>BTPG01000001.1:125127649-125174079 GCA_036245525.1 Semisulcospira habei | reverse complement strand
CTAGACGGCAAAACTGCATCTCGTAATTACTCGCTTTCAGACGCAATTTGACGTGTTTGTCTCCCTTCACTGGACTCAGGCGACTACATCTTACCGACATAGATGAATTTTCAAAAGAAGAACACATCCTCGAACATCGTGCATTTAAGACTCACCAAAGCCCTCCTTTCCTCCTATCCAGACGTACCTTGCACCTAGTGACCAACGGCGCATCCTGGACGATCTTGCCCACATTCTCACCATCATCCGTCACAGCAAGGATTGATCATGCTAGCGAAGTTATTCCTTAGTAAATATGACGGCAAAATCTCGCGAAGCTTGATCAAAGTAGACCTTAGCTACAATAAGCTAATACTTGTTAATTTCAGTCTGCCGCACGAAGTAGGCGGTTTTTCTCCACTTCAGGTCTTGTCATTGCGGGGGAACTGGTTGGGAGCGTTTACGCTACAGACGTGTCACAAGAATTCATCGATATCGGTGTTTCCCTTTTTAGATACTCTAGACTTGTTCGACAATTATTTGACGGATTTTAATGATAAATGGGAAGCACCTGTATGCTTGCCTGGTATAAAGTCAATAGACCTGCGTCGTAATGTGTTATACTTCTGGTATTCCTCCTTTGCAAACGACAACTTGGGACTTTGAGACGCGGTAAAGAATCAAAACAAGAAAAAGGACGTTACTACCAGAAACATTAAGAAAGACGTTTTTAGAAATCCACATTTGAAAACACTTAGATTAAGTAACAATGAGATTGAATTTAACGACTGGCTGCAAAGCGTCGATGCCGACTGCTTTTCAGGCTGTCCAAATCTAATATACCTATCAGTTGGTTACAACGATTTTAAAGGTGTGAGCGAGGAACGGTTTCATCAGCTGTTCGGTTCTCTGGTTCACCTGCGAGAGCTGTTCGCTGAGATCAATAGAGATTTCCTTTGTCACTGTCGGTATGTTTCAAGGTTTAAAGTCCCTTAAGAAACTTGACATGAGCAAAAACAATCTGGTGTCGTTGCCTGATGGCGTTTTCCGGCGACTGCCCAATCTACAAAGGGTCGATATCAGCGTCAACAAGATATCAGTCGTGCACGAATCGACGTTCTCTTTTACCACACGCCTTAGGCTGCGTCATATTGATCTGAGTGAAAACCCTTTTGGAACTGTTCGTTCAGTGTTATGGTTCCAAAGAGTATCCCTCGCTAATCCCTCTCTCTTTGCTGACAGCAGGTCGGAGTACACATGTGGCAACCTGCCTGGCATCACAGTACATTTGTTCTTCAAACAAGAGCAAGCCTGCCTGCTGAGTCCAGAGACCAGCAAGTTCATCATCGCCACAATCTCGCTGATTTTCACCGTGATGAGTCTTCTGTCATTTCTCTATCGCTACCGCTGGCACATCCGCCTGGTGCTGCACGAGGCACTCCGGGGTCCGGAAGACAGACTGCGGCGTCTGCGGGAACGTCGCTTTGAGTACGACGTCTATGAGGCCTACGACAGTGAGGATTTCCCCTGTGTCCGTGACCACCTGTTGCCCGCAATCTGAAAGGGAGATGTCTGAAGCTGTGTATTCACAGCGTGACTTCATCCTTGCTGCCCTGTCGGTGGATATACATTATGGCTGCCTCAACCTCCAGCAAGAAGATGCTGATGCTATTCTCCAGAGCGTTTGTGGAGAGTGAGTGGTGTCAGTTCGAGCTGCAGATGTGTCTGATTCACGCCATGAACACTGAGGACGCCTTGATGCTTGTCCTCTTGGAGGACATCCCGCCACGTCACTTAACACCGGCCATGGTGGCAGTCATGCAAACCACGACCTACATCGAGTGGGCAGGCAACGATAACGCTCTAATTGACTCCTTCTGGCGGCGCATCAGGCTGGCTCTGCGTGAAATCTTGCAAAATGTTTAACATTTTTAACCCCGACGCGCTACAGTAGGAGATGGATCGACCATGGTAATTTTCAAGGGTAGTGCCAGATTAGCTTGGCGCCATCAGCGCCAAGCTAATCTGGCACTACCCTTGAATTATCATGGTCGATCCATCTCCTGCGACTGATACATAGTCGTTAGGTGACCCTTTCAAAATCTGGGAAATATGGACGTTGATTAATATGCCTTAACTCAGTTCGGAAACACTGCACCAGGATGTAGATCGAGGCATGATAGTTCAATACCTTGACATAGAGATGCTTAATGCTGAAATAATTTGGGACAAAAATAATTCAACAGGAATATAAATTGACCATAGTTCTAGGATGGTGCCAGAGTAACTTGGCGCTTAGAGGCACCAAGCTATTCCGGCACTACCGTAGAACTTAGGCGCCAAACCATACTATCATGGTTGATCGGTCTTTTGAACTTTAATGAATATGACAGACTATGTATATGGGCAGTGCGGCAATCTTACGCAAGAACCCGTCAGAGGCAAATATGGTTTGACCTTAACCTGCTTAAAACACAGGCGTGGAATGATCGTCGCGTAATTGGTTCCTTCTTAGCACTGATGATAGTATACTATTAAGATCCCATGTCTATGACTTACATAGAGCTGATATGATGGAGTTGTTTACCAGCAAAATAAAACACGTAGGTACGTCAGGTTTGAGAGGAATCCATTCGTGTATTATTTTCTAGCAAATAACGAGAAACGTTCAGGTGTTGTAATATGATTAGATATTTTAACGGCAAATTATAGTTTTGATATTACTGATAACTTCAATGTTGTACTCAGATGTATGCTTTCATTAATTCATTAAAATCCAACAAGCCACGGCAAGACATGGATCAAGCGTAATATTTCAAGGGTTGTGCCAGAATAGCTTGGCGCCCATAGGCGCTAAGCTATTCTGGCACAACCCTTAAACTATCACGCTCGATCTGTTTCTAGAAGTGTAATACAACTAGGGCAACTTCAAAATTTGAGGATTTCGGTGCTGGAGCAGAATGTGTTAAGACATTGTGTAACATAAACATAGCTCTCTAAATAAAGATTCATTGATTGATTGATTGATTCTCTCTCTCTCTCTCTCTCTCTCTCTCTCTCTCTCTCTCTCTCTCTCTCTCTCCCTCTCTCTCTCTCTCTCTCTCTTCCTCTCTCTCTCTCTCTCTGTCCTCTCTCCTCTCTCTCCTCTCTCTCTCTCTCTCTCTCTCTCTCTCTCTCGCCACACACACACACACACACACACACACACACACAATCTCTCTCTCTTCTTCTTCTTCTTCTTCTTAAACCTACAAGCTCTCTGATTGTTTGTCAAAATACATAGTTCTGTTCCGTATCAGTGCAGTTTCCTTCCTACCGACTTCCTGTACCAACTTGATACTTTCCCCCGAGACTTAAGTGCTTTGAGTCAACGGGTTTGGTTTCGTTATAACATGAATTTCGTAGATTATATGTTGATGACATACTAGTCGAATTTTCTACTTCCTTGTGTGTTGGAGAAGTACAATGCTGTCGCATTAATATGCTTGCTATTCTTTAGTTTGATGTTATTATTGTTCATGTTGTTGTTGTGTGTGTGTGTGCGTGCGTGCGTGCGTGTTGTGTGTGTGCGTGTTGTGTGTGTGTGTGTGTGTGTGTGTGTGTGTGTGTGTGTGTGTTTTAACTCATTCAACCCCACGCCCGTATTTCCCAAATTTTGGAGGTGTCTTATAACGACTATGCACCAGTTGCAGGAGATGGATCGACCATGATAATTCAAGGGTAGTGCCAGATACGCTTGGCGCCCGACAGCGCCAAGCATATCTGTCACTACCCTTGAATTATCATGGTCGATCCATCTCTTGCTGTAGTGCGTCAGGGCTGAATGTGCTAATATAATACACCAATGGTCATCTATTGCTATGCAGCATGTTTTTGTTCTTTTTGGTGGTTTTTGTTGAAAGTGATGCTGCTGTTGTAAACTTTAGTTGTTTAGTAAGGTGGGGTTTTTTTTTTGTTTTGTTTTGTTTTGTTTTGTTGGGGTTTTTTTGGTGTTTTTTTTTTTTTTTTTTTTTTTTGTTGGGGGGGGGGGGGACAACTCATAATTATATGCTAGGCATCAAATTAATTAACAAAGGGAAGAAATCTCAAACAAATCAGGCACTACCCTAACATGTCACTGTCGATCCAACCACCGCAGTTTCAAGCTGAAAGTCAAAATCCGAACTGTAATTGCTAAATGTTGCAATCAAGATTACACTCGATGGCGGACACAATGACACTAACACTCCCTACAGGCGGATACAACGTGTAGTTTGCAAAAGAGAGATAAAGCGACACTCTCAAAACATCAGTCGCCCCAGTGTATCTGGGACCAGTTGCATGAGTGAGTTTAGTCCTGTGCCAGCCACTAAGCAACTGACCCGATGGCAATGGGAGTGATTCATGAATAAATCAAAATGAGGTCATAGCCTAGTTCCAGCATGCGCTACGGTACCTTCGCTGCGCTCTGCATATAGCGAGGGTCTGCTGGAGATTAAATCAGGTCAAAGACAGTAGGTTGAGCCCATGAATAGTAAGAAAACACAGTGGGATGCGCCTCTTTTGACTAAGTGCTGAAGGGTAAACATTTCGCTAAAGCGAAGGATCGCCCGGACCTTCGCGGCAGGCAAACGTACACACACACACACACACACACACACACACACACACACACACACACACACACACACACACACACACACACACACGGCACACACACACACACACACCATCACACACACAAACACACACACACACACAATCACGCACACAGTCACACGCACACACACACACACACGCGCACAGATACGCACACATTCACACACACATTCACACACTCACACACACACATGCACGCACGCACACATTTACACACCCACATATACGCACGCATGTACACGCGCACACATTTACACACACACACAACACACACACACACACACACACACGCACACACACACTCAACCGTCACAATGCAAAACACGCTTAGGCTTTCAATGTTAAACGTACCTTGTTCTTCCCGCTCTTGTCTTCCAATTCCCTTTTAGCACTCAACGCTCATGGACACGCACGGCCTTCGTGCACAACAAATCTACGACAAAAACACAAAGATCGATTCATACACAAAAACTGTCACCTGCAGAAGCTTTTCCTGTGCCAGGAAGAAGTTGTTCTGGTCTGAAAATAAAATAGACAGGTCTGAATAGGTATCGACACTTGAGGGATGACCGAGACATTCGGGGGCCGGCGCTACATGCGCGGCCGCAGTTGGCCCGAGCTCATGAATGCTCGCGAGCCAACTGCGACCGACATCGGCCCGTGACCTTATTGCGTACCAGGGTATAATACAAGTCAGAACACTGCGTGCGAACGCCGGGCTAGTTTTGAATCGGTGTTGTGTAGCTCACTACTTATTCTGTCAATGCCTCGAATTTAAGAATCCGCGGATTGATTCCAGTCTCCCTCTGATGGTATAAATCCACCGATATATATCAGCCTACAAGATGTATAGATTCCCATGTGCCTGCAGGGGTACATGAGACGCCACGCCTGTTGCAGTGTAAAGGGGTTCATACAGGGATAGTACAGCAAGTGTCCCTCTGTTTGTTATGGCAACGTGGTTTGGAAGGTAGGTTACTCCTTCGGGGGTCTGTCTTCATAGAGTGGTTCCCCTTGTTTCTATTGACGCGATGTGTGCCTTGCGTGACAGCGTGTATGTTGAGAGAGAGAGAGAGAGAGAGAGAGAGAGAGAGAGAGAGAGAGAGAGAGGGCATGCACAACACCCCAACTTTAAGTGCTGTTGTTGTTCAAAGACTTAATTGCGACTAGCTATGCAGCGTACATATCAGTTGTGTTATTGTCCAGTACTCAGGTCTTATTTTATTTTCACGCCAGATGAGATTGTATCTGTGCCTCAAACTCCACGCATACACAGACACGCAGGCAAAACACGTACATACACGCATACATTGACATAAGCAAATTCGTAAACGTATAAAACTTATTTTTTGTATATTTATATGTAGGCCAATTTTACCTGTATGCCGATCGGGCGATAAATACTCTTATACCACAGTCTTCTCGGTTTTACGACCAATCATTCTGCAGTCGTTTTATGTACCACGGCACGATCGAGTTAAAACATGCATTCGGTCGTTGTGTCGTCAGGTGGACCACTCCTCTGCAATGAAAACCAGCCATGAGCATGAGGCATAGATCCGCATGAGCCCCCGCTTCATGCGGGGGCTCATGCGGATCTATGCCTCATGCTAGCGACATAATTTTATACTCGTATTAGACATGTTGAGGGAGTTATCGGGCGGTATTCGACAGATCGTGCTGTACGTGAATTATTACACGGTTCCTTATTTCAGGCCGGTGTGTATCGGCTTATATACCCCGACAACCAAGCTTTCTAAATTTAGAACCTGACTGAGGGGCATGTTGACAAGTTTGTAGCGAGGTGTGTGCTTAGGGTGAGAGATTAGCCGGCTTGGATTCATACAAGGACAGAGCAGGTATGTGCTGTTTTGTGTACACAATTACGTGTATATTTATGTTGTTTCTGCACGCATTTTGCGCCCAACATTGAGTGATTTCCCTTGCTGTGTATATGCTCTGTTGTGTATGTACTAGCTGTTT
The DNA here is from genome assembly GCA_036245525.1 of Semisulcospira habei. Lineage (NCBI taxonomy): Eukaryota > Metazoa > Mollusca > Gastropoda > Semisulcospiridae > Semisulcospira > Semisulcospira habei. The sequence goes on along the minus strand of BTPG01000001.1, from coordinate 125,167,479 downwards.
TTAACACACTCTGCATCTCTGCATTCAGATTATCGATTATTTTGGGCCTTGGAAGGAACGTCTAGTATGTCCGTCACGCGCCTTCTCACACAACCCCCTCCCCCCCCCCCCCTCATCCCCACTTACCGATTTCCTACAATTTGATCTCAACCCGGTCTCATGTCTGAGTCACTGATCAAGTTGCTTGCGACAGCGAGCTGTGCTGTGTTTTTACTTTCCGCTGGTCTGTGATTTTGAAAGTTACGGCTTAGAGCCGTAACGTCCAAAATCACAGACCAGCACCGGCTACATCTAAATCCGTTAAGGTCCGAAAGTTATAACAAAACGCATATTTTCGTATGTTGTGTAAGGCATGTGTATGCTGTGAATTGTCAAAGCAAAACATAGACCCTGCATGTAATAACATGAATTTAAGGTGAGCCGAACAGTATAAAAGCTGGTTAAAATCAATATCAGGTAGGTAGCCATTTAATAGGTCAGAGGAAATCCCCAGCATACAGTATGCGTTCCGTTCCTCTGTGTACGCATACCTGTATAGGTATAGTGGGTGTTATTGAATGTACAACACCAGGCTTAAAAATCTTTAAATTATTGATAGTCGTTTAAACCCATTCAGTGCCGAGAAATGTTTGACCAGAGAGTCCGAAATAGCTCAGGCGGTTAAACGTCGGAGCAGGAGAGCGAAGGGAATCGCCGGGTCGTGGGTTCGAATCCCGTCCCGGCCCCGGTAGCTGGACTCACAATCCAGGGGGAAAAACGGATTTGTTCAATAGCATGTCCGTTGAAAGGTCCTGGTAAATCAAAGTGGCACAGTTGGAGTGCGCCTGAGTTGATCAGTGTTCAGGTCGTACTCCATAGGCAATAGATTTCCCTGTCCCCCATAACCCGCCCGTCAGGGCCGTCCATGATCACCTCGGTGCTGTGGACTTTAAACCCGAACTAACCAACCAAATGTTTGACCACAAGCCAGCTGCAAGAGGTATAGATCCTCATGAGCCCCCGCAGTCGCGGGGGCTCATGAGGATCTATGCCTCTTGCTGACACCACTTTGAATCCATGTTCCTATGACAGCTAGGATCTTCTGGTGTTGAATTGACAAAGCAAGCACAGTCTGCTGCAGTTGGCGCTGAACGGGTTAAGATAACCTGCTAGAATGGCTCTTTGAATTTTTAATTTTGCTTTTTTTTATTTACTTTTTTATGCTTGCATGCATTGCATATCATGCGTATGAAAGACGACTTATATTATTATTATTATTATTATTATTATTATTATTAATTATTAATTATTATTATTATTATTATTATATTGTTCATTTTTTATTATTATTATTGTTAAGATTATCAGTCACGCAAGTAATGTTGTACGAATGCATTATTTAGTCAATATGTTCTTTACGTATGTGAAACAAACCACTCCAAATGAGTGGCTCACAGGAACATGACCAGCAAAGAGAGAACACGAATAAGATGACAAAGATATTGAAACATTTTGTTCGCTGGTTATTTGTTGGCATATGTAGCTAGGTTTTACAAAACTGCGCAGGAATGCGTTCATTATGTCTGGAAACAACCCATTCAACCCTAACACGCGACAACACTGAGGAGACCGTCGTATTGACGATTATTGTTCAAGAGTAGTGAGCCAAGCTATTCAGGCGCAACCCGTGAACTATCACGGTCCTAAATTAGTCTTCAGGGGACAGCTCCCAAAGTATTAGGGAACTGAGTTCGACCTTAGGACTCAGTGTGTCTATGCTCTCGTATGAGATAATTTGACCATGGTAGTTCAAGAGTGGCACCACCCTTGAACTATCATGTTCAGTCTGTCGTCGAAACTGAAATGTAGCATTCATATGACAACTCACTACTCTGAAGAATAAAAAAAATCAGCCTCAGGATGTAATGCCTGCAACAAAGAAATAACTCGCACGCAAAAATCCTCTAATTTTTCAGGTATTTTATTGATTTTCCTTCTAAACATGACACCCTCTGATGAAGGTTCGCGCATCGTTGTATGTTGAACCAAGCTTGTCCAATAATCACACTCACTGACTGAAATACCAATAATCTCTTCAATCTGAGGAACAGGCGGAGACTTAGCCTTGCCGACAAGAGCCATAGATCCTCATAAGCCCTTGCATCCTGCAGGGGCTTATGAAGATCTATAGCTCTTGCAGACGGATCGTTATTTGTTGTTGTCTTTGCGTGTGCTTCCATGTAATCTAGAGTGAGTTTGCAGAACAGCCACTGATTACAACGGCAGGCCTGCAGAGCGTCTAGCTATTTCCGAGAAATCTCTAGAGTAATGCTAGAAAGATGACTAGTGTCAATCGAAAAAAATCGTTAACTCATTGGAGACGTGCCGTATATGGATACGCGGCGAATCGCTGCGTATCCGTATACGGCGCGTCTCCAATGAGTTAAAGCCAGAGATGTAAGTAGCAAATACTCTTCGTCTCCTTGTTGATTAGTTATTGTTGTTTACCGTTGTTGTTGTTGTTGCTTTTATTGTTGTTGCTTTTATTGTTTTTGTTGTTGTTTGTTATTGTTAGTGTTGATGTTCTTGTTGTTTGTTGTTTGTTGTTGTTGTTAGCGTTGTTGTTCTTGTTGTTGTTCTTGTTGTTCGTGTTGATGTTGGTGTTTTTATTGTAAATATTGTTTTTTAGTTGTTGCTGCTGCTTCTGTTATTGTTGGTGTTGTCGTCGTTTTTGGTGATGTTAGTGGTCGTCGCAGAAACACAATAATTATTATTATTATGGAGCATGAGTTCCAGAATCAGAAGTGAGCAGTTGTTGTCGCTTGACCCGCCCAGGCCGCGTTTAACATCAATAAACCCTACTACATGATCGATAACGACTGTTTTGGACGGAATTCATTACCCAAGGTCACTTAGTCCCTTTTTGGGGTGTTTGTACCCCCCCTCCCCCCCCCCCACCACCACCTTCCCCCACCACCACCCTTGTTTGATACTTTGTGGAATGGTGAGAGTCGCACGCGCATTCTCTCCATCTACACCCCCCCCCTTCCCTCCCCCTCGCTCCCCCCTCCCTCCCCGCCTTCCCCCCTCCCCCTCCCTCACCCCCCCCCCCTCCAGCTTTTCGATTTTTGGTCCCTGGAAGCAAGGTATAGCGTCAGGGAGGCCTTTTGGTTCAGGATGAAAATCTCAAACAAAAAAAGTTGGACCCCGACCCCCCTCGAGGTAACTGATCCGCCCCTGTCGGTGATCTGATTGTTGGCGTGACAGCTTCTCACTTGATCGCATTCATACTGTAGCACAAGGACTGACGGCCCTGCCATTTTCGTGATCTCAGGCGTCAGAGGGCTATAGTGCTGGAATACTTATTAAACGACTCTTCATAAGCGGCTCATGCAAACGGACGATACTCAGTCTATGACAGTGGCTCGTCTATAATGGTTCAAGGGTAGCGTCAGATTAGCTAGGCGCCTGCCCGCTTAGAAATATTCACCCAATGCGCAAAGGCCGTAGGGCCGACGTCAGTCGGCCGCCGTTGGCCCGCGCACAGCCTAGCCGTGCGCGGGCCAAAGGCGGCCGACATCGGCCCGATGGCCTTTTGCGCATCGGGCACAAACCAGATAATGTGATAACTAGTTCATGGGTGGGCGCCTAGTTGATCTAGCACTACCCTTAAACTATCATGGTCAACCCATCTCGCATTTAGAGTTGTCATACACGTTAATACTTTACAATCTCCATTTAATAACACTCGGGTGGTCTTTAAATCGCCTTCAGCCGAGACGGACTTTAAGCGCTTAAATTCGACAATAAAAACGGGTGTTCAATTGAAACTGAAACTGCCTCAACTGAAACTTATCTTCCAATCTTTTCACAAGCCGTATGAACAGGCATACACAACAGAGATGTCATTACTGCCCTCCCCCACCACCCTACCCCTCCCCTCCCCTAAACGGGAAACTCTTCTATGTAGCAAAGCCGGGACAAGAAGTGCAGAAAAGTCATTCATTTTACGACATTCAGGTTTCTTAATAAATACAGGTCACTGAGTCCTTTGCGTAGTCTATAGAACAATAAATACAGGTCACTGAGTCATTTGCGTAGTCTATAGAACAATAAATACAGGTCACGTAGTCTATAGAACAATAAATACAGGTCACTGAGTCATTTGCGTAGTCTATAGAACAATAAATACAGGTCACTGAGTCCTTTGCGTAGTCTATAGAACAATATTTTGATGGTGTTAGCATGCAACCTCGTAAAAAGCATTTTGACGCGAAAACATCTTTTGATGCAGCCGCCTTCTTTGACAGTCTCGAGCTTGTAGCTCAACAACAACAAAAGAACAAGGTGAGGATTTCGTTCCAAAGTCTACCGTATTGTTTGGAGCTCAGATGCGTTTATCTTTTAGGAACATTCAGAGTGTTCAATTTTTTAGGCTTATAATGCTGATCCATTTCCCTCCTCTCTAAGCCAAACCCTAACCAACACACACGTCGGCGCACACAAATAAAAACGGGTACATGGCGCTGCCCGCCATTAGTACGCTCTGTGGGCTCGTGTAGCGACATGAATCCATCTCCTTCTACTCTAACCCACCCTCTGATCCACACACACTGGCACACAGAAATAAAGACGGACACACGGCGATTCCCGCCATTCGTAAGCTTTGTGGTCTGGCGTAGCATAGCTATTTAACATTTAACATTTAGCTCACCTTTAGCTAACTGTTGACTGATTGCCTTTTATTCTGATTCTAGAGGTAAATTGATGTAAGGTGTTGGGAAGGGATGGGGTGGTTTAAAATAGTGTATAATTGTGCGTGTGTCTGAGAGAGAGGGTATGCTGTTGTGCATGCGCAGTGAGTCCAGTGTTTTCCTGGAGAACAGCGCTATACAAGAACTATTTATTATTATTATTATTATTATTATTAATTTATTATTATTATTATTATTATTATTGTTGTTGTTGTTGTTATTGTTATTGTTATTATTATTCTGAAGAAGAAGAATAGCACGAGCAGCGAAATGACGTCACTTCAAGCTTCACGTCATGGCATCATTAGTCCCATGACGCCGTGTTCATAGTGACAACTCAATGTTATACGTCATCATCGCAGTACTAACATTTGACGTATCAGAAGAACAACTTTGCAATTTTCTTGCTGATTTTCACGCCTAGAGCTTACAGGACACAATTTGACCTAATCCTACCCCAGGGCCGGGACAAATAGCAGGTATATGCAAACAATGTTTATGAAAAATCATGCGGGTATTAATGAGAAGATAGCTTTTTTCGTAAAAAAATAATTAAAGTTATGTTAGATGTGTTTTACAAATGACTCCAAAATGTGGTGCAGAAAATTGTCTGATTTTCACATCTAGGGCATACAGGTCACAACTGACCTAATCGTACTCGACAGCCGAGACAAACTGTAGGCTTATGTAAATACCGAATTTTAAAAAAATCATGCGATTATTAATGAGAAGATTGGGTTGGTTTTTTTTTCGTTGAAAAGATTCACTTGTTTTAAGATCAATCCATATAATTCGTGAAATTAATGCCAAAAACGTGAAAATATTTTTTTTAAACATGTTTAATTATCACTCAAAAAGTTTTAGAGGGACAATGCTGGTTAGCGAACTCATTCAATATCTCTCTTTTATCTATCTATTTGCAAATATCTAGTAAAATAAAAAAAATTATGGACTCCAGTGTGGATCTATCGTTGTTTGTGAAACGGCCATTTTTTCGCCAGTGAGCGTCTTAATCAAAACGTCGAAAAAAAGGTCCCGAGATAATTCTTTTAGTTACAATATCCTAAAATTTCAAGCTTGTCCGTCCTCAAACGTGGGCTCTAGTCACTGTCACATCCTCACACGCACACGCACACGCACACACACACACACACACACACACACACACACACACACACACACACAGAGACACACACACACGGCGCTTTGGCGCCAAAAAGACGTTCTCTAGCAAGGTTTGCGTAGCTAGACGTGACGTCATTTTTATCTTGTTACTTCTTTACCAGAATTTCTGCCCAGCACGGTAAAAACGTCATTTGCATGCTCCGGAATGCGCTCCGACCTGCCCCATTTCAAAGTCTACATTATTTTTTAAATACGGTAGACAAAAACCCTCTTATAACATATTTTGACCAAAATGTTAACAGGTGTTTTTTGTTTTGTTTTGTATTGTTGTTGTTTTTTTTCCCTCTCTCGACAGCCCCCACCCGGGTCTGCCCTGGGGGACTTGGGTGGGGTTAGGTATTTTTTAGTTCCCAGGGTCACCCTGGTCAGCCCCACAGGGTGGGTTTTTCTCTCTATTCTGGGGCATGTGTTTCTGTCTACCCTTTGTCCATTCACCTGTATTTGCCTTTTTAAAACTCTCCCTACTGTCTGCACTGCCTGTAGCTCTTGATATTGGATGTGTGTTGCTAAATGGTCTTAGCTTTATTTAGGCCCCATGTGTTAGGTTTATTTAATGTATTTGACCGGCTGGCGACATACATTCAATGTTCTGTTTATTTTTTTTTTTTTCACAAGCAGTGCAGGCACGTCCTGAGAAAGCCTTGTTGCTGTCGGGACGTTAAGCAATGTACAATCAATCAATCAACCCTCTCTCGACAGCACATAATTGTTAGTTGTACGAGGTAGCATGCGAACACAATCGGTATATGGCGGTTCTATTGCAAATTAACAGCCCTTTTATTGCCTTACAAGGTCGCCTTGAGATCACACACTTGTTGTTCTGCGTGTTATCGTTCTGCATCCTGTTTCGTTTGAAGTACCTTGCGCGAGGACAACGATCGTGTATCAGTCAAACGCTTAGCCCGGGAAAAAAAAAAAAAAAAAAAAAAAAAAAAAAAAAAAAAAACACTTCCATTAAGGAACGGCTGGCATCGATCTTGGTCAGCAAGAGGGGTAGATTCTCATGAGCTCCTGCAACCTGCAGGGGCTCATGAGAATCTACGCCTCTTGCAGTTGTAAAAAATCTTGAAGGAGAGACTCAGTGTTTTGTCTCCTCTTCAAACAATAATCCAGATGTTTGCGGAACAGGTATAATTCATCTTGTTCAACAAGAGGCATAGATCCTCATGAACACCTGCAGCTGTGCAGGGGCTTGTGAGAATCTATCGCCTACTGCTGTTTTAAGTGGCAGTAGGAGTGACTGTTAACCCATTTTCTGCCACTCGACGCTTTTTCCAGTTCTAAAATGTTGTGTTCAATCAACGACCAGAAACCACAACGGAGCAGGGAACCAGTAGATACCAAATTGGTCTCAGCAAGAGGCATAGATCCTCATGAACCCCCGCAGTCGCGGGGGCTTATAAGGATCTATGCGTCATGCAACTAGATCACGTTCACTTTTTCTCGGCGGTGAAGGGGTTACAAAATAGCTGGCCACGGCGAAGAACACGTACTTTTCTTGTTGGTCGTTTTGGGTCTAGCGAGAATCTATGCGCGTCTTACAGCTGAAACGGCTTGAGGCGCGAATGTCGTGTCAATTGTCAGTAAGCAAAAGGCCATCGGGCCGGCGTAGGCCGCTGTTGGCCAGCGCACATGCGTGCGCGGGCCAACAGCGGCCGACATCGGCCCGATGACCTTTTGCATACTGGGTTACTGCCCTTGAAACAATGAGAAGTGGTAACGCAATAATGCAGATGCGTCAACACATACTATTGTGCGATTGTCGGCATTTTTGTGTCATCTGCAAATTTTCAAGGACAGTGGGCGAAACCTAAGCCTTCTTTTGTTGACTGTCGTTTTATGTACATTTCCTTTTTTATGTTAAGATTTTGTGTTTGCGGTGTGGGGGTGAGGCAGCGGTATGGTGCTGAGGGTGGTGTGACATAAAAGCGAGACACATACAAACAGTGAAAGAATTCAGACAAGTTGACTGCCAAGCGTGCAAAATGCAAGAAAACTCTCCCCGCCCCCCCCCCCTACCCCCGCCCAACCCCCCACCCCCACCCCCTCCCCCTCACCCCTCCCCCAAAAATAAAGAAAAATGAAAAAACAAACAAGCTTAGAAAGGACGAAACAAATTGCGGATTTAATAAAATGGACATGCAGACAAGAATATGCAATGCTCAAATTATCGTTTTTAGCAAACAACCCTACGGAGAACAGCTTTCGGACTTGCGAGGTTCGGCTAATGTTAAAATGAAAATTCCATTTTAATAATTTTATTAGAGAGAGTGCAAGGTTTTACGGACCCAGTGTTTTCATTTGATGAGTGACCGTCACGTGCCTGTTATGTTAATAAGGGATTTTGGTTGTATTATTTTAATTTATACAACTCGCACGCTTTTCCCTACCATGTCTTACAAGGCTTTGTCAAATCACGCGTGGTGATAAAGGTTGTGCAGTCTCCGTCGCATTTGTATCTGTTTCGTTGCAATGCCATATAATTGTCACCCACTGATCAATGCGGAGTAAAGGACGAGCTACCACCCAACTGCGGCACCACGCCACCAGCGAAAAAAAAAAGTCTATTCTGAGGTCAAAGCCCTATGGAAAAGTCGGTGTGTAAATAAATAAAATTACGCTTGACCTCCCGTTATGCAAAATAAATTACTCATGCGCATTTGGACCGATAAATGCGAACTTAGCACTCTTATTTATTCTGCGTAACGGGAGGTCAGGCGTAATTTTAACTCTAGATCTATTTAAATGTTAAATTCCCATAACTGAATGACTTCCATTCGATAGAATGGAAGTCATTTAGTTCTAGGAGTTTAAGAGTTAAATGCGCAACATTATTATGTTATTCAAGTGGGACAGGACCTCCCTATAATAGTGTCTGTCGTGTGCCTGAGTGACTTCGAATGCATTGTTTTAATTTCTTATCTAAACACGAGCTAATTTTACCAACTCACAATCCTGGCATTTTTTCAGGTTAACGAATACGGACCCCACCCGCAATATATCTGAAGTTGAGGGAAACATGTCACGCGAAAGAAACTCTGCGAAACAAACAGCAATTGGTGCGTGACGTGCATGACTTCTGTAATCGACGTCAAGAGGCCGTATTTCTCTGCCGGAGCGACTGCTTGAGAATTTCATCGCATTCGATTCTTGACTAGAACTCGCCGGAAAAAAAGAAACATGGTAAATTTAGAGCTAAAGATTTTTTTTAGAAATATATTTACGCTCGTTATAATAATAATAGTAATACCTGATATTTATATAGCGCATTTCTCATATTCATATATAACTCAATGCGCCCATACATGACGGTTCTGCGGTAAAACACTTTGTTAAGTAAGGAAGGATTGGCCAACAAAGAGAGAAACACGCTTTGAAAGGTTCTTTTCAAAGCGTGTTTCTCTCATTGTTGGTTACTTCACACGCTTGACAGTCACTTTTTTTGGGTCTGGACTGTGTATGCTTTGTTAGGCTTTCAATGAAGGTTTGTGTGCGGTGAAATGGCATATAATTATTTTCTTTGCTTGTTTCTTTGTATGTTTTTCTTTTTAAATTTTAAATCCATTACTTTACGAAGTTGCCCCGAATACTATGTTATATTGCTCCTTTGTGTACGTCACTCTGGACTTGATTGCTGATTGATTTAGTATATTATCAGAGCAAAGAATAAAAATTAGGTTGATTAATTAATACAACTTTCCTTGACACCGAAATAGTTCATTAATCAATCAGTCACATTTTCTATATATTTTTTGCTCGTCTTCGTGTATCAAGCTAATGAAAAGTCAAAGTTAATAAATGCCATATATAGAAATGCCATTTTCTATACGTGCAGAAGTTCCTAAGAGACATATATATTTCATATAAGTATGTCCAATGGACAGCAGAGTGGGAGGTGGGATTGTTGGCAAAGGGGGGAGGTTGGAAGACAAATGGGATGAACCATAACCCATAAAGTCCCTTCTATATGAGAGCTGTCCTCGCTGTCAATGGTCTCTACCTTTTGTTTTTGACCTGATTCTGATGTTGAATTATCTCCTATTGAAAAAGTCTCGCAGTGCTGCCAATGCTTCAGTGAGTTCTATAAGGGGCGCAGGACATACGCGTCATTGATTTGTCAAACGTCATTTGTCATGGCGTAAATTAAGTTTTTAAGATAGTTTATATTTTACGTGATATGAGTTTCACGTTCGCTTCGTAAGCTTGAGAAAATGGTGACATACGTGCCGAGCGTGCGAGACCGAGCTCTCGTTTGTCAACACAAAATCGCCAGGCGTCTATGAGGCATAGACCCCCTCGTGCCAATAAAGGGGAACCCCCAAATACTCACCAATTTTGTTTTTGTGTGTCTTCCTGACAGAGTCAAGAAACGCCGCGAAAGAAGGCACGAACGGACACGTACCAAGAAGAGAAGGCGCAGGAAGAAGGTATAGTTAACCCATTTTATCCCAACATTTGGAAATGGTGGTCTGAAACCCCCTCTGCTCACTAATGTTAACCCATGCTGCCTGAGGCATACGAATTTGAGGAACGCCATCAAGAGACATAGATCCTCATGAGCCCCCGCCGATCTATGTCTCTTGCGTTTAGGTCCTCGTTCACGGTGCTCCGGCAGTGAAGGAGTTAAACATCAATTTAGCACGGCAAAATACTTAGGGCTTGCATCCTTGCTTTGTTGACTTGTTTGTAACAGACCGTTTCCGAAAATCAGAAGTAGTCAAAAACTGTGCGTCGTTCGACGCAAACAGTGGATTAAAATAAACATGCGATATCGCACGTTTGTCCGTTTGGACCTACTTCAAATTGGAAATCGTCTATTTTAAGGAGTATTCTAGATCGTAGTGATGTACGTCATAATTGTTTTGATTTTTTTAAATTAACATTTTCTGCTGCAGTGTGGAGAGAGATCTTTCGGATGTTCGACAAAAACCAGGACGGGCATATCTCGAACAAGGAGCTGGGCACAGTCTTGAGGGGTCTGGGGTTTAATCCCACGCAGAAGGAGGTGAACGACATGATTTTAAAAATAGACAGAAACGGTCAGTGCCAAGTTTTCAATAGTTATCAGGTCAAAGGCAGTACCCCTGTACAGTAAGGGCGCGTCGTCCTGATCACTGCGGTATGCGTGCACACTGGTTGTCTCTCTCGATTCGCTGCGCCAGTCGGCACAGCGAATCGAGGGAGACAACCAGTGTTTCGTGCGTGATGAGGACTGTAAAATGTTCTAGGGCTGCTGTCGTTGATCGGGCCGAAGTTGACCTGCGCACAGCAGTGCGTGGGCCGGCTGCGTACGATGTCGGCCCGATGACCTTCTGCTTCGTACTGGGTTCATATCATATATGTACAACTCGTACAACTGCAAACAAGCTCTCCGTGTAGCTCAAGACTAGTGTTAGGCTGTGTTTCCATATAACCATGCGACAGCGACGCGGTTGCCGACACGGCAAAATTGTAGCTGAGCAGCAGCAGAAAAATCGCTTTGTGTGTCTCCAAACAGCGGCGTGACAGTCGCCATAGTGCCCCTAAAGAAGCTGTTTAGAATTGTTGCGATTTATTTTGGCGTGAACAAAGCCAAGCTTCCTTCACAGCAAAATCGCGGCAGAATCGCCCTTTGAATTGCTCAATTTTTTTTTATACAATTTTGTTGCGCCCCTGCCGCCGCCGCTGTCGCGTCGAGCATATCGAAACACTCCTTTATTTCTATGTTCACGATTCCTGTCGCTGTGGCCACTGCTTTCGCGTCGCAATCGAGCCGCTATACATGTATATGGAAACGCACCCGTAGAAAGTTGGACTCGATCCGCAGGTTGCGGATTCGAACTCAGCTGGGGTCCACATTTATTCGGACTCCTTTTTGTGCCCCGTTTTTTTAAATCACCTTCGTGGTGGCAAAATACATTAACCCTTTCGCCGCAGACTGTGTTTCTGAAATCTGTGTCAGTTCAACGTCCAAAATCCAAGCACGTCAAAGACAAAGGAACTTCGTACAAAGTGGGCGTGGCAAGAGGCATAGATCCTCATGAGCCCCCGCTTTGCGAGGGCTCATGAGGATCTATACCTCTTGCTTTATACCTCTTTTTTTTCTCGGCAGTGAATGGATTAGCTAGAAACAGAACATGAACGGTTAAGCAGTTCACGATTTAAAAAAGAAAATTATTTCATATCACAGCCACGGGTGAAATAGAGTGGGACGAATTCGCCGAGTTTATGCGCAACTTGAAGAAGGCCACGAAGCAGGAGCAGATGGAGGAGATGATCAGGGCCTTTAAGCTGTTCGACTACAACAACGACGACCACATCGACGCCAGCGAGCTGCGGCGGGTGGTGACGACGATGGGGGACTCACTGACGTTGGAGGAGGCAGACCAGATGATCAAAGTGGCGGACACGGACAAAGATGGCAAGATAAACTACAAAGGTGAATGCGAAATCCAGACACACACCCTCCCCCGATCCCCCCCCCCCCCCCCGACACCCCCCCCCCCCGACCCCCCACCCCCCAATAAATAAATAAATAAAAATAAAAATAATTTTTTTAATAAATAAATAATAAATAATAAAAAATAAATAAAGAAAGAATAATAACATAATAATAATAATAATAATAATAATAATAATAATAATAATAATAATAATAATAATAATAATAATAAAATAAAATAAAATACATAAATAAATAATAAATAACTACAATTTAATAGAATTTAAAAAACAAATAAATGCAGGGCAAAAAGAGAGGCTTGTTCAAAATCATGACCCTCGAAGGACCCTTCTAAGTCAAAGTGGCACATTGGCAGTGCGCCTGAATTGATCAGTGTTCATGTTCAGGTCGTACTCCATTGCATAGGCAATAGCTAATACTGTTGCCCATAAACCGCCCATTAATTAAGGCCGCCCATTATCACTAAAAGTGCCGTGGACGTTAACCCCGAACAAATAAATTAATCAGTGAATCGATCAATCAAACAATCAAGCAATCAATCAACCAACCAACCAAACAACCAGTCAGTCAGTCAGTCAATCAGTCAGTCAGTCAGTCAGTCCTCAAGTTATTGGGCACAACCCTTCAACTTTGAGACCGGTACATCTCCTTGATGGGTTTGTAAACGTTCCTGACACATAACAAAGTCATTAGGTATGAATATAATAACACCTATTTTGAACAGCCACTTTTTTTCTTTCTTTCTTTTTTTTTTTTTTTTTTTTTTGGGGGGGGGGGCGGGGCGGGGGGGGGGGGGGGGGCAAGTAATGGACTTAAAAGACAGGTGATCTGTCCAGAGAAGTCTTGACGGGCAAAAAAGTGTCATCTGTCATTAAAGACCATCTAAATGATAGTCTTTATTGACAGGTCTTCTCTTATAAGGGTTGCCACTCTGAACAAGTTCTGCTGTACTATTTCCTTAACTCATTCAGCCCCAACAGACCACAGCAAGATATGGATCGAGCATGATAGTTCAAGGGTGGTGCCAGAATAGCTTGGCGCCCATAGGCGCCAAGCTATTCTGGCACCACCTTAGAACTATTATCCTTGATCTGTCTCTATAATTGTAAAACAGTCCTTCAGATGGCAACTTCAACATTTGGGGATATCGGTCTTGGGGCAGAGTGTGTTAATATCTCCCAAGCTGAAAAGAACCCCAACAGTTCGGACAAAGGCGTAATGTTGGACTATTTTCTTAATTTCTTTTCAGAGTTTGTGAAGTTCATCTTTTCACCGTGCATATAGTAGGCAGAGAGCGTCTTTTCTTTACCAGAGTGAACAACCTTTGTGCCAGGCAGCATAGGAAGGGACCCAACTCCTCTCCTCATTACTTACCTCGTCTGCGCTTACGTCCCGTTGCTCGGAAAATCCTGAGAGCAGCGGCAAAGGCCACTGTGAGAACTTCGACGGAGATGTTTTAATCCGCTTCACGGCGGAAACAGCGTCTTAGAGTTCACAACTCATAATTTTCTTGTTACACAAGAGAATTTCTAGAGACTATTTTCTATTAACAGTTTATCATGTGTCTTACATAATTGATGTCACTAATATACCACGCGACTGAAGTAACTGATTCGTTATTTCGTATGCCGTACTGAGGTAGTACAGAAACGTGTATATAATAGTGAGGAGCAGAAGAAATGCGACATTTTTTATTCCGAAAATGTCGCATTTCTTCTGTATATTACATCCATCTATTCTGAAACAACCTCAGTCTCGTTCTAGGGCAAAATTAAAACAGTGTAGATTGAGTGTAAACTCATACTCGACCAAAGCCTTTTTTAACATTCAAAGCATATTGCTGACTTTTTTATTTTGCCAAGTTAACCCTATTGTGCATGCAGCCACCGGTAGTGTTTACACTGTTTAGAGTACCGGTGACTGCCGGAATGCACAAGGGGGTAAGAGTGTACAGTGCCTATTTTGCAAACTCACTAACCGTTTGCGTATCGGTAGCGGTTTTTGTCGCGATGATTCCTACAGGAATCATTGCGACAAAATTCCCTACCGGCAGGCAAAGGGTTAAAAAGATAGGTCTGAATGTACCACTAACTAATAACTCCTTCTCTGCTACTGACGATACCGCTCGGCTTGAAAGTCATGTGTTCGCAGGGTTGTTTTTTTTCTGTTTAACGGTATCATCATCAGTCGCATTAAAGGGGTTACATAAGTGGTCCATATTTCTCGACGTACTAACCAAAGAGTACATACAATCAAAGATGATTTACCGCAGTGTCCTTTCCCCTTTAAATCAATCCCCCCCTTCCCCCCTCCCTCCAACCCCCTTTCCCATCCTCTCCCTCCACAATTCGACGTCAGTGCTCGATCAGTGTTATGTGAGGGCTTGTTTACGCCGAAAGGCTCCCAACAACAAATTAGAACGAAGCCTATGCGGACTCCAGAAGCATAGATAGCACTCTTCACATCTCCAAGAGGCATAAATCCTCATGAGCCCTCCGGGCTCACCAGGATCTATGCCGTTTGGAGATGTGAAGAGTGTTGTTTATGCTCATGGTACGTAGAAGCTGGTTATATCCACCGTGGCTTCGTTTGTTGTTGGTGGTTCGCCTTAACCCATATCATACTGACGCTAAAAGCTTCAAATTTGTACACTGCCATATGCAAGCTACATTATTGTACTTACAGAAAAGATATAGACCAATGGCTTTAGTTCAAGGGTAGTGCCAGACTAGCTTAGCGCTTAGAGGCGCCAAACTATTCTGGCACTACCCTTGATCTATTTTAGTCAAACTTATTTCACACACTGGTGTATTCCGAATGATAAGGGTTAAACGAAACCTCACCAATAAGTGACGTGATTCAAGTAACGAGCGCGCTCGAGAAATGAGTTGCTTTTTTTTTCACGACGTGCATCTTTTTACTGTACCAGCCTCTAATGATCCACGCGTACTGTAACTCGATACACATTATGCCAAACTTTTTTTTCGACCATAAATTGTGGGGGTGAATCCCGTTAGCATTACGTATCACGAGCATTACGTGTCGATAGAACTTCGGCCTTTAGAACTACCAGACAATTGCACTACGCTCGATAGCACTACGTCGTTACACCTACGCAGCGATGTGTCGTTACGTAATCAGTGCTAGAAACACGCAGTGCTAGCGACTCGTAATGCTAGCAATTGTGTTGCAGTCAACACGCAGTCCTATGGACACGTAGTTTTCGTGATACTTAGTGCTAGCGATACACATCAATCGCCGGGCTTCTCATTTTCCATTTCTTTTATCTACTTTACATTTCCCCTAATGTACTTCTACCGTATACTTTTTAAACTTTTTTATATAATACTATTTCGTAATATATGGCTATTCCCGTACATGTTTGTTAAATTATTATAATTGTGTACCGTTATTTGTGCTGAGCTTTCAGCCGTAGGTCCAAAATGACAAACCAGCATATATACTGACGAGCAAAATAAGTGCGACATTTTTGGAACAGTGTTTCCCATGATTCCAAACAATGTTCCATTTTTTAAAAAAAATATATTTATTTATTTAATTTTTTGCTTGTCGATTTTGACATTGTGTCCAAATTATATGGACATATTTTAGGTTCATTTAGCTAGTCACCTATTTAATGACCTAACGGCATGCTAATTAATTATGATTAGCCCTAATTATCGATAATACGAAGGAAATATATCCAGCATAATTGTATAATAGCAGAGCCTTGGTTTCGCTAACCTTTGTTGGCCAGTCGAGTTCATCCTCATTATGACGTAATTATGCATACATCAAGGACGTAATTTTTTTAGTGACTCGATATCTGTGAGTCTCATTTTTTTCTGCACGAAAGGATTACTTTTTCTACCATTTTAACCCTTTTAGCCCCAAGGTCCCATTTCTCAAATTTTGGAGGTGTTGCCTAACGACTGCGCACCAGTTGTAGGAGAAGGATTAATCATGATAATTCAAGGGTAGTGCTAGATGAGCTTGGCGCCTTCAGGCGCCAAGCTCATCTGGCATTACCCTTGAATTGTCATGATCAATCCATCTCCTGCTGCAGAGTCCCGGGGCTAAAACGGTTAAAGACATGATTTGATATGTACAAGGACAAAGAACAGCCAGCAAAAAGGTCTGTTAATAGTAGTAATATCGACACGTCTTGCAATGATGCTCAAATGATAACTTCCCCCCCCCCCCACTCCCCCCCCCACTCCCCCCCCCCACCCCCCATTAAATTGACGTCCTCAAACTGTTCTTTGTGTACCTGTCACAATTGGCAACAAATGCCATATTATTACAGTTGTGAAGTTAATCCAGGACACAGTGAATCAGGTCCACCCAAATCCATCTAAATTAGCCCCCAAATTAGCGGGGGCTCATGAGACTCTGTGCCTCTTACTGGCTTAACTGTCATATGTGTTACTCTTGCAGGTTATCGAGGTTTCAATCTGTGATAGGTTGTTACTGTTGTGTTGTTGTTTTTTTGTGTGTTTGATTTTTTGTTTTTGGTTTGTTGTTTGTTTGTTGTTGTTGGGTGTCTTTTTTTTTTCTTTTCTTTTTTTTAGGGGGGGGGTGCTTATTATTTTTTAACTCATTCAGCCCTGACACACCGCAGCAAAACACGGATCGAGCATGAAATTTCAAGGATGGTGCTAGAATAGCTTGGCGCCCATAGGCGCCAAGCTATTCTGACACCACCCTTGAACAATCATGCTCGATCTGTCTCTAGAATTGTAATACAGTCCTTCCGAGGGGAACTTCAAAATTTGAGGATTTCGGTCCTGGTGCAGAATGTGTTAATGTAATCCATGATTACCAGCGACATACTCCGGGCAGTAAAGGGTTCGCACCACGTGAATGTCATGTGTTTGTCTTGCACTGTGTTTGTCTTCAGAGTGAATGCGTGTGTGTCACGTGAGCGTGCGTGTTGGGTGCAGTTCGCGGCGCTTTGAGCCGATTGGCAGAATTGGGAAAAAGCGCCTATATATTAACCGGTATTATTATTATTATTATTATTATTATTATTATTATTATTATTAATAGTTCGCAATGTCTCCATTAATAGTATGTCTCACAATACTGCTGGACGAATGGGTTAACTTCAGTTAAGAAGTTTTAATGTCGTAATATGAAAGACTTTTCTGCTCTTCTCCAAGTTTGTACGCAGGAGAGTTCCTACCGTTAAAGCTCAAAAGGCCGTGTGGAAAACCTCTGGCACGTGCGCCTACTTACGTGGATTGTGAAAAGAAGGTACAAAAGTCTTAGTTGAGGCAAGACAACATTGACAACCGCTGGTATCGGCTAATTTCAGCAATGAAAGCCTGTCATGGAGCAGATCGCTTTATCTCATTCGAGATGTACTGCCTCCGGATATGCGGCTTAAAGCCGCGTATCCGGGGGCGGCACGTCTCGAATCTCGATCTCTCTGCCGACTTCGACACCATAGACCACTCTATCCTCCTCCATCGCCTTCACCACTCCTTTGGCATCACTGACTCTGCTCACTCCTAGTTTCTCTCCTACCTCTCCGACAGACAGCAATCAGTCACCATCGACGGCGTCTCCTCCAACCCAGTCAGGCTCTCCTGCGGTGTTCCACAGGGGTCCGTCTTGGGTCCGGTCCTTTTCACACTCTACACCTCTCCCCTGTCCAACATCATCCAGTCTCACCACATACACCACCACCTCTACGCTGACGACTCACAACTACTAGACAAAGACAAACTCGACAACACTCAGTCACTACTGACTCGCACGGCTGACTGATACGAAGACGTGAAAAACTGGATGATAGCAAACAAGCTCAAACTGAACGACGACAAAACGGAAGCCATGCTGGTAGGCACTCGCCAGAAACTTTCCCAGCTCCCCCCTTCTCTCCACCTTCAACTCGACAGCACCCCCATCTCCCTCTCTGACTCGGTCAAGAACCTCGGCGTTATCCTCGATTCCTCTCTTTCTGTTACGTGATGGAGTTGTAGTCGAAGTATGATAAACACACCAGACACACACACGTAGAGTTCTTTAAAATAAACCTCGTTCAGCTGCAATCCGTCACACGTGGCTTAAGGATGTAGACAATACTGGAGTAACAGTTCCAACAATATTTAATTCAGCGATGCGATATCCACACAGTAATGCACTTTCAAATGCACAAACTACTGATACAAAGTTTCTTCTGCAATGTCCACACTGCGACACAAAGTCTCTCATACACAGCGTCTCTCCCAATAAACTACGTGTCTCTACAACTGACAAAGCAAGACAATGTACGAACGGGCTTTCCCAGCGCCCTCCTTATAAATACTACGAAAATCTAGAATCGTCTACGGAAATCATACAACGCAACCAATCAGAACGAAACACACAGCCGAAGCTCATTAAAATAAACTTTTCAGAAAAAACTAAAACAGGCTACAAAAACTCGGCTGCTCACTTCAGCTCTAAATTCTAGCGTATAATTAAGTCACATAAAAGTATGGTATCCCTATCACCTGGTAGCTCTAGAAAGTACGAGAACATTCCCAAAACAAAATAAAGCCTGCTCAATCCACGCGCACAGGAAAACAAAAAGCAGCAAAAAATGTAGCGAAGTGTTGCCAACTACCCGACGTGACACTTACGATGTCACTAGACAGTGCGACCTTTCTAGAACGTTCCGGACTAAACTTAACAAAACGAAAACGGCTCTACTCACGAACAAAAGAAAATCTTACTAAAAAGGCACGTGAATCGTAACCGTGATAGCTCAAATAAACATCGGATCGTTACCTACGATCAACACACGCACGCTCTCACAGGATAACACAACCACAATCGTAACATTACCCCCCTCTTAAGAATGAAATTTCACAAAAATATCTTCTCAAATATCAAAAATACGGGTGTGGCTGTGTAAACCTACACAAAACCCTAAACAAATATAATTTCACATCAAAAATCAAATTAAAATAAACGTCTCACAGTTCCTGTAAACAGTCCTGAGCATCGAAATGTTTCATACAAATGTTCTGGACACAGAAATGTTCATTTAAACTGCTCTGCTCAGGTAATCTGCTCCAAAATTCTGCGAATCTTGATAGACTGTAGTTAAATGTCAAAATTCTGCAAGAACATCGCCCATCTCATAATACGAGAATTTGTAAACTTTGCAGAGTTTAGATAGTTCAAGGGCTGATGGTCTGTTTGGAGAACAAATGGCACTCCCAGACAGTTCGAATCGCCTTACTCCCCAGATGATGGCTAGGCACTCCTTCTTGATGGTCGAGTAGTTTCTCTCAGCTCTGGTCAACTTTTTGCTGGCGTAGCTCACTGGGTGGAGTTTTCCGTTATCTTCTTGCATCAAGACTGCACCTACTCCTTCGTTGGAGGCGTCTGTTCTCAGGAAGAACGATTTCAACGGGTCAGGAAGGTGTAGAACAGGCTTCTCGGTTAGGATGTCTCGAACCGCCTGGAATGCTCGCTCTTGGGCATCCTCCCACTTCACTATGTTAGGTTGTCCTTTCCTCAGCAAATCAATCAGGGGCGCTGTGACTGCCGCAAAGTTTGGTATGAACTCCCGGTAGTAGTTCGCCAAGCCCATAAATGAGCGGACTTGCGTCTTGGTCGTAGGTCGCGGGGCATCCCTGATCTTCTGCACGTTGGCGTCGTGTAGCCCCTTTAAACCTTCGCTCAATTTATGTCCAATGAAGTCTATGTTGTCAGCCCCAAGAATACACTTGCTTGGACGGATGGTGAAATTCGCATCTGACAGTCTTTGGAACAGTTCTCGGAGGGCTTTGAAGTGGTCCCCCCAAGTTTTGGTATGGATCAAAATGTCATCCCAGTAAAAGACCACATTTTGCATATCTTCTAGGATCATTTTCAGTCCTCTCTTCAATGTGGCACCACTGTTCACCATACCAAAAGGCATTTTCAGGAACTCCCAATGACCGTCGGGTGTGACGAACGCTGTCTTGGGGATATCTTTTTCTGCAACCTTGATTTGCCAATACCCTTTGCTTAGGTCAATTTTGGAGAAAAATCGGTCTCCACTGACCTTCTGGAACAGTTCTTCCGATGTGGGCATAGGCTCTGGATCAAAGATTGTTAGTTTATTTAGTCTGCGATAGTCCACACACACTCGGTTGGATCCATCTGGTTTCTTCACGATGACAACTGGGGACGCATATGGTGACTTGGACTCTCTGATGACATTCAGACTGAGCATTTCCTTGATATCCTTTTTCAATTCTTCCCTCGTGTTATAAGGAAGACGATAAGGTTTGCTGCGAACTGGCTCGTTTGACGTCAGGTTTACCTCGTGCAGGATGGTGTCTGTTGTCCCTGGGTCAGGTGTAAACCGATGCTCGAACTCTTGAGTCAGGACGCGCAGTTCTTCACGTTGAGTCTGGGTCAGATTCTGACCGAACTGGATATCTTCTACATCCTCTTTGTGTCGGAGTTCATTAAGGTCAAACAGGTTCTCGTCGTCTAGTCTTTCGTCTTCAGCAAGACGCACCGAATCCGCCAATTTTGGTTTGTCTTGACCTCTCTGTAGTTCCACCAGCCTGTCCCTATTCACGACAGCTGCTTCCGTGTTGTCTGCCACTTTTAGAGGGATGGTCTGGTGACTCTTCGTTGCTTGACTTCTCGTGGTAACAGAACATATTTCAGGTCTCCACTCTGGATCTGGATCGTCTGCGTTTCTGGCACCATCAATGTTTCCGATGATGAGGTCGTAGACTGGCGTCTTCACGCACAACGCCTTCACCTCTCCTGTCAAGTATGGGGTGTCGACACTGACTTTGGCAAGGGGGATAATCCTTACAGTTCCGTCAGCCAAAATGAGGGTGGTCCACTCCTGTAGCTTCTGGTCTTCAGCTACTAGATCCTCTCTCACTATGATGCAGCTACAACCAGTGTCTCTCAACACTCTCACTGGTGTGTCGCCGACGAATCCTGACACCACCGGCATGTTCGGCACTTCATTCTCAGGCAGCGCGATGTTTGAGACTGGTAAAAATGTAGCCCCATCTCCTACTGGGATGCGTCCATTCTTTTTGAAAGATTCAATCAGCTCTGGTGTCACTCGCTTTTCTCTGGATTCAAAGTCATTGGATGACGTCACATCATTGGCTAATACAGCGGCAGCTCTGTGTTGAGACGTGGTACTGCTTCTGCCTGCTATCCCACGATCTTGGTTGGATCTTCTGATGTTGTCGCCTCGGGGAACATCTTTAGAAGGACACCGTATCGCTTTGTGACCTTTCTTTCCACAGAGAAAACATGTCGGGTTCTCCACCGGCTTGTATCTCGGGATGTCTCTGACATTATGGATTTCCTCTGCTGGTGCAGACACACGCTGTGGCTTACTGGACCCGAACTTCATGTTGTGAGCGTCAAGGTATCTTTGAGCGAAGTCGGCCAGGGCCTTTAGTGACTGGTCTTTTTGCTCTCTGAGGTGGGCGGCCAGGTCCTTAGAATATGCGCTGAAAACTTGTTCTTTGATGATGAGGTCGCACAGGTCTTGGTATTCTCTGTTTAGGCCAGCCAGCTCTATCCATTTCTCCAGGTAGCTTCTGATTCTTTCAGTGAATAGGCCGGGTGTTTCTCCTTCTTCAGGCTTGCAGTTCCGAAATCGTCGCCTGTAACCCTCTTCAGTGAAATCGTACTGTCTCAACAGGGCGGCTTTCAACTGTGTATAATCTTCGGCTTCTTCTCTTGGTATGCGGGTGTAAAATTCAAGCGCTTTGCCAGTTAGAAGTGCGCTCAGTTTAATAGCCCAAGTCTCTTGTTTCCAATTGTTGCTATGTGCGAAGCGCTCGAATCGCTCCAGATAAGCGTCCATCTTATCTGAATTTTCAATGAAAGGTGGAAGTTTTGGCGCACGGGCTGTTTGTTCTCTGCTCGCTAATGCTGTTGCTTCATTAGTTCTCTGGCTCTGTGCCTCTATCTCCATCTGCTTCAGATGAATTTCGTGTTGTCGATGCCTCTCCGCCTCTTCTCGTTGTTTTTCTGCTTCTTCTGCTTGGATTTCAAGTTTCCTGATTTCACGTTCTCTAGCTCTTTCTTCTCTCTCCAATCTCTCCTTTTCTTCTCTCTCTCGTCTCTTTTCTTCTTTCTCCTCTCTCTCTTGTCTCTCCTTTTCTTCTCTCTCTCGTCTCTTTTCTTCTTTCTCCTCTCTCTCCAGTCTCTCCTTCTCTCTCTCTCTCTTTTACAAACTCGAGGAGTTGAGCTCCTTCGAGTCCACATTCCTTTCCAATTTTCAGGAATGTCTCCATCTCCGATGTCGCCATCTCTGCTTTTCACTGTTGGCTGTTTTCTCCTGCTACCCTTTCCACTGAACCAACTGAAGAGATCTCGTCGGGGTCGCCAAAATGTTACGTGGTGGAGTTATAGTCGAAGTATGATAAACACACCAGACACACACACGTAGAGTTCTTTAAAATAAACCTCGTTCAGCTGCAATCCGTCACACGTGGCTTAAGGATGTAGACAATACTGGAGTAACAGTTCCAACAATATTTAATTCAGCGATGCGATATCCACACAGTAATGCACTTTCAAATGCACAAACTACTGATACAAAGTTTCTTCTGCAATGTCCACACTGCGACACAAAGTCTCTCATACACAGCGTCTCTCCCAATAAACTACGTGTCTCTACAACTGACAAAGCAAGACAATGTACGAACGGGCTTTCCCAGCGCCCTCCTTATAAATACTACGAAAATCTAGAATCGTCTACGGAAATCATACAACGCAACCAATCAGAACGAAACACGCAGCCGAAGCTCATTAAAATAAACTTTCCAGAAAAACTAAAACAGGCTACAAAAAACTCGGCTGCTCACTTCAGCTCTAAATTCTAGCGTATAATTAAGTCACATAAAAGTATGGTATCCCTATCACCTGGTAGCTCTAGAAAGTACGAGAACATTCCCAAAACAAAATAAAGGCTGCTCAATCCACGCGCACAGGAAAACAAAAAGTAGCGAAAAATGTAGCGAAGTGTTGCCAACTACCCGACGTGACACTTACGATGTCACTAGACAGTGCGACCTTTCTAGAACGTTCCGGACTAAACTTAACAAAACGAAAACGGCTCTACTCACGAACAAAAGAAAATCTTACTAAAAAAGGCACGTGAATCGTAACCGTGATAGCTCAAATAAACATCGGATCGTTACCTACGATCAACACACGCACGCTCTCACAGGATAACACAACCACAATCGTAACACTTTCCATGACCAACATCGTCTCCGCCACGGCCCAGGCATGTTATTTCCACCTCCGCCGCATCAGTCAGATCAGAAAATACCTCACTACCGAAGCTGCCACCAAACTCGCTGACTCTCTCATCTTATCTCGCATCGACTACTGCAACTCTCTCCTTTCCGGCCTTCCTCATTCTACCACTCTCACTCTTCAGCGCGTCCAGAACAATGCTGCCCGCCTCGTCCTCAAAAAGAAAAAATCCGACCACATCACTCCCCTGCTCAAGCTCCTTCACTGGCTCCCCATCACCCAACGCATCCAATACAAGATTCTGTCTCTCTGCTACAAATACCTGAACAACTACGCTCCAACCTATCTCTCCAACTTACTTCACCCCTACACTCCTTCCCGCTCCCTCCGCTCCGCCTCCGACCCTCTCCGCCTCCTCATCTCCCGCACTAAACTCAGCACTTTCGGCCCCCGCTCCTTCTCCGTCTATGGTCCATCCACCTGGAACACCCTCCCGCTCTCTCTCCGTCAGAAACACTCTCTCTCCTCCTTCCAGTCCGCCCTCAAAACTCACCTCTTTCAACAGTTCTAGCACTATATCACTACACTCCCCACCCCAAGCTGACCGTCGTAATGTATTTTCACTATTTGTGGTACGTGAGTCATTGTCTAAAGCGTGCGCATGCGTGTGCGAGTTGTGAGTGCGCGCTTACAGTTATAATTATTATAAGATAAGCGCATTATAAATACCGTAATTATTATTAAGCCTCTAAGCCCTTTGGTGCCATTGGTCGAAGATTTCTGCTTCTCAAATCTTTGTCGAAAGAGTGCAAGAGTCCGTCGGTCTAAGACACATAGATATAACGTGTGGCCAGCAAGAGACACAGATCTTCATCAGCTCCCGCACCTGCGGGAGCTGATGAAGATCTGTGCCTCTCGCGTTTGGGCCGAGTTTATAGTTTCTCAGTAGTGAACGGTTTTTAAATTTGCTTTATATGAATTGTAGAATTATAAATCTCATGAACACGTGCCGCGACTGACAGGCTGTACAAATAGTGTATGAATTATATGCATTTACTAAGAAAAGAAAAATCAATATATCACTTTTGAACATTCGCACTATGGCTTTTTATTTTATGTGTGATTGAAATTGAAAAGGGGTGGGAAGGAGAGAGAAATGCATGTTTGCATGTGTGCGTGTGTGTGTGTGTGTGTGTGTGTGTGTGTGTGTGTGTGTGTGTGCGTGCGTGCGTGCGTGCGTGTGTTTGTGTGCGTGCGTGTGTCTTTTGTGTGTGTGCGTGCGTGCAAACATAAAAGCGTACATGTGTGCGTGCGTGCGTGCGTGCGTGCGTCTGATGGACATGTGTTACATGAGTTCTGGATTCCCCCCTCCCCCACCACCACCTACCTCCCCTTTCCCTTCAGCCCCAAAACACTGTAACATATGGTATAATAAAGTCCTTTTTGGAGTTTGTCCACGCCCCCATACCGCCCCCCACCCCACCCCTACCCCCCGAACCCGCCCCACCCTCCGCATAAATTTATCCGCCAAAAGTGTTAAGGTCACACACACACACACACACACACACAAACACACACACACACACACACACAAGCACACCCTTACCACCACCCACACCCCTCCCACCCATCCCCCAACCCCCGCCCCTTCACCCCTTTTCGAATTTCTGGTCGGTTTGGAAATACGCCCTTAATTCCTTCCCGCCACTGTACGTATACTTGTGTTCATGAGGGGAAAATCTTTGTTCATTCAACGATCAAAAACCAAAACCGTCGAGGAAATATGGATACAAACTGGTCTCAGCAAGAGGCATAGATTCTCACGAGCCCCTCAGTCGCGGGGCTCTTGCAGTTGGATCGTGTTCACGTTTTCTCAGCAGTGAAGGGGTTAACGGTCTCACTCGCTTGCCGCCTAACCCCTTCCCCACCCCCTCCAACCTCACCACGCCTCTCTCATTTCGATATTTCGGCCAGCTTTGGCCGACTGGTACTGTTTGCCTCAGGTTGAAGGTCCCAAGCAACACATTGGACACCGCCTCCCTTCGGGAGGTAATTAATCCGCACCTGGTGCGTTTGGGTACGGGTGTGTGGATGTTTGTTTAGGTGTGAAGCGTGCCTTTGCATGCATGCGTTTGCATGTTTCTTTGTGTGTTCTGTGCGTTTGGTACGTCAACTTTGTCACTAAACTGTATTCTTAAACAAACGGTCAAATGAGAATTCAATTGAAAATCGCTCTTTACCGCCTTACTCTTGTTTGAACTACACTCAATTGAAAAAGAAATGTAGATTTGAATCAATCATGCGTCCATGACCATCCTTGAGCAAAAGGACTTGTCGAACCTTTCACTCAATAACATCTCAGCGTGTTTACACATTTCCACGTGCACAGAAAAATTAACCCCTTTGTACATGCAGCCACCGGGGCAAGGGGTTAACCCCTTTCCTGCATAGGCACGTCCACTTTTGTTTCTGAAATCTGTGTTCGCTCCACGACCAAAAGATCTGTCTAAAAAACATGGATACGAAATGATCCCAGTGTAACACACGCAAACTTGCCCACAGTCGTACGCACAGACTCTCACGCAACAGACGCATACACCGCCACTGACTCAGACGGGCGCATTCATGCGGTAAAACTCAACACACGGGCTCCCTTTCTAAAGTGACTTTTATACAAGATAAATATACGAAAAAAGCGCTCACAACTATCAAGCTATATACATCACTCCTTTCCCCATACCCAGCATCCACATCACATACACATCACACACCATCTCGGCCAGGCTAGGCTTTAGTTTCACACTGTCTCCAACCTGTTTGATGTTATTGCCTGGTTACGTTGGTCCTTCTCACGTCTAGGCGTGAAAGTCCTTCGTTGTACGCTTCTTCCTGCCGTCCTGTCTCTTTGGCACGGACGTCCTCGTACTCGTACTGTAGCGCAGTTCTCGCTTTGACTCGGGTGTCTCGGTCCCGGTCAGACTCACTCTGAGTGAAGAGCTGGAGAGGTGATGACCTCACGTTGGTCTGGTGACTCGACGTCTCGGCGTCCGTCGCTCCCTCTTTACAAGCACTCTGAATACGACAACAAAAGTCCCAACGTAACACTTGCTAAACACACAACATATTGGATCAATGAGAAACGTCACGTAACCTGGCCGAAACAAATAACTCACACGTTCATTCACACACACACACGTGCTTCATAAACTGTCTACTTCCGTAACACCCCCATATCTCTGTCACTATCTTGAAACAGACTATAGCCTAACACTCTTGCTATACACTACTCTATACACTGGAAAAGATTATGCTATCCACGTACTACCTTCATAGCGACTTAAGCATACACACCTTACATTCCTTTAGTCATCTATCTCGGTAAAGAACTGTATACAAAAACCACCGGTTACTTCACTGAATTCTAAACAAACATAACTAAACCAAACCGGTCAATACTATACAACCACATTACTCTTAGCAACTCTTCAGCGGTGGGCGGTTCGTCCAATTCAACCTTTACTGAGAGTTGTGGGATTTGTAGGACGACTGCTTCTTGAACAGTGCGCTCAGCGCTGAAGAGGCTCTGAAAGTACTCCGACCAGCGGTTCAAGATGGAGGTATTATCTGTGAGGAGTGCCTGGCCATTCGCGCTTCGCAGGGGACTTTGTACCAGGTGCCTGGGGCCATACACTGCTTTCAGTGCTTCGTAGAAGCCCCTGTAGTCACCATTGTCAGCGCAAAGCTGGGTCCTCTGTGCAAGTCTGGTCCACCACTCATTCTGGAGATCTCTGAGCTTGCGCTGGAGACTGCTGCAGACGAGGCGGAAGGCAGACTTCTTCACAGGGCAGGAAGGCTGTGCTAGGTGGGCCTGATGAGCGGCTCTTTTTTTTTTTTGCTAGGTGTTCCTGGATCTCAGCATCGTTTTCGTCAAACCAGTCTTTGTTCTTCTAGCGAAACCCAAGACTTCTGCAGAGGATTTTGCAATAGCAGTTTTCGGTTGTTCCCAGAGTGTTTCAGGGGAGGAGACCCTGAAGAGACCCTCACAGCCATCCACCAGCTCAAGAGTGGCAAAGCAGCAGGCATTGATGGAATACCGCCAGAGATCTGGAAACATGGAGGCACAGCACTGCACAACAAGCTCCATGACCTCTTTCTCTGCTGCTGGGAGGAAGGAACACTACCAAAGGATCTCCGTGATGCTGTCGTTATCACCCTGTACAAGAACAAAGGCGAGAAGTCTGACTGTTCCAACTATCGGGGAATCACCCTGCTGTCCATTGCTGGGAAAATTCTTGCAAGGCTGCTCCTGAATCGGCTGGTACCTGCCATCGCTGAAGACCACCTCCCAGAGGGCCAGTGTGGCTTCAGAGCAAACAGGAGCACCACCGATATGGTCTTTGTGCTCAGACAGCTTCAGGAGAAGTGCCGCGAGCAGAACAAAGGGCTGTACGTAACATTTGTCGACCCAACAAAAGCGTTCGACACTGTGAGCAGGCAAGGCATGTGGCAGAGCCTGGAGCGACTTGGCTGTCCCCTAAAGTTCCTCAGCATGATTGTCCAGCTACACGAGGACCAGCAAAGCCAGGTCAGACTCAACAATGACCTCTCAGAACCATTCCCTATTCTCAACGGCGTAAAGCAGGGCTGCGTGCTTGCACCGACCCTCTTCACCATCTTTTTTAGCATGATGTTGAAGCAGGCCACAGTGGACCTCGATGATGACGATGCAGTGTACATCTCGATAGCAGCCTGTTCAACCTCAGACGACTGCAGGCTCACACGAAAACCCTAGATCAACTAATTCGTGAGCTGCTTTTTGCTGATGACGCTGCCCTCGTTGCACACACAGAGAGAGCCCTGCAGCGCATCACGTCCTGCTTCACAGACGCTGCCCAGCTATTTGGACTCGAGGTCAGTCTGAAAAAGACAGAGGTCCTCCATCAGCCGGCACCCAAGACAGTGTATCGCCCTCCTCACATCACTATTGGCGAGTCTGAACTAAAGTCAGTGCACCAGTTTACTTACCTTGGCTGCATTATCACGTCGGACGCCAAGCTGGACAAGGAGCTTGACAGCAGGCTGGCAAAAGCGAACAGCGCTTTCGGGCGACTTTTCGAGCGGGTGTGGCACAATCAACAGCTGAAAACAGGCACCAAGATCAGCGTGTACAGAGCTGTGGTCCTCACCACCCTGCTGTATGGTTCCGAGTCCTGGGCCCTCTACCGCAGCCAACTACGACTCCTCGAACGCTTCCACCAGCGCTGCCTGCGCACCATCCTGGGCATTCACTGGAGTGACTATGTCACCAACGTCGAGGTCCTTGAACAGGCTGAAACTGTGAGCATCGAGGCTTTGCTGCTGCGGACACAGCTCCGCTGGGCGGGGCATGTCTCCAGGATGGAGGATCATCGCCTACCAAAGATCACCCTGTTCGGCGAGCTTGCTACTGGACACCGTGACAGAGGGGCACCAAAGAAGAGATACAAAGACTGTCTCAAGAAGTCACTTAGTGCCTGCCAAATCGACCACCACCAGTGGTCTTCGCTTGCTGTGGACCGTGACACCTGGCGCTCCACCATTTACAAGGCAGCTGTCTCCTTTGAGGACTCTCGCAGAGCTAGCCTTAAGGACAAGCGGCGCAGGAGAAAAAAACAGAGATGCCGCAACTCAGAACCCTGGCCATACCTCCCCCTGCAGCCACTGCGGTCGAACCTGCCTGTCCCGGATTGGCCTCCGCAGCCACGAACAAGCCTGCAGACGTCGTGGGCAACTCCTATAAAATCTTCGTTCGCGAAGTCAAGCCAAGAGACTCTTAGCAACGCATACTGTCTTTAACTAAGCAACTATCAATACTACATATATAGAAACATACCTGAAATCTAGGCTTCAGAGTCTTGGAATACGGGCTAGGTATCTCAAACACATCCGTTTCATACAACAAGACAGCCCGTACTACCGATTTACTGCTCTGCCAGACTGACTTTTGCCTAGAACTCACTATAACAGTACTCACCAAAACTCCGTGCTAACCATGCCTTACAGATTTCACGTGGGGCCTCATGCCACCCGAACTATCGGCACAAACAAACCGTTAACAAAAACCGTACCGTATTTAACCTAATGTGTGAACACTATGTACGAGCATAGAGCTTCATCACAATTCCCCCTTCCTCGGGGAAAAAAAAAACGACCGAGTTTCTTTTTAAGACTACTCGACCTACTACACTACCCTAAACACGAAGGGACTAATTTTAACTACCCAGAATATAAGAAAAAAAATATTACAACCTTAAGCCTCAACGCATACCCTCGGATCGCACAGCGAAAGCTAAAACAGAACTAACGCGCCAAAACCTTCAGAAATGAAAACGATCCAACGGCTGCCCACACACAATCCACACAATCGCGAGACTCCAATCTCCGACCTACCTACATATTGGGTGCTGAGCGGCATTTCTGTCCGCAACAGAACTATGCCGTCTCAGGCCAACCCGACTATTGGGCCAAACCCGCTGACCGATCCCCTGATTCTGGACGGAAATAACACGATTTCTCTGCTCACGAGCACGCTTGCTCTGAGCTCTCGTCGCCACTGATGCGACTGCACTGCAATTAACCTGAGCTCGTTTAACCGCCTCGACCCTACCGATGACTGGCTGCACACCCTTCATATTACCCAGGACTAAATCCACTACTGGTTCGTCGATGACACACGAAACCAGATCACCTGTGAAAAACTCGGTGTCAATCTCTATCTTAGCTAACTGAAAAACTTCTATCTTGCCTCCAAACGAAACTACTTTCTGTGTCTCCCCTGTGAACTGATCTTCCCTAACTAGACTACGTCTGACCCCCGCGGTCGTTGTACCGGAGTCACGGAGAACAGAAGCGAGACATCCGTTTACAACCCCGTCTACCAGCGGTAGGCAACCACCTCCGTCATCTGAACACACTGCGCCCAGCTGTGGTTCCTCCCCGACTGGGACCGCAAAACTGGCTACGTGAGTGGGCTGCACCGCCCCCTCCACCATACCAGGACTGTTAGGACATTGATGAGCCAGATGGCCGTATCCCTGACAGGTGAAACACTGAGTCCCTGAACTACTGCTAGGACAGTCACGACTAAAATGACCGTATGCATGACACGCAAAACACTGAGTGTCCGAATTCGCCATACGACCACGACCATACCCACGATCAGATGTTTCTCCTCGTGCGTACGGATCGCGACCGGCATTGCTGTTACCTCGATCACCGCGTCGGAAACGCAAAGTACCTCTTCCGTTAACCAGCTGGGCTCCACGTAAAGTATTGACGTCCCGGTAACCCCCAGTCGTGTTAGCGGCGACCAACCCGACCGGCGGTGTCTCGGTCCTACGCGCGAGGTTTTTCGTAGGATGCGCCATCCGAAAAGCCTCCGCGTTCTGTACTAACTCGTCCGTAGTCTTGATGTTACGTTCCCTCAAGAATACCGCTAGATCCTTGGAAACGCTACCAAAGAACTGTTCCGCCAACATGAGATCGAACAATACCTCGTACGTGTGGTCAATCTTTGACAATTCGACCCAACGTACGAGCAAATGGGACAACCGTTTGCCAAAAGACACAAACGATTCCCCTGTCTCTGGCCGACAAGCTCTCAAGCGTTCTCTAAAACCCTCCGCATTACACTGAAACTGCTGTAAGAGACACTCCTTCAAAGTCTCGTAATCTATGTTCCCCGATACGTTCAAGCTATGGTAAAGACTCAAGGCCTGACCCTCAAGCACAGACGAAAGCAAAACGGGCCAGTTGGCAGAAGGCCAACTCAACGCCTGCGCATGAGACTCGAAACGACACAAAAAAAAGCGTCAATAGAGTCCACGGACTCTTTAAACATCGGCAGTCTAGGAAAATTCCGTATGCCCCGGCCTACTGAATCACTATCTGCTCTAGACCCCGCATCCTGAGCTAACTGTAGTTGCACCTCTCTATCCCTCTCCTTTTCTTCTCTCTGATAGTCTAGTTCCTTCTCTCTTAACGCATTTTCCCTCTCGTCCTTCTCTCTCTGAAACGCTAGAGACTTCTCGTCCTTCTCTCTCTGAAACGCTAATTCTTCTTTCTTAAGAGCTCTTTCTTTCTCTTCTCTCTCTCTCTCTGTACTTCTAACTCTTTCTCCTTTAAGACTCTTTCTTTCTCTTCTCTCTCTCTCTGAACTTCTAACTCTTTCTCCTTTAAGACTCTTTCTTTCTCTTCTCTCTCTCTCTGAACTTCTCTTTCTCTCGCCCTATCCTCCCTATAACGTCCTGAGAAGGCCTTGTTGCTGTCGGGACGTTAAGCAATGTACAATCAATCAAACCTATCCTCCCTATCCCTACATTTCTCGACATAATCAAAAGGTTTCTCGTCCTTATAAGCCTCTACCGGGTCTACCTCCATACTTACAACAACTCCCAAAAATGTGAAACGTAAAAATACAAATCACAACCCAATCACGACAAGACTTAAAAATAAAAACTCACAACAATGCCAACTACCTATGCAGAAACAGTGACCTACTTTGACTTCCAGATGGAACGAAAAATAAGAATGATAGAAAGAAGAGCAAGGAAAAAGAATACTACCTATACAAAAGGAAGAAACAAGTACTAATTCCTCGTAAGGTCCAGAAAACTACAGAAATAACGGATCTTACCCCCTAGAATCGGAGAAGGGAATCTAACACATCAACATGCACATAGCAGCAAAATCCTACTCTAAAATATATACCGCTAAAACAGGGTCACCACTGTAACGCACGCAGACTTGCCCACAGTCGCACGCACAGACTCTCACGCAACAGACGCATACACCGCCACTGACTCAGACGGGCGCATTCATGCGGTAAAACTCAACACACGGGCTCCCTTTCTAAAGTGACTTTTATACAAGATAAATATACGAAAAAAACGCTCACAACTATCAAGCTATATACATCACTCCTTTCCCCACACCCAGCATCCACATCACATACACATCACACACTATCTCGGCCAGGCTAGGCTTTAGTTTCACACTGTCTCCAACCTGTTTGATGTTATTGCCTGGTTACGTTGGTCCTTCTCACGTCTAGGCGTGAAAGTCCTTCGTTGTACGCTTCTTCCTGCCGTCCTGTCTCTTTGGCACGGACGTCCTCGTACTCGTACTGTAGTGCAGTTCTCGCTTTGACTCGGGTGTCTCGGTCCCGGTCAGACTCACTCTGAGTGAAGAGCTGGAGGGGTGATGACCTCACGTTAGGTCTGGTGACTCGACGTCTCGGCGTCCGTCGCTCCCTCTTTACAAGCACTCTGAATACGACAACAAAAGTCCCAGCGTAACACTTGCTAAATCGTCTTGTTCTATACCTGCGTATTTCAGTCTCTGTGGGCTGGCTATTGGGTGCCTGATAGGCGGGGGCAGGGGACCTAACTGTGTGTCTGTCTAGCGCTGAGTGATTCGACTTGGTTTGTGTACCCATTTTAAGGGTTTTGTGCACACACACACACACACACACACACACACACACACACACACACACACACACACACACACACACACACACACACACACACACACACACACTGTATTTTCAATACGGTAGACACAAATGTAAAAGAACGCTGAACTGATGATATTTTCACAGTTTTTAAAATCATTCTTTCAATCTGTGGATGGATCTGATACAGCAAGCAAAAAAAGTTTTGTTTACTAAAACGTCACGTTTTGGGCCATGTTTTGTGGCAGTGTTTATTAATTTACTGAAATGGACAAAACGTCATAAAATGAAAGACGCACGCACTCACGCACGCACGCACACACACACACACACACACACACACACACACACACACACACACACACACACACACACACCACAACACACTGGGCCACAAGACCCATTTGTACACACCATCCACACGTACTAGCAAAAGAAATGCGACAAACGCACGCCTAACTTCCAAAGTAAAGTTACAACATCACCATTAATACCTTTGCAACACCGCCTTGCACAGCGCTTTCGTAATTAAACCCTTCTTTGCCGAGAAACGTGAACGCGATCCAACCGCATGAAGCATAGATCCTCATGAGCCCCCCGCACCCCCTCCCCCCCCCACGCGGCTGCGGGGACTCATGAGGATCTATTCATCTTGCTGAGACCAATGTAAAGGTATGTTGGTGGACAGTTGTGGCTTTTGGTCTTTCAATTAACCCTCATCATTCTGAATACGCCAGTGTGTGAAATAAGTTTGACTAAAATAGTTCAAGGGTAGTGCCAGAATAGCTTGGCGCCTCTAGGCGCCAAGCTATTCTGGCACCACGAATTAAAACAATTGGTCTATATCCTTATCTGTAAGTACTATAATGTAGCTTGCATAGGGCAGTGTACAAATTTGAAGCTTTTAGCCTCAGAAACAATGTTCGTCCGTTTGCAGGAAAGCAGTTCACAAAAACAGTCTGCGAAGAGAATATTTTTGTGCTTTCGGGGGAATGGAGTCATGCAAATATACATGTATATACAGGAACAGACCGGGGCCAGCTGCATGACTGTGTGAGTTTAGTCTTGCACCAGCCACTAAGCAAGGCGCTCCGCTCAGTGCTTGGCGCGAAACTAAACTCACTCGTGCAACTGGTCTCTAGGGGAAGACAAAGGCACGCCAGAGAACTGGACACAAAGTTCGATAGAACAAAAGCGGTGTGACCACATTTTCCCCTTTTCATATTTCATTAGATGTGACCACTTTTTCCTCTTTTTGTAAAACAGTAGCAGGTGCATGCATACATAACATGTAGAAATCATTCCTCTGGCGATTCTTATAATGACGCACTCGTCTGATAAGAGAACGTGCATATAAGAATCACCAGGGGGAAGAATGTGTACGTAACAAATAGAAAGCATCAGGCAAGTGCATGTATACATGACTATGTGATATACTGACGAGCATAAAAAATGCGACATTTTTGGAATATCGGAAACACTGAATCGTTCCAAAAACGTCGCATTTATTTTGCTCGTCAGTATATAATTATGCATGCACTCGTCCAATGATTTCTCGAAAAGAGGAGACAAAGCTTTCATACCGATTTTGTCTCACTTGGTTTGAGCATTAACTCATTCAACTCCGATACGCCACTGCAAGACATGGATCGAGCGTGATAATTCAAGGGTTGTGCCAGAATAGCTTGGCACCCATAGGCGCCAAGCTGTTCTGCCACAACTCTTGAACTATCACGCTCGATCTGTTTCCAGAAGTGTAATACAGTCTTCAGGGGGTAAGGAGGATGGGGGGGGGGGGGGACTTCAAAATTTGCGGATTTCGGCCCTGGAGCAGAATGTGTTACTGTATGTAGATGGCCAACTGGTTAACCCTTTGGCTGTTGATAGCGACTTTCCTGCAGGAATCACCTCGACCAAAATCGTTACCGACAGCCAAAGGGTTGACATTCTCAACTGACTGAGTTGTACGACAGGGAAAAATGTGAGAGGCGATGTCACCTAGGAATGCCTTGTACACTCACAAATGCCAAATAATGTATGCTATACCAACACACGCGACCTCACAACGCAATCCACCCGGGGTAGATATAATCTGTCCCGTTGGCGTTGAACTGTTTGCCGACGAACGTGTCAGGAAGGATAAAGTCCTTCATGTAGACAGTTGTGCCCTTGTTCAAATAACCTGCCCACCATGAGTAACTTCCAAACGTAATCACTATGTGATCGAGGGACGCCAGAATAGTAAGGTCCACCGCTGCGGCGTGGTTCGTTAAATAATGAACTTGACTCCCATTAGGGAAGTGCTGCCGACACCAGTCTATCCCGTCGCTAGCCACGATAAACACCGGGTCTCGGTACAGATCGGAGAAAAAGCTCACAGATCTGTTTAGGAATTCTGGGGACGCGGTGGGGTAGCCCAGCTTCACGTTGTTGTCTACAGTGAAATCTCCACGTCTCACATGCACGCCAATAAGAGTTGAACCATTGTACTGTTTTCTCAAACCACTCACAACCACAGAAGCGTTCGTTTTGATCGCGTCTGAAAATTCTAACTTTGCCAACACTTCTAGCTCGTTTTTTTGCCAGTATACCCAAGACTGGAGGTAATAGCCAACTTTGTAATTTTTGGCAGGGTCGAGAAGTGTTAGTTTCTCTGTAAATTTACAACACGATTGTTCAGCTGCAACTTCTGCAGAGCCGCATCTGTCTTGCAGTTCTTTCTGACGCGAAGGATGCTTGGTGGATTTCTTCAAAACCTTGTCAATCGCAACATCACCTATAAAAACTGCAGTTCTGTTCATGGCTAATGCGAGTCCCTGAATACTAGCGTATTGAAAAAGCTGATTTCCTAGTCTGCCGGTAAAATAGTGACAAATAAGTTTTGGACCTAAGTCTGGCAATTTCGGTGTCTGTCCTAATGGCGTCGTAGGGATCGCATATGTCGTCACAGATGATGAAGTCGGCAGTGTTTGTGACGTGGACGTCGGATCTGACGAATTGTGTGACGTCACAGATGAAGCCTGTGACGTCACAAATTTCGCATGCGATTTCATAGGATTTGATGCATTTTCTGAAGTCAGTAAAGACTTTTCTGACGTCACGGTAACGTTCTGTGAGGTCATTGTAGACACTGATTGTGCAGTTGTGAGCACTGATTGTTTCACAGGCATTGGCGCTGACTGCGCCATAACGGGTGTTGTTGTCGCCGCTAATGACTTCATCGTTGATTTTGGAGATGACGTCACAGAAGTAGGGGAATGCAAGTCATCTGAGAATACAGCAGCCAAAAGTGTAGAATTCTGATAATAGACCATTGCCTTATCAGTTACTAAGTCTGGCATTGTGGCAGTAGATCTCGAGACTTCGGGTAGAACAAGTCCCGAATCGTGTGTCTTTCTTGAGGATGTAGTGATTATTGACATAACAGTTACTGAATCTTTAGTCGTTCTTGAAGATGCTGTCATTGTGGTCCACGAACTGCCCTTCGCATCTACTCTGGCGCCATTTCCTACAGAGGATGGCATAGATAAGAGCATTTTGACGTCTGAATCGTTTGTCTCTTTTGAATTTGCTTTTTGTGTAGTCGAGGGACTGGTCTTTACAGGACCTTTGACGTTATTTCCCGTGGAGGATAAGGTAGACAAAAGGACGTTGACGTCATTTCCCTCCGAAGATGACGTAGACAAGAGGAGTGAACTCTGGAAACGAAGGTATCCAGACACGCTGGTGTCTGCCTTGAGATTTTCCCACCAGAAGCGTATTCTGTGGGACTGACTGCTGACGCTGACGTTATAGAGAAGAGTGATGACGCCACAGATAATGATGGCGCAGACGAAGGTACCTGAAACAAACACGTCAGCGCTTATTAACCCGTTCAGTGCCGATCAAAAGTGAACCTAAACCAACAAATACAAGAGGCATAGATGCGGGGGCTTATGAGGATCTATGCCTCTACTGACACCACTTTGTATCCATGTTCCTTGGACGGCTTGGTGGAATTCACCAAGACTTTTGAAATATGATCTGCGTCCACTGGCAATGAAGGAATCATCCTGACAAAAAACGCTGCCCACAGCCATAAAGTTATTTAACTCATTCAACTCCGACACGCCACGGCAAGACATGGATCGAACGTGAGAGTTCAAGGGTTGTGCCAGAATAGCTTGGCGCCCATAGGCGCCAAGCTATTCTGGCACAACCCATGAACTATCACGCTCGATCTGTTTCCAGAAGTGTAATACAGTCTTCAGGGGGCAACTTCAAAATTTGCGGATTTCGGTCCTGGAGCAGGTTGTGTTATAATGCTGAAATATGAAGTTTTACTTTATCGTATTCACCACCATTTTACTATAGAAATATACACGTACAGTAAACTTCACATGTAACAAATCGCTAGGGGTACCAATTTTTCTTGTTGTTATATCCGAACTTTGAGTAACCCCTGGACAACCGAGAAAAAAATGAACATGATCCAACTACAAGAGACATAGAGCCTCATGAGTCCCCGCGAATGTGGGGGCTCGTGAGGATCTATGCCTCTTGCTGAGACCAATTTGTAATCACGTTTCTTAGACGGTTTTAGCTTTTGGTCATTGAGTAAACACAAATTTCAGAAACAATAATGTACGTGCAGTGGCATTCAGGTCATGAAGAGGAGAATGCCCCCCCCATACATAAGTAGCATTCATGGTGTCACCAGTGGCACAGAGGGCGATGATTGGCTGGGAACATCTTGGGTCAAGAATTATCACAGCAGCCTTTAGAACTAGGAGAAAGATCAAGCTGTACGTCATCCAGTCTTATGCGCCCATCAATGACAGGGACGAGGAAGAGAAACAAGAGTTCTACGACCGACTCCAGAGTGCTGTGGACAAATGTGCGGAGCGAGACATCGCCATCGTCATGGGTGATTTTAATGCCAAAATACATAGGGGAGGACAACACCGGATACGAAGAGGTGATGGGGAGACAGGGACTAGGGGAGATGAGTGAGAACGGGGAGAGGTTCGTAGACTTTTGTGCTCTAAACAGACTTGTCATTGGAGGCAGCATCTTCCCACACAGAAGAATACACAAAGCAACAACGTGGGTCTCACCTGACCATACTACAGAGAACCAAATAGACCATATCTGCATTAGCAAGAAATTTAGAAAATCCCTTCAAGGTGTTCGAGTGAGGAGGGGGAGCAGATGTCGCCTCAGACCATCATCTGCTTACCTTAAGAATAAAGCTCAAGTTAAAGAAAAGCAGCACAGGGACAACAAGAAGACAGCGCTATAATGTAGGCCTTCGGAGAGAGACAGGAGTGAGAGAAGAGTTCAAACTGGTGCTGTCTAACCGGTTTCAAGGGCTACTGTAGCTAGTAAATGAAGAGAAGGCGGTCACCACAGAGCAGCAGTGGAAGGCAGCTAGAGAGGCACTGAACTCAACCTGCAAAGACACTGTGGGGTTCAAGAAACACCATCACACGGACTGGCTGTCGGCACAGACCTTGAAGAAGATAGAAGTGAGAAAGCAGAAGAAAACATTTGTCAACAACAGTCGCACGAGAGCGGCCAAAGCAAGGGCACATGAGGAATACTCGGAAGCCAACCGCGAGTGGAAGCGGAGTATCAGGACAGACAAGAGGGCCTACACAGACAGCCTGGCAAAAAGGGCAGCAGGCAGCGGCAACATGAAACAGCTCTACGACATTACCAGAAGATTTTCAGGCAAGTATGGCCATACAGAAAGACCAGTAAAAGACAAAGAAGGCAAGCCTATTGCAGACAGAGCATACGAACTTGACAGATGGGCCGAGTATTTTGAAGAGTTACTGAACAGACCCACCCCACCCGACCCCCCAGACATCTAGCCAGCAGAGACGGACCTACCCATCAGCTGTGACAGACCCAGCCGGGAAAAGATAGAAGAGCAGTGGCATTTTTTAAGAACGGCAAAGCAGCAGGGCCAGATGGCATCCCAGCGGAGGCTCTGAAAGCAGACCTAGAAACAACAGTAGAGATGCTTTAACCACTGTTTGGAAAGATCTGGGAAGAGGAGGTGATGCCGGCCGACTGGAAAGAGGGGTACCTAATCAAGCTTCCCAGGAAAAGCGACCTCAGCAAGTGTTCCAACCACAGAGGAATCACGTTGCTGTCAGTACCAGGAAAGGTCTTCAACAGGATCATCCTGGAGAGAATGAAGAGCTCCGTCGACCCCCAGCTGAGAGACCAGCAAGCAGGATTCCGGAAAAAACGAGCATTTACAGACTAGATTGCTACTCTCCGCATCATCTTGGAGCAGTCTCTAGAGTGGAGCTCCCCGCTGTACGTCAACTTTGTGGATTACGAGAAAGCATTTGACAGCGTGGACCGAGAGACTTTGTAAAAACTCCTACGACATTACGGTGTACCCACAAAGCTCGTCTGCCTGATCAAGAGCAGCTACGATGGCATGACATGTCGCGTGATCCACGAAGGGCAGTTCACCAGGGAGCTCCAGGTCAGAACTGGCGTCAGGCAGGGGTGTTTACTGTCTCCGTTCCTCTTCCTACTGGCCATAGACTGGGTCATGAAGAGGACCACAGAGCAGAGAAGAAGCGGAATACAGTGGACACTGTGGACACAGTTTGACGACCTCGATTTTGCAGACGACTTGGCGTTACTGTCCCACACATCAACAAATGCAGGACAAGACCACGAGGCTTGCTGACATCTCGTCCCAGGTGGGCCTCACCATCCACAAACAGAAAACAAA
>BTPG01000001.1:125102649-125122649 GCA_036245525.1 Semisulcospira habei | reverse complement strand
TCAAAATGAATGAAAAACAGGGGCAAGCAAGAGGTATAGAACCTCATGATCCCCCGCAGGTGCGCGGGCTCATGAGATTCTATGCCTCTTGCAGTTGCACATGTGATGCTGACGACTTTCTCTTGGTAGTGAGAGGGTTCACATTACTGCGGCATTGGCCGCTGACTCACAATAGCATAACGGCAACGGCATGCTTTACACTGTCTAGGTTTACCTTAATTTATTTGAATTAATTTACGCTGGTTTACTCTTAAGAAATTTACACCGGGTATATACGATGGGTCCCTCACGACGCGACGGGTATATTGAAGCTGGCAGATTTACCCCGCGTAGCAATATAGACGCAGGATATATTCACGCCGGATAGATTACACCGGATAGATTCACGCCAAAGCATGTCACCATAGCATAACGATGTTGACCCCTTCAGCTCTAATTAATAATCTTGTGTAGTGCGCGCTTGGCATTTACAGTACTGCGAGGTTTTTTTTTTGTTTTTTTTTTTGAGGTTTTTTTTTTTTTTTTTTTTTTTTTTTTGAGGTTTTTTTTTTTTTTTTTTTTTTTTTTTTTTTTGAGTTTTTTTTTTTTTTTTTTTTTTTTTAAAGGAGACACCAGTGTGCAACGAATTGCTTGCTTTAATTAGCATCTTTATACATGCAGTCGGGGTACAAGACACACAGAGCCACTACAAGACACATAGATCCTCACGAGCTTCCGCACTAGAGGGGACTAGTGAGGATTAATGCATCCTGTTAGCTCCATTTATATCGAGGATTTGTTGGGTTTTATTTGGGGATTTTTAGTGAAGAGGTTTATTTGAATTCACGCAATGTTGATTACAGATGAATAAGCTATGGCAAAGGGCGGTCAAAGTAAGTGAAAAGCGGCACTTCTTTGTTTCAGTAGTATTGCCAACATCACCATCATCATTAACGACAACGACAGCAGCTGCTTCAGCAACAACATCAACAACGGCAAAATACAGCAACAACAGCAAAATATTCACAAAGATAATGCTTCAAATAGTTTTGAGTGTTAGTCTTTTCAGTGTTATCTCAAAAATAAGTACGCACACAAATACTGATAACTGCCGGACAAAGATCATTCGTCTACCTTTACGTGTATTGGTCTGTACACTGAGATCTCAGTTGCATAAGTGAGGTTAGTCCTGCGCGCAGGAATAAGCTCACTCGCGCCAGCCACTAACCAAGGTGTTCCTTAGTGGCTGGCGCAGGACTAAGCTCACTCACGCCAGCCACTAACCAAGGTGCTCCTTAGTGGCTGGCGCAGGACTAAGCTCACTCACGCAACTGGCCCCCTGTGCGAACCTCACAACAAAGAATTACAGGTGCGCATACTCACGTCTTATTGTTTTCTTCGGCCGCCCCATAATCATCTTCTTGGATGAATTTCAAACATATTCTGTCTAAGGACTGGTCACTGCCGACTGCGTGCACACTTGTACCGCCTTGGACTGTCACACACTGCAGACTGCTTGTCAGTGTGAAACTGGTTTACAGACCCCAGAGCCGCATGTACTGCAGTCCGACTGTCCCCTGTACCAAGACGCCAGGATACAGCACTGGCCAAGGGAGCGACGCTGTCAGAGAAACTCTAGACCTACTGCAGACCACGAACTTCATCTCAACAACCAATCTTGACATCTGAGGCAGAAACCCGGGAACGCTGAAGAAGAAGAAGAAGAATTTCAAACATGAAGCTTTGTCCGGGATTTTTCGACGACGATGCAGCTTTTTTGTTATCCCGTTTTTCGGACAAATTAATGTCACGGTGCTATTGAAACGGCACGTCCACACAAACCGTGAAAATTGTCACAGACGTTGTGTTGTGCAGCTGGGGTCAGCACTAAAATATAGTTAACAGGTGGGGTCAGCACTGAAATATAGTTAACAGGTGGGGTCAGCACTGAAATATAGTAAACAGGTTGGGTCAGCACTGAAGTATAGTTAACAGGTGGGGTCAGCACTGAAATATAGTTAACAGGTGGGGTCAGCACTGAAATATAGTAAACAGGTTGGGTCAGCACTAAAATATAGGTAACAGGTGGGGTCAGCACTGCAATATAGTAAACAGGTTGGGTCAGCACTGAAATATAGTTAACAGGTGGGCCAGCACTGAAATATAGTTAACAGTTGGGGTCAGTACTGAAATATAGTTAACAGGTGGGGTCAGCACTGAAATATAGTTAACAGGTCGGGTCAGCACTGAAATATAGTTAACTCATTTAGCCCCGACGTACTGCAGCAGAAGATGCCCGCAGATTTTTTCGGTTTTTTTTCTCGAAAACACAACAGAACCCAACGGAGAAACAAACACGCTTAGAAAAGACAGTTACAAGTTCGGGTAAATACCCTTCTTCAAAATAGACAATCAAACAAGTATAGTGATCAGCCGCTACTTCAGTATCTTCATTATCACAGGAGGAATGTGGCAACTCGTTGTTACATTAAAACAATTATTATTATTATTACTATTATTATTATTATTATTATTATTATTAGCATTACATTCTATTGCAATAATGAAGATAAGTAGCGACTGATCTAAACTTAATTGTTTGTGTATTTTGAAGAAGGGTATTTACCCGAAATATTAATAAATTGTGTTGTAACTGTCTTTTCTAAGTGTGTTTCTTTCTCCGTTGGCTTCTTCTCTGCATTTTACACGCTTGGCAGTCACCTTTTGGTCTGGATTGTGTTTTTGTTATGTCCTCATTTCTAGCTGACCCGGTGTGTTCGCCAGTTGCCCTCGATCACTGCCTCAAATTCATATCGAACACAAAAATACAAGCTCTCCACGGCAGTCATCAGATGTCTTCACCAAAATTCACCACAGTAAATTCACACAATTACTGCACTCGGGTTTCAATATTGTGTCGCCGGATCTGTAACATTCTCTGTTCAATACATGTCGCCCTTGTCACATCAACACGTCAAACACACAAAAGGCCAAGCGAGAGACTAACTGCGAAGCGAAAGCTGCCCTCATGCTCCCAGACTTACGCGGAGATGCTTGGCGTTCTAACTTTTTCCCATGCATGTGCCGGCTGATCGGGCCAAGGAACGCTGCGGCTGTGCCCTGACCAGCTGCCGCACTGGGACGTCGGCCGCAAGACTTAGTCCTCGTCGGTTCTAAATGCTCATATTAAGATAATCAGTGCACAGCCCTTAGGCCATCCAGAATCAACAGGCGAGCGGCACAGATCTATGCCTCTCGCTGAACCAAAATCAGCTCCATCCGTTCCTTGCACTTAGGGCGTTATTGCCCGGGTCGTGCGTAGAATCAGTACAAGTCCGGGATCGCATTGCCGCGCGGTCAGTAGAAAACGCATAAAGTTGAGCTCGTTCATGGCGCCCCCTCATCAGGCAATAGCTGCGAAAGTGTCGTATACTTTTGCCCCAGCAACGCTATACGACACTTTGCGGCTGCTGATGAGGAGCACCTTGAATGCGTTAACTGGTGCGTGTAACAAGGAAAATAAATTTAGTGCAGTCGGACAAACATGCTACATCGATTTTGCTGTTGTTTTTCACACACCTTGCTTACAGTGACATTTCCATTTTGCAGAATCGATAACATGGCGTAGGACCACTGTCATTTTTCACCTATTAGAAATTATCATGCACCCTTCTAATTATTATTATTCTCTCTCTCTCTCTCTCTCTCTCTCTCTCTCTCTCTCTCTCTCTCTCTCTCTCTCTCTCTCTCTCTCTCTCTCTCTCTCTCTCTCTCTCTCTCAAAAACCGGAAGTCTTTTAAACCGAAATGGCGGTCTTTCTTACTAATTTGAGAGCTGCTACTTGAAGCCGTTAAAGCCAGTTTGAAACAAAGCAAGACTTTCATGATGCCTTTGAGGAGATATATCGAAGAAGTACAGTGACGCAACTGGTCATGCCCATGCTGACAGCATTTCGGAGCCCAGTTCCTCAGTCAAGTGTACGGCCAGGGAGGCGGTGTGAGCGCCATCTTTAACAGAATGAAGAAACGCAACACACCCATGTCATCTCAGTGATATGAGTTCATCAGTCATCACAGCTGATAGTGATACAGCAATTAACACCAGTGCCAGCGATCAATCAAGTGATAATCAGCAGGCAGATGTACCACCGCGGCCCAAGGACAAGGAAAGCGACCCCGAGAAAGGGTCTGACAGGAATGGTGATGGCGCGCCAGGCGCTGGCACTGCGGCTTTGCGGCGTAACATGTAAAAGTAGGTCAGCGCGCGAGGGACCAGCCGTCTCGCCAGGAAGGAGGTGCGCGCAAGCGCAGAGAGGGTGTACATTCCAAAGAATGTCAAACTCTCACCCAGTGTTGGGTCACAGTTTACTCATCAGCTTCTTATCCCCTCCCCGCATCTTAACCTCCACCCTCTCCCCGCCCGCTCAGCCGCGTATAGCCTCTACCCATCACCACCCACGCCAAGTGACGTTGTCCTGATTTCAAATCCCTGTATCCAAAGCCGCTGATTGACCAACACTGAATTTATGAGTCATGGCCCATAGAGCCGGGGTCCGCCGGAGTCCATGGCGATTGCGTACAGCAGCCGTCTCCCACCCACCCTCCTGCGGCTACACCCACCGGACGTGAACCAATGCTTAGAGACACAATAGACCATCTACAAACACGATTCACGGAAGCTGATGTTGGTGTTATAGCATTTCTGAAGTGTTCGGCTACGTAGAACAGCTAAAACGTGTACTGACATGATCCAGGACAGTTTTTAATTACATGGTCAATGAGACTTCGAAAAGCAGCCATTGACCCTCACTAAAGCAGAACCATTTGAAGTGTCCCCTGACGCAATCCCCGACAATTTAGCAGCGGAAACCCGCGTGAGGCGGATTTTCGATGGTGCTTCGAAACATTACAATAAGTTTTATACTACCGCCAACGAAGGAGCGCGGGTGGCACCCTCCTCATTCAAGGGAAGAAGAAACACGGATGGGTGACGTGAGGGAGGAGTACACTATGGCGCTGTGCCGCTATGTTCAGCAA
Organism: Semisulcospira habei; assembly: GCA_036245525.1. Taxonomy (NCBI): domain Eukaryota; kingdom Metazoa; phylum Mollusca; class Gastropoda; family Semisulcospiridae; genus Semisulcospira; species Semisulcospira habei. The sequence goes on along the minus strand of BTPG01000001.1, from coordinate 125,117,634 downwards.
CTCCGCGCAGGCACGGCTAGCCCTGACTATCACAACATCCCAGCAGCCATCGACAGCGCGCCGTCCTCTGTCACTGACTCCACGCCCCCCCCCTCCCAACCCCCCCCCCCCTCAACAGTGGCGGACAGTGCAGGCATCGTGTTCCTTACCCAGCTGCCAATGGACGACCAGCCGCCTGCACTGCATCGCGATATCAACGCAGCCACGCCTTTGCCACGCCCCTATCTTGTGGACGTAACGGCGTTGTCGCCACGTCCGGGGTCGCGGGTACAAGTACTCCACCCGGCCTTTATCCCACCCCCTCCCCCCGACCGCTTGCCCAACCATACCCCTCTCCTCATGGCATCAGTGAGCAAGACTTAAGCCCCTTTTCAGAGGTGACCGCGTCTACATAGCTATTGACCCCTCCCCATCCACTGTGCCCTAAAACAGTTGACACGCCGGACAGGGTGTTGGAACCACACTCGGCTTGTCTCCCTTGTTTATGTTATGCCCACCGTACCCAGCAATACAGACAGCGACATAGTGGCCTCTCAATCCTCGCTCCAACAGCCGGTAACTCACGTTGATATCAATCTTCAACTCGCCAGTGCCCACTCCAAACTGAGTCGCTACGGCCGGCTCCGCACTGAAATGTCATCGCTGAAGAGCGACCTTATGTGTGCACTGACCAGGAGTCAACCAGCTTGACAGCGCGATCAAAGGCAATGCCGTCAAAGTGGCCAACGACCTGAAGGTGTCAAACAGCATTCTGTCAGAGCTGGATGACACCGTCTCTACGTTGACCACTCAAGTCACGCAGCTATCATCAACGGCCGGCAACCAGCGTCAGGTTATCCAGGACGTGAGGAAGCGGGTGAAAAAACTGACCTCGCACCCTCCGACCCCTCCACTCGCTATAACGTCAGGTGACGTAACACCACCACACGCCGCCAGTGAGCCATCTGCTGCTGTCAGTGGTGACGTGGGCCAAGCTAGCGGTGCCCGCATTGCTGTGCTGATTAGCGCTGACCATGCCCCGCAGAAGATCAAAGCCGGTCCCGACTCCGCCATCACCCCACCGCGCTCTCACCATTTAGATACGCTGCCGCCTGATCAGCTTATCTTTCAACGGACAATACAGGCTGACACCACTACGCTCGTCCTTGGTGACTCTACGGTCAAGCACCTGAAGGGCAACAAGATGGCTATCTACGAGGGCGACACAGCGCAAGTGTTATCAGTTTCAGGCCTGACCACGACTCACCTGACACACTGGCTTAAGACGCTGCCAGTGTTCTCCCACATCAGCTGTGTCACCCTACACCCTAACGACTGTAAATCCAGCGAGGTGACCAGCCAGATGTGGGAGAACCTTATTCATCACTGCAAACGAGTGTTCCCCGAGGCGCGATTCATGCAGGCTTCGTCCATTCTGCCTGGCGTGGTCCCAGACATACCATGAACAGCGCAATTGGCCAGTCCAATGCGCTGGTAACTTCCCGCCTCGACTATTGTAATTCCCTCTATTCAGGTCTGCCCACGGAACAGGCATGTCGGAAACGCTCATTCAGCTTCATTGCACCTTCAGTTTGGAACTCGCTGCCTGTCAGTCTGCGAAATCTCCCTACTCTCTCTCAGTTTAAGGCTCAGTTGAAAACTCACTTCTTTTAGCTTGCTGTTCCTCAGTCGTAGATCCGTGGTCCTGTTGTATTTATGTGTAATGTTTCATATCGTCTATGTCATGTTTGAATGCGTGTGTTAGGCAATGAGTTTTTGCCACAAATAATTTTGAGCTATACAAAAACCATTCATTATTATTATTATTATTATTATTATTATTATTATTATTATTATTATTATTATTATTATTATCCTGGTTTTGAAAGCAGCTTTTCCCTTAGAATTCAGTCTTTTGTGGGAGGAAAGCATATTGAAAGTAACTCTCTTCGTGCATGTTTTGCTTTGTTTCTGCCGACCAGCTTCAACAGTCTGAAGACTTTTTGTCCAGATACAATATGCATGGTGTTCGTCTGTTTTCCAGCCTACCGGCTCTAAGTGTAGGCCTGCTCTTTTGATTAGTGGAGATGGGATTTGTAACTGGACTTATCCGTCTGGTCTTAGGCACAAGCCAGGCAGACTGAAATCCATTACCGAACCGTTTCCATCTAAATCACTATGTTCAGATGAACACCCAAATGTTGGAATTTTTGTTTTGCAACCCATTCAACCAATCCGCACTCAAGTACTCACAAAAACTCTTATGATCAAAAACTTAATCAGGACTACATGAGACACAAAACAGATAGTAGCCCTCTCCATTATATTACATGTTTTATTTAATTTTTTATTACTGATTCATTTATGTATTCACTTACAATTACAAATGCATTATTATTTATCATTTTAATTAGGAATGGAAGTAATTTCTTGATGCACACGATCACTAGTGGTATGGTGGTAGCCACCAAGGAGAGGGAAGGAAGAAAATTTTAAATACGCATACATCTGTGCATGTTCATAATCTATCCTTTACTTAACATGCATATTCATATGTCCCAGGTATCTCTGACTTATTTTTTTATATTTTTTATTAATTTACTTGTTTATTTATTATATTAATTTATTATTCATTTATTTATTTTTTGTGACGTGGACCTGTTGTCTGGAACTCGCTACCTATAGACATTAAACATTTTCCCTCATTCACTGCCTTAAACTCTGCCCTTAAGACCAACCTGTTCGATATCCCAATGTAGCTTAATTCTTCGTTATTATGTACCTGTGTGTTTGTCTGTGTGTATACGTGTGTATTGCAGAATACTGTGTTTCTCTGTCTTTATGAACCCCTCCACACCTACCCTTTATTTGTAAAGCGCTTTAAGATAAGCACTATGTAAGTTATTATTATTATTATTATTATTATTATTATTATTATTATTATTATTATGTAGGTGTGTACATACACATCAGCGAACAGGACCAGAACATACATGTACCTATATAATTATATGGTAATACCAACCGCTCCCAAATCAACCCCACATACACACACAAAAACACAGAACATCCATCAAAAGACATGCACATCTGTGCACGTTCATAATCTATCCTTTACTTGCAAAGAAGTACCCAAAGGAGAAAGAAACACGCTTAGAAAAGGCGGGTACAACACAATTTATTAATATTTCGGGTAAATACCCTTTGTCAAAATAGACAAAACAAACAAACAGAGATATTAGCCGCTACTTATCTTCATTCCCAGAAGGAATGTGGCAACTGAAGGAGGTGACGTAAAATAAAAGAAAAGAAAAGGAAGAACAAAAGTGCGGAAAAAGTAAAAATGACGTAACGAAAAAATCATAAGAGAGAGACTCGGAGAGAAACTGAACACGAGAGACAAGAATGTGTGTAAGCACGCGCAGGAGCGAGCAAATGTAAATGCGTATATATATATAGTTACCCTTGAAGACGGTTTCACAACTACCTACTCTCCACTTATACCAATATTCTCTTACTGAATTTGATTATTTGCTTTGTTTCAATGACTTATTACTTGTTGTGTACCGTGCTAAATGCTGGGGGTTTTTTCCCCGGGGTCCTCCCGTTTTTCCCCGAGGTAGTCCTCAACTTGAAGGTGATATAAAGTTTGCCTTCTGGTTGGTGTTTAGCAGGCTTTGTGTATTAGACACTCAGCCTGCTTCATGCCCAAGGGTACTCCCGGTTCGTTCTCTCTCTCTCTCTCTCTCTCTCTCTCTCTCTCTCTCTCTCTCTCTCTCTCTCTCTCTCTCTCTCTCTCTCTCTCTCTCTCTCTCTCTCTCTCTCTCTCTCTCTCTCTCTCTCTCTCTCTTTTTTTTTTTCTGGCCTCACATACACGCATTTACTTTTGCTCGCTCCTGCGCGTGCTTACTCACACTCTTGTCTCTCGTGTTCAGTTTCTCTCCGAGTCTCTCTCTTATGATTTTTTCGTTGACGTCATTTTTACTTTTTCCGCACTTTTGTTCTTCCTTTTCTTTTATTTTATTTTACGTCACCTCCTTCATTTGCCACATTCCTTCTGCAATGAAGAAAAGTAGCGGCTAATCTCTCTGTTTGTTTGTTTGTCTATTTTGACAAAGGGTATTTACCCGAATTATTAATAAATTGCGTTGTACCCGTCTTTTCTAAGCGTGTTTCTTTCTCCGTTGGGTACTTCTTTGCATTTTACACGCTTGGCAGTCACCTTTTTGGTCTGGATTGTTTATCCTTTACTTGGCATTCATATGTGCCAGATATCTTTGACTTACTTTATTTTCTTTATTTATTTATTTATTATAATTTATTATTTATTTATTTTTGTTTTGTTTTAATGTAGCTTTTGTACATACACTTCAACATACACATACAACAAGAATATATATATATATATATATATATATATATATATATATATATATATATATATATATATATATATATATATATATATATATATATATATATATATATATATATATATATATATATATTCTTGTTGTATGTGTATGTTGATGTTTTTTTTTTTTTTTTTTTTTTTTTTTTTTTTTTTTGATATAAAACCTACGACCCGAGGACCTCGATGCCATCGTCCCAGCTTGCTAGGCCATGGCAGATGAACCAAGGGTTTAAAGGGTGGGGCCAGTACTGCGCACACTGCACTCCACCAAAAAGCTCCACCGCGCAGGCTTTAGGAAACGTCCACGGACCATGACACTGACCATTCCAAGTCCTGTAGCGACGGGCGAGGGGCGAAACGGCAGGTGAAAGATGTCACTGGAAGCCGCAGTCTCAAACCTGCATGCAGGCGGTTCAGGATATTGGTCGCCTGATGTTGACCTGGGGATGACAACATCACTCGGCACACCCTGAACGACCAAGCAGCCTTCTCTAGGGACAGCACTGCTTGCTCCACACGGAGAGGGGCCTAGAAAAGGTGGCCTAACCAAAGCTCATCCCCTCGTAACCCAGTTGGCTAGCCGCGGTCAACGGGTATCTTCTCCTGCGGTCAAAAAACAAGAAAGAATAACGGATCCACTCTCATGACGACCACGACCGGACTCAACGTAGCATGCTGGAACGTCCGAACCATGCTCGACAAAGCAGACAGCGGACGCCCTGAACGTCGCTCCGCCCTCATTGCCCATGAATTGCGGAGGTTAAACATCGACATCGCCGCGCTCAGCGAAGTACGCCTTCCGGAAGAAGGCAGCCTCCAAGAACTTGGTGCTGGGTACACCCTCTACTGGTCAGGCAGGCCTGCATCAGAAAGACGGCTCTCAGGCGTGGGTTTCATGGTCAAGACATCCATTGCGACTAAGCTGGAAAACCTACCAACGGGCCACTCAGACCGCATCATGTCCATGCGCCTCCCACTGAGACACCAGCAACACGTCACCCTTCTCAGGGTGTACTCCCCAACCCTCCTGGCAGAGCCTGCTGAAAAGGACAAGTTTTACACTGACCTGCGCAGCCTCCTACAGAGTACCCCTGCAGACGACAAAGTCATCATCCTTGGCGACTTCAACGCCAGAGTGGGCCAGGACTCTGAAGCCTGGAAAGGAGTCCTCGGCAAGCATGGCGTGGGGAACTGCAATGACAACGGCCGCCTACTGTTGGAGTTCTGTGCGGAGCAGCAACTGGTCATCACCAACACTACTTTTCAGCAAAAGGACAGTCGAAAGACGACCTGGATGCATCCTCGCTCCAAACACTGGCACCTTATCGACTATGTCCTAGTGCGTCAGAGGGACCGCAGTGACGTCCTCCTCACCAGAGTGATGCCCAGCGCAGAGTGCCACACTGACCACCGCCTTGTCCGCTGCAAACTCAGGCTCCACTTCAAGCCAAAACCCAAGAAATGGGGGCCCCCCAAGAAAAAGCTTGATGTTGCCAGCCTTCAGCGTGACGATGTGAAAGCTGCCTTTCAGACAGATTTACAGCGCAGGCTCAAAGACACAGCGGACCCAGTAGACCCCTCCCCTGAAACACTTTGGGAACAACTGAAAACTGCTATTGCAAAATCCTCTGCAGAAGTCTTGGGTTTCGCCAGAAAGAAGAACAAAGACTGGTTTGACGAAAACGATGTAGAGATCCAGGAACACCTAGCAAAAAAAAAGAGCCGCCCATCAGGCCCACCTAGCCCAGCCTTCCTGCCCTGTGAAGAAGTCTGCCTTCTGCCTCGTCTGCAGCAGTCTCCAGCGCAAGCTTAGAGATCTCCAGAATGAGTGGTGGACCAGACTTGCACAGAGGACCCAGCTTTGCGCTGACAATGGTGACTACAGGGGCTTCTACGAAGCACTGAAAGCAGTGTATGGCCCCAGGCACCTGGTACAAAGTCCCCTGCGAAGCGCGAATGGCCAGGCACTCCTCACAGATAATACCTCCATCTTGAACCGCTGGTCGGAATACTTTCAGAGCCTCTTCAGCGCTGAGCGCACTGTTCAAGAAGCAGTCGTCCTACAAATCCCACACCTCCCAGTAAAGGTTGAATTGGACGAACCGCCCACCGCTGAAGAGACCCTCACAGCCATCCACCAGCTCAAGAGTGGCAAAGCAGCAGGCATTGATGGAATACCGCCAGAGATCTGGAAACATGGAGGCACAGCACTGCACAACAAGCTCCATGACCTCTTTCTCTGCTGCTGGGAGGAAGGAACACTACCAAAAGATCTCCGTGATGCAGTTGTTATCACCCTGTACAAGAACAAAGGCGAGAAGTCTGACTGTTCCAACTATCGGGGAATTACCCTGCTGTCCATTGCTGGGAAAATCCTTGCAAGGCTGCTCCTGAATCGGCTGGTACCTGCCATCGCTGAAGACCAACTCCCAGAGGGCCAGTGTGGCTTCAGAGCAAACAGGAGCACCACCGATATGGTCTTTGTGCTGAGACAGCTGCAGGAGAAGTGCCGCGAGCAGAACAAAGGGCTGTACGTAACATTTGTCGACCTAACAAAAGCGTTCGACACTGTGAGCAGGCAAGGCATGTGGCAGATCCTGGAGCGACTTGGCTGTCCCCCAAAGTTCCTCAACATGATTGTCCAGCTACACGAGGACCAACAAGGCCAGGTCAGACTCAACAATGACCTCTCAGAACCATTCCCTATTCTCAACGGCGTAAAGCAAGGCTGCGTGCTGGCACCGACCCTCTTCACCATCTTTTTTAGTATGATGTTGAAGCAGGCCACAGTGGACCTCGATGATGACGATGCAGTGTACATCAGGTATCGTCTCGATGGCAGCCTGTTCAACCTCAGACGACTGCAGGCCCACACGAAAACCCTAGACCAACTGATTCGTGAGCTGCTTTTTGCTGATGATGCTGCCCTCGTTGCACACACAGAGAGAGCCCTGCAGCGCATCACGTCTTGCTTCGCAGATGCTGCCCAGCTCTTTGGACTCGAGGTCAGTCTGAAAAAGACAGAGGTCCTCCATCAGCCGGCACCCAAGACAGTGTATCGCCCTCCTCACATCACCATTGGCGAGTCTGAACTAAAGTCAGTGCACCAGTTTACTTACCTTGGCTGCGTTATCACGTCGGACGCCAAGCTGGACAAGGAGCTTGACAGCAGGCTGGCAAAAGCGAACAGCGCTTTCGGGCGACTTTTCAAGCGGGTGTGGCACAACCAACAGCTGAAAACAGGCACCAAGATCAGCGTGTACAGAGCTGTGGTCCTCACCACCCTGCTGTATGGTTCCGAGTCCTGGGCCCTCTACCGCAGCCAACTACGACTCCTCGAACGCTTCCACCAGCGCTGCCTGCGTACCATCCTGGGCATTCACTGGAGTGACTATGTCACCAACGTCGAGGTCCTTGAACAGGCTGAAACTGTGAGCATCGAGGCTTTGCTGCTGCGGACACAGCTCCGCTGGGCGGGGCATGTCTCCAGGATGGAGGATCATCGCCTACCAAAGATCACCCTGTTCGGCGAGCTTGCTACTGGACACCGTGACAGAGGGGCACCAAAGAAGAGATACAAAGACTGTCTCAAGAAGTCACTTAGTGCCTGCCAAATCGACCACCACCAGTGGTCTTCGCTTGCTGCGGACCGTGACACCTGGCGCTCCACCATTTACAAGGCAGCTGTCTCCTTTGAGGACTCTCACAGAGCTAGCCTTAAGGACAAGCGGCTCAGGAGAAAAAACAGAGATGCCGCAGCTCAGAACCCTTGCCATACCTTCCCCTGCAGCCACTGCGGTCGAACCTGCCTGTCTCGGATTGGCCTCCGCAGCCACGAACAAGCCTGCAGACGTCGTGGGCAACTCCTATAAAATCTTCGTTCGCGAAGTCAAGCCAAGAGATGTTGATGTGCATGTTGTACAAAACCTACAATACAAAACAAAACAAAAATATATATATATTCTTTACTTTTAACAAAGGCGTCGCCCAAAGCCAAAAATGGACTCAATCAGATTAGCTCCAAGGGACGTAATTTTTCATTCAATTCTGAGAATGCTCTTGCTGTGCTAATGGCATGGAATTCCAGGCTGGTAAGCTTGCATTGTGTCATCAGGACATCAGCTGCCCTTTTTGTGACTGCATCGCTCACGAGATCTAGAAAGAAAGGGTAGTGGGAGAGAAGGAATGACAGACCTATCTTTTTTAGCCTTCCACTGAACACCTTAGTACTGCATATAGCAATAGGGCTCGGGAAGCTGACGTCATCACGCGAGTCGTGGCGGCCATCTTGTGAGGATACGGGACTAAGCGCTCATAGGGAAATCGCTGTTTTTTTAATGTCAGGCAAGTCCTGACGTACTATAAGCAATAACAGCAAGTCTTGCTATCACTGTAGGAAACCGATCACCAGAATCTGTGTTTGTTGGTTTCCAAAGAGGAAGAAAAATGAAGAAAAACGTGTTGAAACACTATTTCGATACTATCTCATGACTATGGTATCCTCTTAAGATGGCGGCTGACGCACCGACGCTGCTAGGCAACGCGGGGAACTTCCCGAGCCCTATAGGGACTACCCACCCACACGTGCCCCGTAATCCGCTGGAGAAAATCCTAACTTTCCCCCGTGAGGGGAGTAGTACATGAATATCATTCCCAAACAGATCTTGGACCTGCTGGGTAGATTTTTGTTTTTGCCGCCTACGACCGGTTTCACCCCAGATGAGGGGGGGGGGGATCAGGGGGGGGGGGGGGGTTCTTCGGGTAGACATACGGCGTAACCTGTAAAATGCAAACACAACGCATGTACTAGAAGCCGCCTCCAGAATTTACTGGTAGCACCACTAGTACAGCGCGGATTGCATCCCTAAAGCTTTATGATGTGTTGCAGTGGGAGAAGACAGACTAATTTTGAAAAGGCAACACCTAGGCAATTTTGTGGTGCAATTATTCCTTACTCTTAACAAAGGTGTCGCCCAAAGCCAAAAATGCACTCAATAAGATTAGCACCAAGGGACGTAATTTTTCATTCAATTCTGAAAATGCTCTTCCTGTGCTAATGCCATTGAATTCCAGGCCGGTAAGCTTGCTTTGTGTCATCAGGACATCAGCTGCCCTTTTTGTGGCTGCATCGCTCACGAGATCTAGAAAGAGAGGGTAGTGGGAGAAAAGGAATGACAGACCTATCTTTTTTAGCCTTCCACTGAACACCTACTGCATATACTCTCTCTCTCTCTCTCTCTCTCTCTCTCTCTCTCTCTCTCTCTCTCTCTCTCTCTCTCTCTCTCTCTCTCTCTCTCTCTCTCTCTCTCTCTCTCTCTCTCTCTCTCTCTCTCTCTCTCTCTCTCTCTCTCTCTCTCTCTCTCTCTCTCTCTCTCTCTCTCTCTCTCTCTCTCTCTCTCTCTCTCTCTCTCTCTCTCTCTCTCTCTCTCCTCTCTCTCTCTCTCTCTCTCTCTCTCTCTCTCTCTCTCTCTCTCTCTCTCTCTCTCTCTCTCTCTCTCTCTCTCTCTCTCTCTCTCTCTCTCTCTCCTCTCTCTCTCTCTCTCTCTCTCTCTCTCTCTCTCTCTCTCTCTCTCTCTCTCTCTCTCTCTCTCTCTCTCTCTCTCTCTCTCTCTTGGCTTGACTTCGCGAACGAAGATTTTATAGGGGTTCCCCACGACGTCTGCAGGCCTCCTCGTGGCTGCGGAGGCCAATCCGGGACAGGCAGGTTCGACCGCAGTGGCTGCAGGGGAAGGTCTGGCCAGGGTTCTGAGTTGCGGCATCTCTGTTTTTTTCTCCTGAGCCGCTTGTCCTTAAGGCTAGCACTGCGAGAGTCCTCAAAGGAGACGGCTACCTTGTAAATAGTGGAGCGCCAGGTGTCACGGTCCGCAGCAAGCGAAGACCACTGGCGGTAGTCAATTTGGCAGGCACTAAGTGACTTCTTGAGACAGTCTTTGTATCTCTTCTTTGGTGCCCCTCTGTCTCGGTGTCCAGTGGCAAGCGCGCCAAACAGGGTGACCTTGGGTAGGCGATGATCCTCCATCCTGGAGACATGCCCCGCCCAGCGGAGCTGCGTCCGCAGCAGCAAAGCCTCGATGCTCACAGTTTCCGCCTGTTCAAGGACCTCGACGTTGGTGACATAGTTACTCCAGTGAATGTCCAAGATGGTACGCAGGCAGCGCTGGTGGAAGCGTTCAAGAAGTCGTAGTTGGCTGCGGTAGAGGGCCCAGGACTCGGAACCATACAGCAGGGTGGTAAGGACAACAGCTCTGTACAGGCTGATCTTGGTGCCTGTTTTCAGCTGTTGATTGTGCCACACCCGCTTGAATAGTCGCCCGAAAGCGCTGTTCGCTTTTGCCAGCCTGCTGTCAAGCTCCTTGTCCAGCTTGGCGTCCGACGTGATGATGCAGCCAAGGTAAGTAAACTGGTGCACTGACTTTAGTTCAAACTCGCCGATGGTGATGTGGGGAGGGCGATGCTCTACCGTGGGTGCCGGCTGATGAAGGACCTCTGTCTTTTTCAGACTGACCTCGAGTCCAAAGAGCTGGGCAGCGTCTGCGAAGCAGGACGTGATGCGCTGCAGGGCTCTCTCTGTGTGTGCAACGAGGGCAGCGTCATCAGCAAAAAGCAGCTCACAAATCAGTTGGTCTAGGGTTTTGGTGTGGGCCTGCAGTCGTCTGAGGTTGAACAGGCTGCCATCGAGACGATACCTGATGTACACTGCATCGTCATCGTCGAGGTCCACTGTGGCCTGCTTCAACATCATGCTAAAAAAGATGGTGAAGAGGGTCGGTGCCAGCACGCAGCCCTGCTTTACACCGTTGAGAATAGGGAATGGTTCTGAGAGGTCATTGTTGAGTCTGACCTGGCCTTGTTGGTCCTCGTGTAGCTGGACGATCATGCTAAGGAACTTTGGGGGACAGCCAAGTCGCTCCAGGATCTGCCACATGCTTTGCCTGCTCACAGTGTCGAACGCTTTTGTTAGGTCAACAAACGTTATGTACAGCCCTTTGTTCTGCTCGCGGCACTTCTCCTGAAGCTGTCTCAGCACAAAGACCACATTGGCCCTCTGTGAGGTGGTCTTCAGCGATGGCAGGTACCAGCCGATTCAGGAGCAGCCTTGCAAGAATTTTCCCGGCAATGGACAGCAGGGTAATTGCACGATAGTTGGAGCAGTCAGACTTCTCGCCTTTGTTCTTGTACAGGGTGATGACGACTGCATCACGGAGATCCTTTGGTAGTGTTCCTTCCTCCCAGCAGCATAGAAAGAGGTCGTGGAGCTTGTTGTACAGTGCTGGGCCTCCATTTTTCAAGATCTCTGGCGGTATTCCATCAATGCCTTCTGCCTTGCCACTCTTGAGCTGGTGGATGGCTGTGAGAGTCTCTTCAGCGGTGGGCGGTTCGTCCAATTTAACCTTTACTGGGAGGTGTGGGATTTGGAGGATGACTGCTTCTTGAACAGTGCGCTCAGCGCTGAAGAGGCTCTGAAAGTGCTCCGACCAGCGGTTCAAGATGGAGGTATTTTCTGTGAGCAATGCCTGTCCATTAGCGCTTCGCAGGGGACTCTGTACCAGGTGCCTCGGGCCATAAACTGCTTTCAGTGCTTCGTAGAAGCCCCTTTAGTCACCGTTGTCAGCGCAGAGCTGGGTCCTCTGTGCGTGTCTGGTCCAACACTCGTTCTGGAGGTCTCTGATCTTGCGCTGGAGACTGCTGCAGACGAGGCGGAAGGCAGACTTCTTCACAGGGCAGGAAGGCTGGGCTAGGTGGGCCTGATGGGCGGCTCTTTTTTTTTTTTTGTTGTTGTTCTTTTTTTCTTTTTTTTTTTTTTGTTTTTGCTAGGAGTTCCTGGATCTCTACATCATTTTCGTCAAACCAGTCTTTGTTCCTCTTTCTAGCGAAACCCAAGACTTTTGCAGAGGATTTTGCAATAGCAGTTTTCAGTTGTTCCCAGAGTGTTTCAGGGGAGGAGTCTGCTGGGTCCTCTGTGTCTTTGAGCCTGCGCTGTAAATCTGTCTAAAAGGCAGCTTTCACATCGTCACGCTGAAGGCTGGCAACATCAAGCTTTTTCTTCGGGGGCCACCATTTCTTGGGTTTTGGCTTGAAGTGGAGCCTGAATTTGCAGCGGACAAGGCGGTGGTCAGTGTGGCACTCTGCGCTGGGCAACACTGGTGAGGAGGACGTCGCTGCGGTCCCTCTGACGCACTAGGACATAGTCGATAAGGTGCCATTGTTTGGAGCGAGGATGCATCCAGGTGGTCTTTCGACTGTCTTTTTGCTGAAAAGTAGTGTTGGTAATGACCTGCATATAGCAATAGGGACTACTACTGAAATAGACCAAACGTCATAAAATGAAAGACGCCCCGCGCACGCACGCACGCACACACACACTACACACACACACACACACACACACACACACACACACACACACACACACACACACACACACACACACACACACACACACACACACACATACACACACAACACGCTGGGCCACAAGACCCATTTCTACACACCATCTACACGTACGAGCAAAGGAAATGCGACAAACGCACGCCTAACTTCGCATAAGTTACAACATCCCCATTAATACCTTTGCAACACCGCCTTGCACAGCGCTTTGGTAATTAACCCCTTCTCTGCCGAGAAAAGTGAACACGGTCCAACCGCATGAAGCATAGATCCTCACGAGCCCCCCGCGGCTGCGGGGGCTCATGAGGATCTATGCATCTTGCTGAGGCCAACGTGAACGTATGTTGGTGGACAGTTGTGGCTTTTGGTCTTTCAATTAACCCTTATTCTGAATAGGCCAGTGTGTGAAATAAGTTTGACTACAATAGTTCAAGGGTGGTGCCAGAATAGCTTGGCGCCTTTAGGCGCCAAGCTATTCTGGCACCACCCTTGAACTAAAGCCATTGGTCTATATCCTTATCTGTAAGTACTATAATGTAGCTTGCATAGGGCAGTGTACAAATTTGAAGCTTTTAGCGTCAGTATGATAATGGGCTAACACACATTTCAGAAACAATGTTCGTCCGTTTGCAGGAAAGCAGTTCACAAAAACAGTCTGCGAAGAGAATATTTTTGTGCTCAGTTTTGGGGGAATGGAGTCATGCAAATATACATGTATATACAGGAACAGACCGGGGCCAGCTGCATGACTGCGTGAGCTTAGTCTTGCACCAGCCACTAAGCAAGGTGCTCCGCTATAGCAGAGCACCTTGTTCAGTGCATGGCGCGAGACTAAGCTCCCTCGTGCAACTAGTCTCTAGGGGAAGACAAAGGCACGCCAGAGAACTGGACACAAAGTTCGATAAAACAAAAGCGGTGTGACTACATTTTCCCCTTTTTCATATTTCATTAGATGTGACCACTTCTTCCCCTTTTTGTAAAACAGTAGCAGGTGCATGCATACATAACATGTAGAAATCCTTCCTCTTGCGATTCTTATAATGACGCACTCGTCTGATAAGAGAACGTGCATATAAGAATCACCAGGGGGGAAGAATGTGTACGTAACATTAAAGACAAACCCCAGGAAAAACATGACGCATACAAAGACAATGACAGAGAAAGTTACAAACAAGCCAGGTATGCAGTACTAATTGCAATTAAGACTGCCAAGCGCAACTTCAGAGACAGACTAGAACAGAAAATCGCAGCTAGTAACCCTAGAGACATCTGGCAAGGCCTCAAAGACATTACAAACTATAAACCAGCTTCCAATACTGCTGATGTTACAGATGCGTCTCTCCCAGACACTCTGAATGACTTTTATAGTCGTTTTGACAAAAAGAATATGACCCACCTCCTTCTGTGGAGAGGAGTCATACTGAGAACCTCCTTTCATTATTCTAGACGCCGATGTCAGGTGCATGTTTCAGCGTCTAGACAGCAGGAAAGCTGCCGGTCCAGATAACATTTCTCCACGCTTACTCAGAAACTGTGCGGACCAGCTCTCGGGCGTCTTTACTGACATTTTCAACATGTCTCTCTCTCAGTGCACTGTTCCTCAGTGTTCCAAAAGGTCCACTATCATTCCTGTTCCGAAAAAATCCAAAGTGTCCTCTCTAAATGACTACAGACCGGTCGCTCTGACCTCAGTTGTCATGAAGACGCTTGAGAGCCTGATCCTCCGGTTTCTGAGAACATTTACCGACCCTCTGCTGGATTGTTTTCAATTCGCGTATCGCGAAAAACGTTCCGTGGAGGATGCGTTGTCACTTGGTTTGTTTTATGTTTTACAACGCCTTGAAATCCCAAACACCTATGCCAAAATTTTATTTGTTGATTACAGTTCTGCTTTTAACACCATTATTCCATCCAAATTGTACCAGAAGATCTGGACCCTCGATTTCCTGTTGATGAGACCACAGGTCGTTAAAATTGGTGGAAATGTGTCATCCACCCTCTCTTTATCCACGGGCACGCCTCAGGGGTGCGTGCTCTCCCCCTGTGCTCTACTCCCTGTTTACTTATGACTGTGCTTCATGCCATGCCAGTACTAAAGTTCTAAAATTTGCAGATGACACCACAGTGGAAGGGTGCATTACAAACTCAGACGAATTCGCTTACCGTAGTCAGGTTGAGACTCTAATTAGTTGGTGTAATAA
>BTPG01000001.1:124627649-125097649 GCA_036245525.1 Semisulcospira habei | reverse complement strand
TTCCTGTGTAGTGCGCATTTGGCATTCACAGTACTGCGAGGGTGTTTTTTTTTTTTTTTTTTTTTTTTTTTAGGAGACACCAGTGTGCAACGAATTGCTTGCTTTAATTAGCATCTTTATACATGCAGTCGGGGCACAAGAGACACAAAGCCGCTACAAGAGACATAGATCCTCACGAGAGGGGGGCGCGTGAGGATTAATGCATCCTGTTAGCTTCATTTATATCGAGGATTTGTTGGGTTTTATTTGGGGATTTTTAGTGAAGAGGTTTATTTGAATTCACGCAATGTTGATTACAGATGAATAAGCTATGGCAAAGGGCGGTCAATGTAAGTGAAAAGCGGCACGTCTTTGTTTCAGTAGAATTGCCAACATCACCATCATCATTAACGACAACGACAGCAGCTGCTTCAGCAACAACATCAACAACGGCAAAATACAGCAACAACAGCAAAATATTCACAAAGATAATGCTTCATTTAGTTCTGAGTGTTAGTCTTTTCAGTGTTATCTCAGAAATAAGTACGCACACAAATACTGATAACTGCCGGACAAAGTTCATTCGTCTCTCTGTCTTTACGTGAAACTGAGATATGTTGCATGAGTGAGGTTAGTCCTGCGCCAGCCACTAAGCAAGGTGCTCCGTTATAGCGGAGCACCTTGCTTAGTGGCTGGCGCAGGACTAAGCTCACTCACGCAACTGGCCCCCTGTGCGAACCTCACAACAAAGAATTACAGGTGCGCATACTCACGTCTTATTGTTTTCTTCGGCCGCCCCATAATCATCTTCTTGGATGAATTTCAAACATGAAGCAATGTCCCGGATTTTGCGACGACGATGCAGCTTTTTTGTTATCCCGTTTTTCGGACAAATTGTCACGGTGCTATTGAAGCGGCACGTCCACACAAAACTGGAAAATTGTCACAGACGTTGTGTGCTGCAGGTGGGGTCAGCACTGAAATATAGTTAACAGTTGTGGTCAGCACTGAAATATAGTTAACAGTTGGGGTCAGCACTGAAATATAGTTAACAGTTGGGGTCAGCACTGAAATATAGTTAACAGGTGGGGGGTCAGCACTGAAATATAGTTAACAGGTGGGGTCAGCACTGAAATATAGTTAACAGGTGGGGGGTCAGCACTGAAATATAATTAACAGTTGGGGTCAGCACTGAAATATAGCTAACAGGTGGTGTCAGCACTGAAATATAGTTAACAGTTGGGGTCAGCACTGAAATATAGTTAACAGTTGGGGTCAGCACTGAAATATAGTTAACAGTTGGGGTCAGCACTGAAATATAGTTAACAGTTGGGGTCAGCACTGAAATATAGTTAAATAAATAAATAATAATAATAATTACGGTATTTATAATGCGCTTATCTTATAATAATTATAACTCTAAGCGCGCACTCACAACTCGCACACGCATGCGCACGCTTTAGACGACTCACGTACAACAAATGGTGAAATATATTGCGACAGTCATCTTTTGTGGGGAGTGTGGTGATATAGTGCTAGAACTGTTGAAAGAGGTGAGTTTTGAGGGCGGACTGAAAGGAGGAGAGAGAGTCTTTCTGACGGAGAGAGAGTGGGAGAGTGTTCCAGGTGGATGGCCCATAAAACTGAGAAGGCGCGGGGGCCGAAAGTGCTGAGTTTGGTGCGGGGATGTGGAGACGGAGAGGGTCGGAGGCGGAGCGGAGGGAGCGGGAAGGAGTGTAGGGGTGAAGTAAGTTGGAAAGATAGGCAGGAGCGCAGTTGTTCAGGGATTTGTAGCAGAGAGACAGAATCTTGTATTGGATACGCTGTGGGATGGGAAGCCAGTGAAGAAGTTTGAGCAGGGGTGTGATGTGGTCGGATTTTTTCTTTCTGAGGACGAGGCGGGCAGCATTGTTCTGGATGCGCTGGAGAGTGGAAGTGGTAGAGTGAGGGAGGCCGGAAAGGAGAGAGTTGCAGTAGTCAATGCGAGATAGAATGAGAGAGACAGCAAGTTTGGTGGCAGCTTCGGTGGTGGGGTATTTTCTGATCTGACTGATGCGGCGGAGGTGAAAGTAGCATGCCTGGGCAGTGGCGGAGACGAAGCTGGTCATGGTAAGAGAGGAATCAAGAATAACGCCAAGGTTTTTGGCCGAGTCACTGAGGGAGATGGGGGTGCTGTCGAGTTGAAGGTGGAGAGAGGGAGGGAGCTGGGAAAGTTTCTGGCGAGTGCTTACCAACATGGCTTCCGTTTTGTCGTCGTTCAGTTTAAGCTTGTTTGCTGTCATCCAGTTTTTCACGTCTTCATAGCAGTCAGCCGTGCGAGTCAGTAGTGACTGAGTGTTGTCGAGTTTGTCTTTGTCTAGTAGTTGTGAGTCGTCAGCGTAGAGGTGGTGGCGTATGTGGTGAGACTGTATGATGTTGAACAGTTAACAGGTGGGGTCAGCACTGAAATATAGTTAACTCATTTAGCCCCGACGTACTGCAGCAGAAGATGCCCGCAAAATTTTTTCGTTTTTTTCTCGAAAACACAACAGAACCCAACGGAGAAACAATCACGCTTAGAAAAGACAGTTACAAGTTCGGGTAAATACCCTTCTTCAAAATAGACAAACAAACAGGTATAGTGATCAGCCGCTACTTCAGTATCTTCATTGTCACAGGAGGAATGTGGCAACTCATTGTTACATTAAAACAATTATTATTATTATTATCATTATCATTATCATTATCATTATCATTATTATTATTATTATTATTATTATTATTATTATTATTATTATTATTATTATTATTATTATTATTATTATATTATTATTATTACTAGTAGTAGTAGTAGTAGTATTAGCATTACATTCTTTTGCAATAATAAAGATAAGTAGCGACTGATCTAAACTTAATTGTTTGTATATTTTGAAGAAGGGTATTTACCCGAACTATTAATAAATTGTGTTGTAACTGACTTTTCTAAGCGTGTTTCTTTCTCCGTTGGGTTCTTCTGTGCATTTTACACGCTTGGCAGTCACCTTTTGGTCTGGATTGCTTTTTTGTTATGTCCTCTAGCTGACCCGGTGTGTTCGCCAGTTGCCCTCGATCACGGCCTCAAATTCATATCGAACACAAAAATACAAGCTCTCCACGGCAGTCATCAGATGTCTTCACCAAAATTCACCACAGTAAATTCACACAATTACTGCACTCGCGTTTCAATATTGTGTCGACGGATCTGTAACATTGTCTGTCCAATACATGTCGCCCTTGTCACATCAACACGTCAAACACACAAAAGGCCAAGCGAGAGACTGACTGCGAAACGAAAGCCGCCCTCATGCTCCCAGATTACGCGGAGATGCCTGGCTTTCTAACTTTTTCCCATGCATGTGCCGGCCGTTTCGCTGTTTCTAACACACAAAAACTGATCGGGCCGAGGACTGCTGCGGCTGTGCCCTGGCCAGCTGCAGCTCTGGGACGTCGGCCGCAAGACTTAGTCCTCGTCGGTTCTCAATGCTCATATCAAGATAATCAGTGCACAGCCCTTAGGCCATCCAGAATCAACAGGCGAGTGGCACAGATCCTCATGAACCCCCGCGACAGTGGGGGCTCATGAAGATCTATGCCTCTCGCTGAACCAAAATCGGCTCCATCCGTTCCTTGCACTGAGGGCGTTATTGCGGGTCGTGCGTAGAATCAGTACAA
The DNA here is from genome assembly GCA_036245525.1 of Semisulcospira habei. Lineage (NCBI taxonomy): Eukaryota > Metazoa > Mollusca > Gastropoda > Semisulcospiridae > Semisulcospira > Semisulcospira habei. The sequence goes on along the minus strand of BTPG01000001.1, from coordinate 125,093,980 downwards.
GTCCGGGATCGCGTTTGCCGCGCGGTCAGAAGAAAACGCATAAAGTTGAGCTCGTTCATGGCGCACCCTCATCAATAGCTGCGAAAGTGTCGTATAGTGTTCCCCCGGCAACGCTATACGACACTTTTGCGGCTGATGATGAGGAGCACCTTGAATGAGTTAACTGGTGCTTGTAACAAGGAGAATAAGAAGTTTAGCGCAGTCGGGCAAACATGCTACATCGATTTTGCTGTTGTTTTTCACACACCTTGCTTTCAGTGACATTTCCATTTTGCAGAATCGATAACATGGCGTAAAGGCCCCGCCATACATGCCCGATTTTGAGGCCGTTTCCCGATCAGTTTCGAATCTGTAGGTGATCGGGCCGGACTGTAAAAACGTGTGTACTGCCACACACTTCCCGACTTGTTTAGCCGACCGGTTTGAACCGAAGATCAAAGTCGTACCTGTTTCTGCAAAATGGCTGCTAGTTTTGACAGTGATGATGATGTGCTTGCATTGTCAGCAGTTTTGCATCATATTCGGGAAGAGGCGGCCGAGACATCGGCAACGATGGTGGGACTGATCTTCCGCCATTTTCACTAAACACTGAAACGACGTGCTTTGCGAGACGCGCTCTGATTGGTTGAAGCTTACGATCGGGGCCGATTCGAATCGGGAAAATAGAGCAGGTTCTAGACACCCGATTCCCAGCCGATTGGGACCGGATCGGATAATTGACGTCATCCGATCGCAATCGGATCGGAATCGGCTTCAAAATCGGGGGCAGAACCGGCACGTGTGGCGGGGCCTTAAGACCACTGTCATTTTTCACCTATTAGAAATTATCATGCACCCTTCTAATTATTATTATTATTATTATTATTATTATTATTATTATTATTATTATTATTATTATTATTCTCTCTCTCTCTCTCTCTCTCTCTCTCTCTCTCTCTCTCTCTCTCTCCTCTCTCTCTCTCTCTCTCTCTCTCTCTCTCTCTCTCTCTCTCTCTCTTTCTCTCTCTCTCTCTCTCACGCACACATTAAAAACCACTGTCTCTCTCTCTCTCTTTCCTCTCTCTCTCTCTCTCTCTCTCTCTCTCTCTCTCTCTCTCTCTCTCTCTCTCTCTCTCTCTCTCTCTCTCTCTCTCTCTCTCTCTCTCTCTCTCTCTCTCTCTCTCTCTCTCTCTCTCTCTCTCTCTCTCTCTCTCTCTCTCTCTCTCTCTCACGCACATATTAAAAACCACTGTGACTATGCGTCCTCTTTGTGGGACGAATGCCAAAAACTAAACTCGCTGTATCGTCGTTCAGTTAAGTTGATTATTCCTAACCCTACTTCCACGGACGAGAAAATAAAATCATTTGGCCTGCTTACACTGAAGGAACAACTCAAATTTAACAAATGCGTCCTCATGCACAAAATATTTCATTATCAAGCCCCGGAATATCTGCGCATGATATTTAACTTCAGCCCTCGGCATCAACTACATACGAGGAATGACTTGCATCACTTACCCCGCCCACGGATAGATCTCTACAAGTCAAACCTTCTATTTTCAGGTAGTTCTGTCTGGAACTCATTGCCATTAAACATTAAATCATTTTCCGATAAAACCCATTTTAAACGTGCATTGCACACTCACTTCCAATCAGCGTGAATTCACAGTTTGCCATATAAGAATAATACTGCTGATAACACGTAAACGTCAAATATTTTCTCTTTCTCCATACATTTGCTAACTGATCATCTATTGTCTTGTCGGTGTCACTATACGCTATTGATGCTGCTGATTCATGACACTGTTATAGATGAGTATAATATTAATGCTATGCACGCGTTTCGTTCTCTTGCTTTTTGCATCGTAGGCAGTTACAAATTCTCCATTGTCATTTCTTCCTTCCTTTCGATGATTCCCCTATTGTGTTTTTTCCCCCCGTAGTTTTGCTTACTCATCTTATTATTATTATTATTATTATTATTATTATTATTATTATTATTATTATTATTATTATTATTATTATTATTATTATTATTATTTGCATGCTATGTTTCTTTTCCTGTTGTGTTCTCTTTTGTTTACAGGACAGCTTGTAAGACAGGCATTGAGTTGCCTAATGGCTTTATCCTGAATAAAAAAAGATTCATCATCATCATCATCATCATCATCTCTCTCTCTCTCTCTCTCTCTCTCTCTCTCTCTCTCTCTCTCTCTTTAGTGCGTGCGTGTGTGTGTGTGTGTGTGTGTGTGCGTGTGCGTGCGCGCGCGCGAGTGTGTGTGTGTGTGTGTGCGTGTGTGTGTGTATGTGTGTGTGTGTGTGTCGGTGTGTGTGTGTGTGTGTGTGTGTGTGTGTGTGTGTGTGTGTGTGTGTGTGTGTGTGTGTGTGTGTGTGTGTGTGTGTAGACCGCTTGAAAACTGAATGAATGCATTCTAATAATCAAGGCCCCATGTAAGACTTTGTCTGGTGGTGTGTCAGTGAATCAATCTGTGGATCACTGGATGCAGTGTCCGGAAAAGTACACTCTAGTGAGCACTTCAGCAATAATGGTTATGGGACCAGTACCGCCGGTTTGGTACGGTGTACTGCTAGATAGATACACTTTGGGAGTACACCACAAGTATACTTCTATTCAAATGAGATGCTTCTCATCTCATTTGAATAGAAGTGTACGTTTGGCGTACTCTTCGTGTGGGTCTATTTGGGGACTGAGTAGTAGCAAACGGTTCGCATCTCATTTGAATAGAAGTATAGCTCTCGTAGTGCACTCCCCGAGTGGCTCTATCTGTGGAGTATAGCCGCACACGGTGCGGGAGTTCAGATGTACTCTCCGAAAAGGGCCTACATTAACCCATTACATCCTCAGACTTTTTTCTCCAAATGTGCTTACTGTCCAATGAAGATTACATTACAGATTAGGAGATAGATCAACCATTTTAGTTCAAGGGTGGTGCCAGGATAGCTTGGCGCCTCAGGCGCCAAGCTATTCTGGCGCCACTCTTTGAACTATCAGTAAAACTAATTTCAAGCAGGACGAAAAGGGTTAAATTAAAAAAATCAATATATGTTGATTCGCCAGAGGACCCGCCATTTGTTCTTGTTGATATCTCTGAAGTTTGTTATAAGCGGAAGTATTCTGCATAGAAAGGGTGCTGCCGGGACCAGTGAAAATGCTAAATCCGACTTTCCTTACATCCGATCTTGCGATAAGCGAAGTAGACTGATTTGTTTTGTATTGCGTTTAGGCCTCGCCGCATTGAGGGCAGTTCGCGTAACGGTCCCAGTAATCTGTACATGACTGTGTCAAAAGAGATGAGGCCGGCAACACTGAGGCGTAGCTGATTCTCACTGCAAAGGCTCTAACTGCCGAGCTTGTGAGAATTAAAGCGTTTTGTGTATATAGTGTCGTACGAATTCGAATGCCGATCGAAGCGCCCCCGAGTGCTGAATTCACACATTGTTGTCGGACTTCATGCTCGGATGTTAACCCATTAGACCCCAAGGCCGCATTTCTCAGTTTTTTTGGAGGCGTCATTTCACGACTATGTACGAGTTGTATAGTAGGAGATGGATCGACCATAATAATTCAAGGATAGTTCCAGATTAGCTTGGAGCCGTCAAGCGCCAAGCAAATGTGGCACTGACTAACCTTGAATTAGCATGGTCGATCCAACTCCTTCTGTAGGGTGTTGGGGCTAAAAGGGTCAATAGACGTCGGAACCATGACTGGCTGGATTTCGCGTACCTGGGTGAGACCTGTCTTTTATTTGTATTCTGCAACTGCAAAGGCTGAACAACTGCAGAGCGTGTGAGAATCTAAGCCTTTGATTGTACGGTGTCATTTTCGGTCAACATTCCTTCACCAGCTTGGGCTGAGGAAGCAAGTGTTGTTTTTTTTTAAACTGTTTTTATTTTAACCCCATCACTGCCAGTGTCACAATTTTGACCCATGCCCCTCGCTTCAACTCAATAGAAACGCTCACGTATTAAGGTCGTGCTCTAAATGGACAAGTCATACAGCCTGCGACACAGAGATCTTGTAAAGGCCTAAAGTTTGCACAGATAACGCCGAGTACCTTTAACGTCTAGGGCCAACAGGAGTTATTCCTGTACTGACGAGCAGAAGGATTGCGACATTTTCGGAACCATCGGAAACACTAAAGTGTTTCCAATGGTTCCGAAAATGTCGCACTTTTGTTGTTGTTGTTGTTGTCCGTCCGTACACATCAGAATCTGAATCAGATTTTCTGAGCCACTTTCATAATCAGAAACACAGTAGGTTGCTCACCTTTATAGTTATAATGTAGCAGAGTACGCCGTTTCTGCAGGGTAAGTAGTTCGTCAAAAGAGTAACAATGGTTTGCAGGTACGAAACGAAAGTACTAATGCCATATGGTTTATGCATAACAAAAATATTTGTCCTTAGGATGGAGACATTTTTGTAGAAGTGTTTTTCGTTTCGTAGAAGTGTTTTTCGTTTTGTAGAAGTGTTTTTCGAGCCCTGTTTGTTCGCTGAGAGGAAACCATTCCTCGTACACGGCCCGGCTAAGCCGCAAGACATTTCAAACATACAAGTTACAAGTTTATTCCAAAGTGAGCAAATTTCAATCATGAACAAGTAAACATGTATATATAATTATTTACGATAAATAATTTTAAAAGTAACATTTTTAATGCCGTAAGCATACTCGCGTCGCTAGTTTCAAAATAGCGATCAGCGAGATGCCTTCGAAAGAAGTCAGTCAGACGCGCACGGATGATACATGTTTACTTTGCTCCTGAAGTGAGACAGACATTATCTGGGATTTGAACTTTGAAATACATCTTATCAACGTCATATACGTTAATTCTTATCATTCTTGATCATTCCATTCTACTCAAAAGGCTTGAGATGACATATGGAGTGAAAGGCAATGTTCTTGACTGGTTTAAATCATATGTCACTGATCGGTGTCAGTCTGTTATTCTTGATGGTACTGTATCAGCTCCAAGCCCCTTTGTATAAGGAGTTCCTCCGGGTTCCGTCCTGGGACCTGTCTTATTTACATTATACTCCCAGCCTCTGTCAGACGTTATTTCTGCTCATGAGTACGCTGACACGGCGCTGTCACAAGGCGCACCTCCTGATGAGTTTTCTTCAGTTCTGTCAGGCATTCAAACATACATAGACGACGTTTTAACGTGGATGAATAGTAACAAGCTGATGTTGAATGCTGACAAAACTGAAGTAGTTCTCTCCCGGCTCCGACTGGTAAAAAGTGTTTCTGTCAATATTGCTGGCAGCACCATTCCTTTCAAAACATCAGTTAGGTATCTTGGTATCAAGATAGACCAGACACTGTCCATCCACGAGCAAATCAGCAGTGTTTGTCGAGCCTCATTCATGGATCCGGCCGTATCTTGCTGAATGCGCTTCGGCTAGACTAGTAACTGCGCTGGTAACTTCCCGCCTCGACTATTGTAATTCCCTCTATTCAGGTCTGCCCGCCATGGAACAGGTATGTCGGTTGCAAAGGGTTCAGAACAGTGCTGCACGGCTTGTTCTGAAGAAACGTAAACGCAACCATGTGACACCCATGCTTAACTCATTCTACCCCAACACCGAAATCCCCAAATGTTGCCGTTGTTCTCTGAAGACTGCATTGCAGTGCAGGACACAGATCAACTATGCTAGTTCAAGGGTGATCACCCTTGAACTAGCATGGTTGATCCTTATCTTGCTGTGGTGTGTCTGGGGTAGAATGAGTTGAAGAACTCCACTGGCTGCCGGTGAAGTTTCGTTGCCAGTACAAGATGGCAACTCTGGCATACCGTCACTTTGAGGGGTCTCTCCCGGCTTACCTTTCTGTTTCACTCTGCACATACCAGCCCTTCACGTTCTCTGCGGTCCTCCAGTGATAAAGTTTTGAAGGCTCCTAAACGCAACTTGAAAACTGTTGGGAAACGCTCATTCAGCTTCATTGCACCTTCACTCGCTGCCTGCCAGTCTGTGAAATTACCTACTCTCTCTCAGTTTAGGGCTCAGTTAAAAACTCACTTCTTCCAGCTTGCTTTTCCTTAGTCGTAGATCCGTGGTCCTGTTGTATTTATTTGTAATCGTCTATGTCATGTTTGAATGCGTGTGTTAGCGCAATGAGTTTTTGCCACAAAAAAGATTTTGCGCTATACAAGAACCATTCATTATTATTATTATTATTATTATTATTATTATTATTATTATTTTTTTTTTTTTTTTTTTTTTTTTTTTTTTTTCCTGGTCTTGAAAGCAGTTTTTCTCTTAGAACTCAGTCTTTTGTGGGAGGAAAGCATATTGAAAGTAAACTCGCTTCGTGCATGTTTTGCTTTGTTTCTGCCGACCAGCTTCAACAGTCTGAAGACTTTCTGTCCAGATAAAACATGCATGGTGTTCGTCTGTTTTCCAGCCTTCCAGCTCTAAGTGTAGGCCTACTCTTTTGATTAATGGAGATGGGATTTGTAACTGGTCATGCACGGTCTTATCCGTCTGGTCTTAGGCACAAGCCAGGCAGACTGAACTCCATTACCGAACCGTTTCTATCTATGTTCAGATGAACACCTAAATGTTGGAAGTTTTGTTTTTGCAACCCATTCAACCAATCCTCACTCAAGTACTCACAAAAACTTTTATGATCAAGCTTTATCAGGACTACATGAGACACAATACAGATTGTAGCGCTCCATAATATTACATGTTTTATTTCATTATTTATTTCTGATTCATTTATGTATTCACTTACAATTACAAATACATTTATTATTTATCATTTTAATTATGAATGGAAGGAATTTCTTGAAGCACACGATCACTAGTGGTATGGTGGTAGCCATCAAGGAGAGGGAAGGAAGAAAATTTTCAATACGCATACATCTGTTCATGTTCATAATCTATCCTTTACTTAACATGCATATTCATATGTCCCAAGTACCTCTGACTTATTCTTTATACTTATTTATTTACTTGTTTATTTATTATTTTAATTTATCATTCATTTATTTATTTTTGTAACGTGGACCTGTTGTCTGGAACTCGCTACCTATAGACAATAAACATTCTCCCTCATTCACTGCCTTAAACTCTGCCCTTAAGATCAACCTGTTCAATATCCCAATGTAGCTTACTTCTTCGTTATTATGTACCTGTGTTCAGGAATTCAGGAATTTATTTAACGTCTTTTCACACATTGGTGATATTAGACAACAAAAAAAATCAACAACCAAACACACAACTTGTGAGTATCAAAGAATAGCAATAATTAAAATCCAACCACACACACAAATTACTTATTATAATACTATAATAGTTTACCCACCGGACTATGAATTATTATATTAACTATTGAAATTGCAATATTTCTATGTAAGATGTCATACAAATTGTCTGCTAAGTGATCAACTGTTATGTTATTTTTTGTCAACAGATTCAGTATAATAGGACATTCACATATTATATGTTTAACAGAGATGGGGCTTAAGCACTCGCATTTGATGTCTTTTGCGAATTTTGTTTTCCAAGAATTTAGTCTTAACTTGTATATCAACGAAGCTGTACTTGTGTGTTTGTCTGTGTGTGTGTGTGTGTGTGTGTGTGTGTGTGTGTGTGTGTGTGTGTGTGTGTGTGTGTGTGTGTGTGTGTGTGTGTGTGTGTGTGTGTGTGTTGCAGAATCCTTTGTTTCTCTGGCTTTATGACCCCGTCCACACCCACCCTTTATTTGTAAAGCGCTTTAAGATAAGCACTATGTAAGTAGTCATTATTATTATTATTATTATTATGTAGGTTTGTACATACACATCAGCAAACAAGATCAGAACATACATGTACCCATATAATTATATGGTAATAGGTGCCATACCACCTGCTCCCAACCCCACCCCACATACACACACAAAACCTCAGAACACCCATCCAAAAAAATGCACATCTGTGCCCGTTTATAATCTATCTTTTACTTGGCATTCATATGTCCCAGATATCGTTGACTTACTTTATTTTGTTTATTTATTTATTTTAATTTATAATTTATTTATTTTTGTTTTGTTTGTAATTTAGGTTTTGTACATACACATCAACATACACATACAAAAAGAGATATATATATATATATATATATATATATATATATATATATATATATATATATATATATATATATATATATATATATATATATATATATATATATATATTCTTGTTGTATGTGTATGTTGAAGTGTATGTGCAAAACCTACATTACAAACAAAACAAAAATAAATATATATTCTTTACTTTTGCACTCAATCAGATTAGCTCCAAGGGACGTAATTTTTCATTGAATTCTGAAAATGCTCTTGCTGTGCTAATGCCATGGAATTTCAGGCTGGTAAGCTTGCATTGTGTCATCAGGACATCAGCTGCCCTTTTTGTGACTGCATCGCTCACGAGATCTAGAAAGAAAGGGTAGTGGGAGAGAACCTATCTCTTTTAGCTTTCCCGGCCACTGAACACCTACTGCATATAGCAATAGGGACTACTACTGAAATGGACCAAACGTCATAAAATGAAAGACGCCGCACGCACGCACGCACGCACACACACACACACTATACACACGCGCGCGCACACACACACGCACACACACACGCACACACACACACACACACACGCACACACATACACACACACACACACACACACACAACACAACAAACTGGGCCACAAGACCCATTTCTATACACCATCTACATGTACGAGCAAAAGAAATGCGACAAACGCACGCCTAACTTCCAAAGTACAAGTTACAACATCCCCATTAATACCTTTGCAACACCGCCTTGCACAGTGCTTTCATAATTAACCCCTTCTCTGCCGAGAAAAGTGAACGTGCTCCAACCGCATGAAGCATAGATCCTCATAAGCCCCCGGCGGCTGCGGGGGTCCATGATGATCTATGCCTCTTGCTGAGACCAATCTGGACGTATGTTGGTGGATAGTTAAGACTTTTGGTCTTTCAATTAACCCTTATCATTCGGAATACACCAGTGTGTGAAATAAGTTTGACTAAAATAGTTCAAGGGTAGTGCCAGAATAGCTTGGCGCCTCTAAGTGCCAAGCTATTCTGGCACTACCCTTGAACTAAAGCCATTGATCTATATCCTTATCTGTAAGTACTATAATGTAGCTTGCATATGGCAGTGTACAAATTTGAAGCTTTTAGCCTCAGTATGATATGGCTTAACACATTTCAGAAACAATGTTCGTCCGTTTGCAGGAAAGCAGTTCACAAAAACAGTCTGCGAAGAGTATATTTTTGTGATTTTTGGGGGAATGGAGTCATGCAAATATACATGTATGCAGGCTGGTAAGCTTGCATCAGGATATTCAGGACATGGGGAGGTCAGGATATTCTCCAGCGGACTGCGGGCCGCTTGGGTGTAGTCCCTATTGCTATATGCAGTAGGTAGTGGAAGGCTTAAAAAGATAGGTTTGTCATTCCTTCTCTCCCACTACCCTTTATTTCTAGATCTCGTGAGCGATGTAGCACAAAAAGGGCAGCTGATGTCCTGATGACACAGTGCAAGCTTACCAGCCTGGAATTCCATGGCATTAGCACAGCAAGAGCATTCTCAGGATTGAATGAAAAATTGTGCATGTTGATGTGTATATATGGCAATAGGTACCATACCGTCCGCTCCCAACTCGCCCCACATACAAAAAAACCCGCAAAACACCCACCGAAAGACATGCATATCTGTGCATGTTCATAATTTATCCTTTAATTATCATTCATATATGCCCCAGGTATCTTTGACTTACTTTATTTTTTTATTTATTTGTTTTATTTATTTATTTATTTATTTATTTATTTATCTATCTATTATTTAATTATTTATTTATTTATTTTTGTTTGTAATGTATTTTTTTACATACACATCAGCATCAGCATGAGAACACACATGGTAATAGGTGCCATACCGCCCGCTCCCAACCCCCCCCCCCCCCCCCCCCCCCCCCACATACACAAAACCACAGAACACCCACCAAAGACATGCACAAATGTATACTGATGGGCATTAGTGGACTGAAAGCCTATATAGAGACTTGAGGTTAAAAAAGCGGCTTGTATTGACTGCATGTATTTTAGCTGCCCGCCTACAAATCTCATTTATACAGTTTATCACACTGCACATGCAGCCATCAGTTCTGTGAAAAGTGCTGTTGGCCTCATGCACAGAAGCACCAAAGCTTAGAGATGAGACCACATCTGATGACAATAACAGAATTAATATGCATACTCAGCCACTAGTTCTGTACACAGCACCTTTGTAAACAGTACCAGTGGTCAGATGCACTCAGACATCATGGATGATGCCACCACTGATCACTTCAAACAATAGGCTGCCCAAAACACATTGATCAGTGATACCTTGAACTAGCCATCAGTTCTGTAAATAGAATCGGTGGCCACATGCACAGGGGCACCAAACTTACATATGAGGCCACAAATGACACCTCAAACAAAACGCTACCTACACACACATTTCAATGATACAGTCAACCTCCGTGTGCGTTAGGCGGGACAGGCTTAAAGCATGGGACTGTAAATCTTCCAGCGAAAGCCAGTAAGGAAATACGAAAACAGCAACAAGTACATGTATTTTTTTTAACCTACTCAAATAAAACATGAGAACTCATTGAGCGTAATGGTGTTATTAGTGTGTGATGGAAACACTGAAAGAAATAGTACGTGTACATTATGCAGTACATGCATTTACCACCCCCCCCCCTCCCACATACACACACACACCACCACCACCACCACCACCACCTATCCACCCTGCCCTAAAACAAGCTGTTCATCATAAAAAATATTGACTGACTGATTTATTAAATTATCTCAGAGTCACCTTTCTCCGTTTTCTTTATCATTTTAATCCTGGCATATACTACTATCAGTGCTAGTTGTGCCAGCTGCTAAGAATGCTTGCAGCGAACTTCAAAAGTCAATATGTAGACAAACTGCAAATTACGCAGCAGCAAAATACGGTTCATTTTTGTGCAGCTAGGCTACTGCTAGCGAGATAGGATTTATGTTAAACAAAGCATTGCACTATCCCACAAATTCAAGCTTGTTCACATTGTGCTGTGTATTTTTCAGTGTGTAGTGTACTGTACCATCAGACTGTAGCATCAGTGATCACTGAGAAACAGAGCCGGAGAGGGGGAGAGAGAGACAGAGAGGGAAATGATGATGATGATGATGACGACGACGATAATGATGACGATTATTTAGGATAACGTTTTAGGCGAATCGTCTCTCTTACGAACTGTCCTGATATAAAATGGGCTCTGTAAATAGAAAATAAATATATGAACTGCAAAATATACACACAGAGAGAGGGGGAGGGGGAGAGAGAGAGAGAGAGAGAGAGAGAGAGAGAGAGAGAGAGAGAGAGAGAGAGAGAGAGAGAGAGAGAGAGAGAGAGAGAGAGAGAGAGAGAGCTTGTCACACAGATAATAAGTGTTTTATTAGTTCCTTGTAGACGTTTACCGTATTTTGTTTGTTCAGGCTTTTATTCCACTATTTTCGTCGAAGCAAGTGCAGTTTTGACCTTCTGAATTACGGAAATCGTTTATTGCTGCAAAGCTCCAGTCCTGGGGCTCCACGTGAGCAATCTCCGCGACAACCACAAATTGTGTTATAATGCACGTTCAGACTGATACTGTAGTGTTCGCTGATTTGTGACGATTGTTACGTTGTCACAAACCTCGTTAGGACAGGCAAACAAACCTTCGTGGCAGTGATTGAAGTGTTATGCGTGTGAGCTATCGCATGCCACTCTCGATCAACCGACGATTCAATATCTGCTTAGTATTGACCAATGCTAAGCACGCTGGATTGTCAATTCGGCGGAGGTTATCAGTCTTCAGGGATTGTGGGAGTGAGGGAAGGGGGAGGGTGTGAGCAAAGCAATTAGAGGAGATTTATTGACGCGGTTTTGACAGTCGTGATACACATAAACTCTGCCTTCTTCGCCTTGCCTCCCTGACACCCCCTTTTCCGGCACTCCCCTCTCGTCCTTCCGCCCCGTCTCTCAGGATGAAGTCCTCAAGACCATAAAGTCCATGCCTTTCAAAACCTGCGAACTAGACCCCCTCCCAGCTTCCCTCTACCATGACGGCCTCCCAAAACTTTTGCCCTTCATTACCGACATCATCAACACATCTCTAGAAAATGGCTCCGTCCCCGATATCTTCAAGTCCGCCATCGTCCGTCCTCTCCTCAAAAAAACACAACCTCGACCCAAACGAACTCAAGAACTACCGCCCAGTCTCCAATCTCTCTTTCCTGTCCAAGCTTCTTGAGAAGGTCGTCCTCAACCAACTCAGCCTCCACCTCGCCGACAACAACCTCCTCAGTCCCTTCCAGTCTGCCTATCGCAGACATCACAGCACTGAAACTGCCCTTCTACATATCCTAAACGACCTGCTTCTCTCCACTGACTCGGGCAACATCTCCCTTCTTACGCTACTCGATCTCTCTGCCGCCTTCGACACCATAGACCACTCTATCCTCCTCCACCGCCTCCACCACTCCTTTGGCATCACTGACTCTGCTCACTCCTGGTTTCTCTCCTACCTCTCCGACAGACAGCAGTCCGTCACCATCGACGGCGTCTCCTCCAACCCAGTCAGGCTCTCATGCGGCGTTCCTCAGGGGTCCGTCCTGGGCCCGGTCTTTTTTACACTCTACATCTCCCCCCTGTCCAACATCATCCAGTCTCACCACATACACCACCACCTCTACGCTGACGACTCACAACTACTAGACAAAGACAAACTCGACAACACTCAGACACTACTGACTCGCACGGCTGACTGCTATGAGGACGTGAAAAACTGGATGACAGCAAACAAGCTCAAACTGTACGACGACAAAATGGAAGCCATGCTGGTAGGCACTCGCCAGAAACTTTCCCAGCTCTCTCCCTCTCTCCACCTTCAACTCGACAGCACCCCCATCTCCCTCTCTGACTCGGTCAAGAACCTTGGCGTTATCCTCGATTCCTCTCTTTCCATGACCAGCTTCGTCTCCGCCAGGCATGTTATTTCCACCTCCTCCGCATCAGTCAGATCAGAAAATACCTCACTACCGAAGCTGCCACCAAACTCGCCGTCTCTCTCATCTTATCTCGCATCGACTACTGCAACTCTCTCCTTTCTGGCCTTCCTCACTCCACCACTCTCACTCTCCAGCGCGTCCAGAACAATGCTGCCCGCCTCGTCCTCAGAAAGAAAAAATCCGACCACATCACTCCCCTGCTCAAGCTCCTTCACTGGCTCCCCATCCCCCAACGCATCCAATACAAGATTCTGTCTCTCTGCTACAAATCCCTGAACAACTACGCTCCTGCGTATCTCTCCAACTTACTTCACCCTTACACTCCTCCCCGCTCCCTCCGCTCCGCCTCTGACCCTCTCCGCCTCCTCATCCCCCGCACCAAACTCAGCACTTTCGGCCCCCGCTCTTTCTCAGTATACGGTCCAACCACCTGGAACACTCTCCCACTCTCTCTCCGTCAGAAACACTCGCTCTCCTCCTTCCAGTCTGCCCTCAAAACTCATCTCTTTCAACAGTTCTAGCACTATATCACCACACTCCCCAGCCCAAGCTGACCGTCGTAATGTATCTTCACTATTTGTGTTACGTGAGTCATTGTCTAAAGCGTGCGCATGCGTGTGCGAGTTGTGAGTGCGCGCTTAGAGTTATAATTATTATAAGATAAGCGCATTATAAATACCGTAATTATTATTATTATTAAAGGGCGAAGACAAAATGCGTGGGTGACACCAGGTTCAGTCCCATAACAGTCAGAAAGGGTGTCGGTGGATTTCACTTAAAATGTACTTACTTACTTACTTACATGTACTCACTCACTCACTCACTCACTCACTCACTCACTCACTCACTCACTCATTCACTCATTCACTTACTTTCTTACTTAATTACTTACTTACTTACTGGTATATTGATTTATTTAGTTTTGTTCTATTGTCATCGCACAGAAGCCGGGCAAACTCGTGTACCGGCAAACTGGATCATGAACTCACCCAAGGCGCCTCACATCAATAGCTGCGGAAGTGTCGTATAGCGTTGCCATTGATGCCGAGGTGCCGTGCGTGAGATAACAGAAGGTAGATAATTCCTCACCCGCGATGTGGATTTCGCCACCATACACACGGAGGCTTAGCAGGCCTCTTGTGCAAAGGCCGATGTTTGTCGTTGAATTAATTTGGTCTAAACACGGGTGTCAGCAATCATACACGCAAATGATGATACAGTAACGGAGCGGATCAACCCATTCCTGTCAGTGGACGCAAATGATGATACAGTAACGGAGCGGATCAACCCATTCCTGTCAGTGGACGCAAATGATGATACAGTAACGGAGCGGATCAACCCATCCCTGTCAGTGGACGCAAATGATGATACAGTAACGGAGCGGATCAACCCATCCCTGTCAGTGGACGCAGATTGTCACTGTTTCTGAAATTATGTCAAAGAACCCTAGCTGTCCAAGGAACATAGATACAAAGTGAGGTCAGCAAGAGGCATAGTTCCTCATGAACCCGCGCAATTGCCTCTATATACCTCTTGCGGTTGGATGTGGTAAAAAAAAAAAATTCTCGGCAGTTAACAGGTTTAAACTTCAGGTGTGGTATGCATACAAATTAACCTGAAACCCCCGTCGGCCAGGTCTACGTCAGATGGTTAGTTCGGGGTTTAACGTCCACGGCACCGAAGTGATAATGGACGGCCCTGACGGGCGGGTTATGGAGAACAGGGAAATCTATTGCCTATGGAGTACGACCTGAACACTGATCAATTCAGGCGCACTGCAACTGTGCCACTTTGATTTACCAGGACCTTTCAACGGACATGCTATGGAACAACCCGTCCTTTTTCCCTGGATGGCGAGTCCAGCTACCGGGGTCGGGACGGGGACTCGAACCCACGACCCGGCGATTCCCTTTGCTCTCTTGCTCCGACGCTCAACCGCCTGAGCTATTTCGGACTGTATGTCAGAAGGTCTAGTCTACTCTTTGTTATAAACAGAAACCGCTACGGCCAGGTTCCACGCCAGAAAGGGGTGTTTCCATAAAACAACGCGACAGCGGCGTGAAAGCGATGGGGACAGTGACAAAAATCGAAAACATGAAAATAAAAAATGAGTGTTTCAATATACACGACGCCACAGCGGTGCGACAGGCGACAGCGGCGAGACAAAGTTTTATTGCACCACGGTCCAGTTCAACGGTCATCCCGCAGTGAAGAAAGCGTGGCTTTCAGTACGTGACAACGATGTTAACAGTTCGAAAGAACTGGAGCGCGATTCCGCCTGTCGTGCCGCTATATGGAAAAGCACGAAAGTGTAACGATTGTGGTTGTGTTGTTCTGTGAGAGCGTGCATGCATAAATCGTAGGAAACGATCCAAGATTACGAATCACGTACCTTTTCAGTAAGTTTCACTATCGTTCACGCTTAGCGCAGAATCGATTATCTTTTGACACACGGAGTTGAATCCCGAAGAGTCTAGAAACTGCGCGAGTAGTAATCATTTTATTGTTTTCTGCGCGCGTGAAGTGGGCGGTCACTATGCATTACGCGGAATCTTGAAACTTCCGGATGATTCGGGGAGGTCGTGACCTGTCTAGTGTGCTCATGCGTGTAGTCATGACGCGCGGGGATTTCCCCACATAGGGGCTGGAAATAGCAGCCAGATTTTTGTAGATTATTCTGGTGTAATTTTTTCTCTTTAATATTTATGAGTTTTAGTTACGTATTTTGTTCTGATTGGTTGTGTTGTACGAATTTGCAGGATTGTTCTGGAAAACATACCACCATAAAGATCGTATTAGGAAGCGCATGTCGTACTCATTGTTCATTTGTAAAATTGCGATGTAACAGCGTCGGTACATTGTTCAGTTGTATAATTGCAGTGTATCGTAAGCACATTGACATTGAGAGAGCTACGCAAGGTACCGTGATTCATTGTCAGTGACGGGGTTATGCAGTGTATGGTGATGTACATTGTATGAGAGACGCATTGTGTCAAAGTGTGGACATTTCGCAGAGAAGACATTGTGCTAGAGTTGGTGTACTTGTGAACGCATTTCGTGGAGATCGCATCGCTGTAATAAAATATTGTTGGAACTGTTACTCCAGTATTGTCTACATCCTTAAGCCACGTGCGATGGGTTGCAGCTGAATGAAGTTTATTTAAAAGAACCTTACGTGCGTGCGTCTGGTGTGTTTATCATACTACGACTACGATTCTACCAAGTAACATTTTGGCACCTCCGACGGGACTTCTTCAGTTGGTTCAGTGGAAAGGGTAGCAGGAGAAAACAGCCAGCAGTGAAACGCAGAGATGGCGACATAGGAGATGGAGACATTCCTGAAAATTGGAAAGGAATGTGGACTCGAAGGAGCTCAACTCCTCGAGTTTGTAAAGGAGATAGAGAAGGAGAGATTGGAGAGAGAGAAGGAGAGACTGGAGAGAGAAGAAAAGAAACGAGAGAGAGAAGAAAAGGAGAGACTGGCGATAGAGGAGAAAGAAGAAAAGAGACGAGAGAGAGAAGAAAAGGATAGATTGGAAAGAGAAGAAAGAGCCAAAGAGCGTGAAATCAGGAAACGCGAAATCCAAGCAGAAGAAGCAGAGAAACAGCGAGAAGAGGCGGAGAGGCAGCGTCAACACGAAATTCATTTAAAGCAAATGGGGATAGAGGCACAGAACCAGAGGGCAAGTGAAGCAACAGCATTAGCCAGCAGAGAGCAAACAGCCCGTACGCCAAAGCTTCGACCTTTCGTTGAAAATTCAGATAAGATGGACGCTTATCTGGAACGATTCGAGCGCTTCGCAAGTAGCAACAACTGGAAACAAGAGACTTGGGCTATCAAACTGAGTGCACTTCTAACTGGCAAAGCGCTTGAATTTTACACCCGCCTGCCTAGAGAAGAAGCCGAAGATTATATGCAGTTGAAAGCCGCCCTGTTGAGACAGTACGACTTCACTGAAGAGGGTTACAGGCGACGATTTCGGAACTGCAAGCCTGAAGAAGGAGAAACACCCGGCCTATTCATTGAAAGAATCAGAAGCTACCTGGAGAAATGGATAGAGCTGGCTGGCCTAAACAGAGAGTACCAGGACCTGTGTGACCTCATCATCAAAAAACAAGTTTTCAACGCATGTTCTAAGGACCTGGCCGCCCACCTCAGAGAGCAAAAAGACCAGTCTCTGAAGGCCCTGACAGTCTTCGCTCAAAGATACCTTGACGCCCACAACATGAAGTTCGGGCCCAGTAAACCGCAGCGTGTGTCTACACCAGCAGAGGAAATCCACAATGCCAGAGACACCCCGAAATACAAGCCGGTGGAGAACCTGACATGTTTTCTCTGTGGAAAGAAAGGTCACAAGGCGATACGGTGTCCTTCTAAAGACCTTCCCCGAGGCGATAACATCAGAAGGTCCAACCAAGATCGCGGGATAGCAGGTAGAAGTAGTACTACGTCTCAACAGAGAGCCGCCACTGTACTAGCAAATGATGTGATGTCATCCAGTGACTTTGAGTCTGGAGAAAGGCGAATGACACCGGAGCTGATTGAATCTTTCAGAAAGAATGGACGCATTCCAGTAGGAGATGGGGCTACATTTTTACCAGTCTCAAACATCGCGCTGCCTGAGAATGAAGTGCCGAACATGCCGATGGTGTCAGGATTTGTCGGCGACACACCAGTGAGAGTGCTGAGAGACACCGGTTGTAACTGTGTCATCGTGAGAGAGGATTTAGTAGCTGAAGACCAGAAGCTACATGAGTGGACAACCCTCGTCTTGGCCGATGGAAGTGGGAGGGTCACCCCACTTGCCAAGGTCAGTGTCAACACCCCGTACCTGACAGGAGAGGTGAAGGTGTTGTGTGTCAAGACCCCAGTTTATGATCTTATCATCGAAATGTTAACAGTGCCAGAAACCCAGACGATCCAAATTAGAAGTGGAAACCTGAAACCTCTGCAGTTACTACGAGAGGTCTGGAAGAGAAGAGCCACCAGACGATCCCACTAAAAGTGGCGGACAACATACACGCAGTAACGATGATTTGAGACACGTTAGAGGAAGAGAAGTGCAAGGCGCTAGAGCAACTGCAGAACCAGGTAAATGCGACCGTGGCCAGCGAGCGAGATAAGCGAGAGGCGGAACAGCGAGTAGCCATCGACCACCTGCAGCAAAAACAGGCGCATGAGTTAGACAGCCTGCAATACGATGCCGAGCGCCGCCACAATGATCAGATTGGATCGCCGAAAAGCCAGGTGATCGAGGGTCGCGAGCGAGACCGAGCTCCTCTGAGACAGGAGATGTCAGAGCTGCAGGAGGAGAAGGAGAGGAAGAATCAGGGGACGTTAAGAGTCCACTCTTCGGAGTTCGAGCATCGAATTGCGCCCGACTCAGCGACTGCGGATATTGTCCAGCATGAGGTTGGTCCGAGATCGAACGAGCCGCTTCGCGACGAGTCGTGTCGTCGGTTTCGCAACACGAGAGAGGGACTGATGGAGAGTGTTGGGGGGATGCCGGACGTGGTAGTCGTCGGTGATTCCAGTTCGATGGTGGGCATCGTGAGGGAACAGGAGAGATCCGGTTTGGGGTATACGGACTATCATACTTTCCGTAAGCCAACAGTGTTCGACCCAGGACCAGTAACCTTTGAACTGTGTGAACTCTGAACTGTATTCATGATTTGACGATGTTCCAGGAATGAACTTTGACATTCATTTTAAGTCTAATCAAGGGTTCACATAACTTTTGAGCGGATTGTGTGCAGAGCAGTTTAAATGAAAATTTTGTGTCCAGAACAGTTTAAAAGAATCATTTCGTTGTACATGAGAATTTAAAGGGACATGTCTGTGGTCAGGACAGTTTAAAGGAACATATTTTCTTTCGGGACATTTTAAAAGGAACTGTGAGTTAATTATTTTAAGTAGTTAATTTGATTTAATTTGTTGTGAAATTGTATTTGTTTAGGGTTCTGTGTAGATTCACACAGCTACAACCGTATTTTTGGATTTGAGAAGAAATTTTGTGAAATTTCGTTCTAAAAGGGGGGGGGGGGGGGGTAATGTAACGATTGTGGTTGTGTTGTTCTGTGAGAGCGTCATGCATAAATCGTAGGAAACGATCCGATATTTATTTGAGCTATCATGATTACGAATCACGTACCTTTTCAATAAGTTTCACTATCGTTCACGCTTAGAGCAGAATCGATTATCTTTTGACACACGGAGTTGAATCCCGAAGAGTCTAAAAACTGCGCGAGTAGTAATCATTTTATTGTTTTCTGCGCGCGTGAAGTGGGCGGTCACTATGCATTACGCGGAAACTTCCGGATGATTCGGGGAGGTTGTGACCTGTCTAGTGTCCTCATGCGTGTAGTCATGACGCGCGGGGATTTCCCCACATAGGGGCTGGAAATAGCAGCCAGATTTTTGTAGATTATTCTGGTGTATTTTTTTTTCTCTTTAATATTTATGAGTTTTAGTTACGTATTTTGTTCTGATTGGTTGTGTTGTACGAATTTGCTCGATTGTTCTGGAAAACATACCACTATAAAAGATCGTATTAGGAAGCGCATGTCATACATTGTTCAGTTGTAAAATTGCGATGTAACAGCGTCGGTACATTGTTCAGTTGTATAATTGCAGTGTATCATAAGCACGTTGACATTGAGAGAGCTACGCAAGGTATCGTGATTCATTGTCAGTGACGGAGTTATGCAGTGTATGGTGTGGCACATTGTATGAGAGACGCATTGTGTCAAAGTGTGGACATTTCGCAGAGAAGACATTGTGCTAGAGTTGGTGTACTTGTGAACGCATTTCGTGGAGATCGCATCGCTGTAATAAAATATTGTTGGAACTGTTACTCCAGTATTGTCTACATCCTTAAGCCACGTGCGAATGGTTGCAGCTGAATGAAGTTTATTTAAAAGAACCTTACGTGCGTGCGTCTGGTGTGTTTATCATACTACGACTACGATTCTACCACGTAACAGAAAGCGTTGTTTGTTTATTTGTTTGTTGTTGCTGTTTTTTGTTTGTTTGCTTGTTTGTTTGTTGTTTTTTTTTTTTTTTTTTTTTTTTTTTTTTTTTTTTTTTTTTTTTTTTGGGGGGGGGGTGTTTGTTTGTTTGTTGTTGTTGTTGTTTTGTTTTGTTTTGTTTCTTTCTTTTTTTTTTTTGGGGGGGGGGGGTGTTTGTTTGTTTGGTTTTTTGTTTTTGTTTGTTTATTTGTTTGTTTGTTTGCTTGTTTTTTTGTTTGTTTGTGGGGTTTTTTTGGGGTGGTGGTGGTTGTTTTTTTGTTTTTAGGTTGTTGTTTTTTTTGTTTCATGCTGCTCAGCAACTTTTTTTTGTCATGTGGCCGATAGAAAGGCGCGCCCCTTTCGCGTAGCTATATACTAACACACCCGTAGTGGGAAAAAGGACGGGCTTGTTCCATAGCATGTCCGTTGAAAGGTCCTGGTAAATCAAAGTGCCACAGTTGCAGTGCGCCTGAATTGATCAGTGTTCAGGTCGTACTCCATAGGAAATAAATTTCCCTGTCCCCCATAAACCCGCCCGTCCGGGTCGTCCATTATCACTTCGGTGCCGTGGACGTTAAACCCCGAACTAAGCAACACCCGTTGTCTTCTCAGTCTCATAAACAGATACCATCGGCCAGGTTAGTCTAAGCCAGAAACTTTAACCCACTTCTGACATAATAATAATAATAATAATCATCATTATCATCATTGCCGTCAACATTATTATTATTATTATTATTATTATTATTATTATTATTATTATTATTATTATTATTATACAATACAATAATACTTTATTAATCCCTCATGAGGAAATTCACTGTTTGCCCATACAACACATGGCATCATCATTCACTCATTCAGATAATTAAATAACCTATAACTCTCAGTTAAAGAGATGAACTGTAACAGACGTATTTGTACCTTTGTAACACTCCTAGCATCAGAAACACTTATGGTTTATGCCCTATGTGCTTCTGATGTCAGCAATGTTGCAATGAACTACTGAATGGGCTAGTACTAAAGGACTAAAGGATGTTGACAGAAACTGTTTACTGATATTACTGTTGAAAAGGGTAACAGCCTTTATATTATACCGGTCGTTATGTAAAGGAGATTTAACTCATTGTGCCCGTCGTACGTTAGTTAGTTAGTTATTTGGGTTTAACGCCGTGCAGGCATCTATGGGCTCTCTCACGGCGGGCCCGTGTGGTACGAAATACCCAGTGTGACATTTTGGAGCTATCCTCTGAGGACTGCACTGCAATTCAGGGGACAAATCGACCATGATAGTGCGGCAAGGGTTGTGGCAGAATAACTTGGCGCCTATAGGCGCCAAGCTATTCGGCCACCACCTTTGAACTATTATGGTCGACCCCAATCTTGCTGTGTGAGTTAGTTAAGACTTCTGGTTTAGACCACGTGGCCCAACGGTTTCAGTTGCATCCCGCTCCAATACGCACACATAATTATGTAGTTGTTCGTGCACGATCACTTTGGAATTCAGCCTAGCACTTGCACCGCGTTACCTTGTATAAAACGTCTGTTATCAAGTTGGTGACAGGTGTCACACCAGGGAGGAAGAATATATACCACTCGGAATATTTGGATATTAATTCGATTTTAATGATTTGATCTTCTCATTCGCACGACAAACAATAGACAAGACGTATACAAACCTACGCAATATTCACTCAATTCATACATGCACCTGTAACTCACGCACACCCTTAACCATTCGTACAATGTTCACAGCACTAACCACACATTCTACACTTATTGTTCCACTACGATGTCACATCTCCGCAATGTCTGTCGATAATAACGGACACTAATTAATGCTTAGATCCTCGAACGATCAAACAGTTTGATTACTCCGACCGTGGATAAAGATGAACGTAGCGTCGCTGCTTGTTGGGATAAAGATGAATGTAGCGTCGTTGCTCGTTGATTCAGCCACACCACTGGTCGAATAATCCGGCGCACTGTCTCTCGCGATGACACGTCGAAGCTCCACACGCACACCGTCAGGATCAACTTGTTATCTTGTACACCACGTTGATTAATTACATTCCCACATGAAGCATACACAAATCCAACTTCTCAGCTGGTGATAGGGGAGGGAAGCATCCAAAGATGCGTGAAGTAAACCTTCGACTGTTTCAGGCCTGTCTGCCCATCTTGGCCGTTGGACAAGGTCCTGGTACTCGTTACTCTAACCAGTCGATCCGGTTACTAGTCGTAGTTCTTAAACTACAAAATTTTACGTACCACTGTACTGAGCATTCTGCTCTCAATCGTCTATTCTACCATAGACCATAACACGGCATTTCTCTGCCCACTACACCTCACAAAAAACAACTTTTACTCGAGAGCAAAATCTCTCCTGACTGACTGTCTTCCAAACGATTCACAGTGACGTAACTCTTCAAACCAACATCTTACGTCACATGTTCCAAACACACATCTTACGTCACATGTTCTTGACGTCACTAAAAAAATACATGCCATGACTGCAACACACAACATAGAACGAAAGTTCTCCACGAAAGAGAATACTGCATAATGATTAAAATAAATTGTGACACAAGGCCCTTTCCCAGCTAAAACTCTAGTTTTAGACTATACTTGACACAATTTCATATTATCATTTGCGAATAAATCACATCCACGACAATAACCATTTCCTTCTTTATAATCTCGCTGTTAAACACATAAATACACGTTCATTATACGTCAACACTGCATCTGTTTATTTTTCTTCACTGTCGATACGGCTAAGGTAATCCGCACCAACATTATCTTTTGCTTTGATCACCTTCACTTGGAAATCGTGTTGCTGCAACTGCAATCACATCATACACTACTGCTAGAGTTACTACCCATCATACACTACTACTAGTGTTGCCATTCATCATGCATTACTATTAATGCTGCCACTCACCATACACTACTACTAGTGTTGCCACTCATCATACACTACTATTAGTGCTGCCACTCATCATGCATTACTACTAATGCTACCACTCACAATACACTACTACTAGTGTTGCTACTCATCATACACTACTATTAGTGCTTTCATTCATCATGCACCACTACTAGTGCTTTCACTCATCATGCACTACTACTAGTGCTTTCACTCATCAT
Organism: Semisulcospira habei; assembly: GCA_036245525.1. Classification (NCBI taxonomy): domain Eukaryota; kingdom Metazoa; phylum Mollusca; class Gastropoda; family Semisulcospiridae; genus Semisulcospira; species Semisulcospira habei. The sequence goes on along the minus strand of BTPG01000001.1, from coordinate 125,070,728 downwards.
GCACTACTACTAGTGCTTTCATTCATCATGCACTACTACTAGTGCTTTCCCCCTTTGACATTGTCTTCGGTCATAACCCCTGCGACCTCTTCTGTTTCTTCTCTCTCAATGTAGCTCTTCAATAAGTTCACATGGTACACTTTTTCTTTGCCCTGCACATTCACTTTGTAATCGAAATCGTTTATTTTCTTAGTCACCGTAAATGGCCCTTTCCATGTAAGCTGTAGTTTGTTCTTTTTCTCTGGCAACAACAACAGTACTTTTGAACCTTCTGTGATAGTTCTAGGTTTTGCTCTTCTGTTGAAGTTTCTCGCGTGTCTCTGGCTAGCCTTTCGCAAGTTTTCCTGAGCTATGATACAGGTTTGTTCAATCCTGTTTCTCAAATCGATCACGTATTGTGCTGTCGTCTTCTCTTCCTCTTCAACTTCGCTCTTCATCCAAAGTTGCTTCAAAATCTGCATTGGCCCTTTAACTGATCTGCCGTACAAAAGCTCGAATGGTGAGAACAACATAGATTCTTGTGGCACTTCTCTGTATGCAAATAGCAAAGCTGGTATCATCCGGTCCCACTCTTTTGGTTGTTCAAGACACATTTTCTTCATCATCTGTTTCAATGTACCATTGAATTTTTCCACCAACCCATTTGATTGAGCATGGTATGGTGTCGTTTTTATGCCTTTCACGTCCAGTAGTTTCTGTAACTGTTGCATCAAATCTCCCACAAATTGGGTTCCTTGGTCTGATACAATCTCTTTTGGTACACCTAGTCTTGTCCAAATTGTCCAAAGTGCCTCTGCAATCTCGGTAGTCTGACATGTTTTCAGAGGTACTGCCTCAGGGTATCTGGTTGCATAATCGACTACAGTCAAAACATATCTATACCCTCTATCTGATGCTGGGTTGATCGGTCCGATCAAATCCACGGCGATTTTTTCAAAAGGTGTGTCCACTATGGGTACTTTACCTAATGGTACACGCGTCTGTCTGCCCTTGTGTGATGACCTTTGACATGCGTCGCATGATGCGCAGTATCGTTGTATGTCACCACAAATTCCTGGCCAATAGAAATCAGCCCAAATTCTGTTTCTGGTTTTCTTAGCACCTAAATGCCCGCTCATCGGAGTATCATGTGCTAATTTCATAACACCCTGTCTATACTTCTTGGGTACAACGATCTGCGTTCTTTTCTGTTCCTTTTCAGTGAATTCTCGTACCAAAATTCCATTCTTCCATTTAAATTTGGATTTGGTTTGTTTGCTGTTTTGATTTCCCTCTTTTTTCCCATCGGCTGCATCTCTGCATTTCTTCAAAGTTTCATCTTCTTTTTGAGCTAGTTTCAATTGCTCTGGTGTAACATCAACAATCTTTGTTTCTGGGATCTTGAGCTCTTTTTGATTTCTTTTCGTTGCCGTGCTTCTTGTTTCTACTTCTGCACACTGCTCATCTGTTTTCGTATCGTTTGGTTCGCTTCGTTTCTTTGTGATCGTCTCGGTGCTTTTCATTACAACTGGAGTGTTTTCCACCTTTGTGATCGTCTCAGTCTTTTCCATTACGGCTGGAATGTTTTCTACATGGTCTTCAGTTTGTTCGCTTGCATCTCTTTTTGAGCAAGGTTTCATCACTGGATAAACTGGAATAGCGTTTGTTTTTTCTTTGTTCAAGAATCGCGCATTCCCTATCAAAACTGGTAATGCTGGTCTGGATATTACTAGTACATCCGCATCTCCTTCAAAAAATGGTGTTCGCATGAACAGTCTAGCAACAGGTACTTGCTTGACGTCGCATGACGCAAATGTCACGGATCGCATCTCACCTGTATACTTGTTTTCTGGTACTAATTTTGTATCAACAACACTAATTGTAGCTCCTGTGTCTCTCAATGCTGGCACTTCCTTGCCTTCTATCTCTACTTGACACGATGGCTGATAATTTATCTTGCTGCATGTGTCGCATAGCGTCATTTTGTGATTTCTTTCCAACTTTTCTTCAAGGTATTAAGGCATTCCCACTCTCAGTGCGTGGTGGTCTATGCTTTCATGGTGCTGGTGGTGCGTGGCTGCACAACTGCAACTCGCTGTATGCATCGATCCACATGTAGGTTGTACGTACAACGCATTCTGTTTTCTGTTTGGACAAACTGATACTTTGTGGGGTCCTCCACAATTGAAACATTCGATCTTAAATGATACTCTGTTCTTGACCGATTGATTTTCGTGTTTGTTTGGTGATCTGTTGTCACGCAATCCTTGCTTGCTGTGATCCCTTCTAGGTGACGGACTATCCCTGTGTCCAAATCTGTCCCTGTTGTTATCTCTGAACATACTTCTATTCTCATGTCCCCTGTTTCCTCTTGACACCTCGTAGGTTTCTGCTGCTTCAGTAGCCTCATCTACGTTGGCTGGTCTTCTGTCTCGTACGAACGTAGCTTGCTCTTTTGGTAGTGCGTCTAAAAAGGTATCCACTGCCAATAATTCTACGATACTGTCAAAGTTCTTTTCTTTCCCTGAAAGTTCGATCCATCGGGTTATCCATTGCGTAATCCGATTCATGAGTTCTCTGGCTGTTTCGTCATTTTTCTTCCTGGCATTCTTCAGTTTTTCTCTGTACTCTTCTGATGTCAAACGGAACTTCTTCAGCAATTCTTTGCGAATCTGTTCGAAATCTTCTAAATCAACATGCTGCATGTGCGTGATAGCTTCTGCTGCTTTTCCCTTTAGCAATGCGATCAGGTGTAATCCCCATTCGTCATCTGGAATATGCTCTGCTCTCATGACCTTTTCAAATTTCCATAGAAAGACTTCTAAATCATCTCCATCTTCAAAAAATGGTAACTTGATTTTAATCCTGCGTCGATCTTGCGCGTTGTTGTTTCTGTTCTGTTCTCCTTCTATACGCCGACCTTCTGCCTGAATTTCTAATTCTCTCAATCGAGTCTGACGCTCAGCTTCTCGTTCTCGTCGTTCCGCTTCTCGTTCTTGCCGCGCTAACTCCGCTTCTCGTTCAGCTTCTTGTCGCGCTAACTCCGCTTCTCGTTCTCGCCGCTCTGACCAACGTTTTTTCTCATCCAGAACATAAGCAGTTAAGTCGTTCCCCGCTAAACTCAATAATTCCCCTTCTTCTTTCCAAGCCTGCATCCTGGTTTTCATATCTGGTTCTTGTTCCATTTCTGATCTGCTAGGATTCTCAGATCTTGTTCTACTACTTCTTGTATCGGGCATGACGGCTAAGTTTGTTTGTACTGCCCAAAATCCGTGCAACAACAAAATGACTTCAACTATTGCTTGTTTATAAGTTATCGATAACCATTTATCAACGTGAACTTTTGTTGATCTGCCAAAAAGTTTTGGCGTAACCCGTTTTACAAAAGGATAAAACAAATGCGAAATTTTAAAAAAAATCGATTACGCTGCGGAAGTTACAGCTCTACAGATTATCAAGGGAAGTATTATCACAACCTGCACTCTGTACTTGTATGACAATCCGCGCAATCGGTTAGTCTCCACTAACTCTTTTTACGAAAGGACAAAACAAATGCGAAATAAGAAAATCTAATATGCTGCGGAAGTTCAGTATACCTCTACAGATTATCAAGGAAAGTAATATCATAACCTGTACTCTGTACTTGTATGACACTCCGCGCAATCGGTTAGTCTCCACTAACGCTGACAATCGAACACAACTCGGTACCTGAATAAACGGAAGGGATGAATATAATGATGGCGAAGCTTCGGAGCTTGAATGCCGCCCGATGTAACAACGCCCTCCAACCGCCCACAGGTTATCCAGCAATTCCGAGTGTCCTTTGGTAATGACAGAAAATTACACTGGTGCGTAAATTTAGACTACTCTAAAAATTACACAGTAAGTAACCTGAACCGATAACGCTATCGTTATACTATTGGTCAAGCCAAAGCTTACGTGCCAGTGTAAATAGATACAAATATCCGTGGCTCGAATCGCCAAGATTAATTCCCAATCGTTATCACTAAATTGTGATCCCGAATCTGGAAATAACCGTGGTTCGAATCTACGGCCGAGCCCCCAAATTATTGTCACACCAGGGAGGAAGAATATATACCACTCGGAATATTTGGATATTTGTTCGATTTTAATGATTTGATCTTCTCATTCGCACGACAAACAATAGACAAGACGTATACAAACCTACGCAATATTCACTCAATTCATACATGCACCTGTAACTCACGCACACCCTTAACCATTCGTACAATGTTCACAGCACTAACCACACATTCTACACTTATTGTTCCACTACGATGTCACATCTCCGCAATGTCTGTCGATAATAACGGACACTAATTAATGCTTAGATCCTCGAACGATCAAACAGTTTGATTACTCCGACCGTGGATAAAGATGAACGTAGCGTCGCTGCTTGTTGGGATAAAGATGAATGTAGCGTCGTTGCTCGTTGATTCAGCCACACCACTGGTCGAATAATCCGGCGCACTGTCTCTCGCGATGACACGTCGAAGCTCCACACGCACACCGTCAGGATCAACTTGTTATCTCGTACACCACGTTGATTAATTACATTCCCACATGAAGCATACACAAATCCAACTTCTCAGCTGGTGATAGGGGAGGGAAGCATCCAAAGATGCGTGAAGTAAACCTTCGACTGTTTCAGGCCTGTCTGCCCATCTTGGCCGTTGGACAAGGTCCTGGTACTCGTTACTCTAACCAGTTGATCCGGTTACTAGTCGTAGTTCTTAAACTACAAAATTTTACGTACCACTGTACTGAGCATTCTGCTCTCAATCGTCTATTCTACCATAGACCATAACACGGCATTTCTCTGCCCACTACACCTCACAAAAAACAACTTTTACTCGAGAGCAAAATCTCTCCTGACTGACTGTCTTCCAAACGATTCACAGTGACGTAACTCTTCAAACCAACATCTTACGTCACATGTTCCAAACACACATCTTACGTCACATGTTCTTGACGTCACTAAAAAAATACATGCCATGACCGCAACACACAACATAGAACGAAAGTTCTCCACGAAAGAAAATACTGCATAATGATTAAAATAAATTGTGACAACAGGCTTCTAATCTTGAGCAGTCTTCGGTATTTCCGCTCGTGTTCGAGTACCGGTGAATGAATAATACTGTACAAGGCCTCAGCTGCATGAGTGAGATTATTAGTCCTGCGCAAGCCACTAAGCAAGGCCGGTGCTACGCTTTGTCAGTAGCGGATCACCTTGCATAGTGGCTTGCGCAGGATTTAAAATGACCTGCCCCAGGCAGTAACTGACTTACATAACTGTTTTTAGTGCGTGTTATAAAAATGCTGGGCAAAAGGGATAAGTTAAATTATTCTGAACCCATTCAGCCCTGACGCACTACAGCAGGAGATGGGTCGACCATGATAATTCAAGGGTAGTGCCAGATTAGCTTGGCGCCTGTCGGCGCCAAGCTAATCTGGCACTGCCCTTGAATTATCGTGGTCGATCCATCTTCTGCAACTGGTGCATAGTCATTAGATGACGCCTCCAGGATGGAGGATCATCGCCTACCAAAGATCACCCTGTTCGGCGAGCTTGCTACTGGACACCGTGACAGAGGGGCACCAAAGAAGAGATACAAAGACTGTCTCAAGAAGTCACTTAGTGCCTGCCAAATCGACCACCACCAGTGGTCTTCGCTTGCTGCGGACCGTGACACCTGGCGCTCCACCATTTACAAGGCAGCTGTCTCCTTTGAGGGACAGTTCCTTTCAGTCGTTACCTTCACAAGGTAGCTGAAGATCTAATATCGTTTTAAGCTCACTCACGCAAATGACCCCGCCGAAAGTGTCGCAGTAGTGAAGGATTGTCCTGTAAGGCATATGTATGAACAGAACTTAACCCCCTTTGTGCGGTACTCTTTACATTCACCCATTTACCTCTGACTCTTTCAGGTTCACAGCAAGATATGGCTGGACTCTGACCATGATAGCTCTCCAGGCGCCCCTCATATCAATACGTCCTTGAGTGAAACCGTGACGCATTTTTGTGAAGCGGATTTCAGCCAAGTCACTGAACCGATCTCGCGGCCTGTGGCCAGCCTTTTCAGTATTATTCCCTTAACCTGTTTAACCCCAAGACCGCACTGACTTCCCAGATCTGACAGGTGTAACCTAACAACTATGCACCAGAACATGATAATAATATCGAACATGATAATGCAAGGGTCGTGCCAGATTAGCTTGGCGCCTGATGGCGCCAAGCTAATCTGGCACTTGGCCCGCCTTGAGTTATCATTGTCGATCCATCTCTTGCTGCAGTGCGCCGGGGTTAAATGGGTTAATCAGTACGCACTGGCCGACGTCGGACTCTCGGAAATCGTAATACAGTAAGCAAATCGCCAGGGGACCCACTTTTTCTTATTGTTATATCCGTAGTTTTGTTATAAGCGAAGTAAATGACATAGTTTACTTAAATGATGTCGGGACTTATGAAAATGTCTTGTTATATATTCGACTTTAGTAATACCTGACTTGTTATAAATGCAGCGGTAGACTGTAGTTTAATTATATGACGATACTGATATGTGTTGCATTAGCGCACTGTGCCGAGTGACTGGCGCTACGGGCATAGTTTCAGTCTTTGTTTGTCTGTCAGTCTTAATTTATTTCTACTAGCTCGTTCACCGCCAGTGATTTTGAAATTATTGTAAATTCAACAAGCAGACCAGAGCCAAAACCATCCAAGGAATGACATGGATACAATTGGTCTCAGTAAGAGACATAGATCCTCATGAGCCCCCGCGACTGCGGGGGCTCATGAGGATCTATGATCTGCGCATTGAGTTATATTATAAATATGAGAAATGTGCCATATAAATACTATGTATTATTATTATGGCGGGTCGCGGTCACATCGCATTGAGTTATATTATAAATACTGAGAAATGTGCCATATACATACTATGTATTATTATTATGGCGGGTCGCGGTCACATCAGTTGTCTCGGCAGTGAAGTGGTTAATGAGGTCTCTAGAGTCTATCCCAGTCTGCCCTGACGAACTCTGGGACTAACGGCCGTAGAGCATGAATCGACTACTGAGTTCAAGGGTGGCGCCATTATAGCTTGGCGCCTGTAGGCCGTGTCGCGCGGGGCGCAATTCTTTCAGCACTCTTGAGCTATCATGGTCTCCGGAGCTGTAATCGGCAGGCTTAACTTCTAGTAATTTGGAACTCGGTCAGGAGACAGGGGGAGAAACCGAAGATGGCAAGAGTTTCGTGCTCCCTGACTCGGAGAGTAAACTGATAGACGCTCCGAGTCAGGGGCACGACTAACTGAAACTATTGCCTTGACCTCGGTTTTCTTTCCATGTACTCAGGGCCCGCTCAACGATCGGGAAAGGAACTGTTCAAGGAACATAATCGTCCTGCAGAACAACTAAGAAAACAATGATTGTTTCCCTTATACCGCTAGCCTCACTCGGCTACGTGTCCTATTGCTCAGTTTCTAATTATAGATCCTGTAATCATACTGCGAGGTGTTTCCTCGCGCAGCAGTGTACTCGTACCCCCTTGAACATACAGTCACCGTGTAATGTTTACATTACCGGTGGTCGTAAGCACAAGTGGGTCAAGCTGAGGTAAGCGCCGGGAACAGTCCAAATGAGTCATGAAACGGAACCCAAAAACACTTGATAGTCGCGCTAACATCATATTTGCCACATCACCGAGAAAAGTTTCCGTATAAAACCGAGATGTTCCCGAAACTGAGACTGAAGCACTTGCCAATGCGCATATTTCAAGTTGCGGGTGGCAGTACAACTGACCGGTCTATGTTTTTCTTCTATTTTCATTTTGACTGCCAGATACTGAGTTGTGCCAGTGCCAGGCTGAGAACTGACCTTTCAAGTTGTTCTTCAAGTTACTGGCTATTTATCAGTGTGTCTGAAGAATTGAACGCCAAGAATAATAATTTAATTGTGTGGCATCTGACTGAGAAGAATCATACTGGTGCTGTACTGAGTAACCTAATACGAGTCTACCCGCGGCTGACTAAAGTGTAATTAAAGTTGGCCCCAAACTGCAGTGATCAGGGCTGCAGTGATTTAATTATTATTTATTAAGACAAATTCGGTTAAAGGTGTAGTGATCTGGCCGACTTCTATCAACAATCAATTATGTCTGCTACAACAACTGCCACGTACGATGATCGTATCGACTATCTCTTCAAACTCGTGATCATCGGGGACTCAGGAGTTGGCAAAACGAGTCTGCTGCTGAAATATGTGGACGATGTGTTTTCCGAAACTTTCATCAGCACTATAGGCGTGGACTTCAAGATACGAACCATTGAAAAAGATGGTAAGTGCAATAATCTAAACTGTAGGAACCAGTTGCATCAGAGAGCTTATTGGATTTTAACGTCCCCTGGCACAAAATGTCAGTGTTGGGCGGAATGAGCTTAGTCCTGCGCCAGCCAATAAGCAAAGTGTTCCGCTCTGAGTAGAGCGGAGTGGCTGGCGCAGGACTAAGCTCGCTCATGCAACTCAGCCGTGTTGTTGTTGTTTTGTTGTTGTGTGTGTGTGTTTTCGAGTATGTCTTTTTTATGGGTGCGCCGGTCTGCGATTATGTCCACTGAAAACACGACATACAAAAGTCGATCAGCGTGTCCTGGGTAGGGGTCATTTCTGACCTGTCAGTTACAGTCGCCCGTTCGAACAAAACAGGCCTTGTGCTTTTACTTTTGAACGCAGACGATTTCAGGGCAAATCTATTGTAGATAAGATGATCACCAACACAGGACCTATATATATATATATATATATATATATATATATATATATATATATATATATATATATATATATATATATATATATATATATATATATATATATATATATATATATATATATATATATATATATATATATATATATATATATATATATATATATATATATATATATATATATATAGGTCCTGTGTTGGTGATCATCTATATATAAGAAGACTGAAGAAGAATAATGAGGATTTATATACGGCGCCTATACATGGTAAAATGGTCTAGGCGCCGTACATACGAACAATAAAATATTACACAAAAATAGCGAGAGAACGCTCGCTAAATTACGCGACTTTGAGCCGAGATAAGACTTGGCTAGCCACGAAATCTTCAGCTTTCTGAAGGAAGCCAATTTGTTTTACACAATTTGAGTTTCTCAGTGTAGTCTGTATAAATCTGACTATTTTTATGACTACTTCAAAAGTCTGTAGACATGTACGATTGACCTGTGTGACTTTTTAGTCAAGAATACTTTTAACTGATTCTGCCAGCGACGTGACACACCAAAACAAGATATGGCTCGACCATGATAGTTCAAGGGTGGTGGCAGAATAGCTTGGCGCCTATAGGCGCCAAGCTATTCTGCCACCACCCTTGAACTATCATGGTCGATCTGTCTCCTGAATTGTAATGCAGTCCTCAGAGGATATCTCCCAAATGTGTGTATTTCGTACCTCGGGCACAGTGAGTTAAACTGTATATCGGCGTTAAACGAGAACAATAACAACACGAAATTGGTACAATTTGGTACCGGTTTCAGGCCACTTTATAAATTTCAAATACAAGCGATCAAAATTTCCGAAACCTCAGTAGCTGAGCTGACCCCTCGCACCACGTGAATGTCCTGTGTTGTCTTGCACTGTGTTTGTCTTCAGAGTGAATGCGTGTGTTTCACGTGAGCGTGCGTGTTGGGTTCAGTTCGCGGCGCTTTGAGCCGATTTGCTGAATTGGGTAAAGCGCCTATATAATAACCAGTATTACTATTATTATTATTAAATGTGGGCAACTAGTCGGCTGGCTGTTAAGCTTAGCCGATAGGCCTACTGTTTTTCTGTGAATCACATCGCAAGATGCGGAAAATTTAAGCTCGGATTGGCAAAGAACGGCCGCCGATTCAGTCCTTCCTGATCAGTTGTTACAATACAACATTTTTTTTTTAATTTTTGCGGAAATAATACCGATTTCGCAACATTCATGAAAACTGCATAATTATGGCGATGAAGCCAGCCATTGTCTTTTCGGGAAATGGTCTGCCATCTCGTTCCCATAGCTAGTATAATTATTTAACTGTGTTTTGCCAACAGTAGATGCATTTTATTCAAGTAAAATCAGCTTATATTGGGCGATTTCACGGAAATAATTTGTTTATGTAATTCATTTTCATCTCGTACTGCCCATCATCCATAGTGACGTGCTATATTGCCCACAGCTCACTGCGCTTTCTCGCCTCAGTCTTGCGCTCGGCTAGAGAGCGGACTACTTTGGGGGAACTCCGTCGCAACCTCGGTATTGGACATACTAAACTAAATGTACATTACACACAAAAAAAACCCAGCATATGGCCGAACATATGAACACTGACAATCAAGGTTAGAAAAGATACGTTTTAAGACTACGTTTTAAACTGGCACTTTCCTTTAGTCCTGACAACAATTGCCTTCGGAAATTTTAAACCTATTAAAATATACCTTGATCGAGTCCCACTCAGACACACTGACATATTTATTCTTATTAAATTCACACACTGTGATAGTTGACGTTAAATATCTTGGTCTGGCAAGTCGCATGATCCGTGCATAACTTATCACTGTTCCAACATCAGTTAACGCAGGAAAGTATAATCACTGAGGCCCGAACAGGGTCAATATGTTAACTTTTGACCCTTTCAGAACCGAGAAAATTTGTACACCACCCAGCTGCAAGAGGTATAGATCCTCATGAGCCCCCGCAGTTGCGGGGGCTCATGAGGATCTATACCTTTTGCTAACACTACTTCATTGAGTCCATGTTCCTGTGATAGCTAGGGCTTTATTATTATAGTGTTGAATCGACGAAGATTGTCAAAACACATTGCGCGTCAGTCATTCAGCCCGACGCACGTATTTCCCAAATTTTGAAGGCGTCATCTAACGACTATGCACCTGTTGCAGAAGATGGATCAACCATGATAATTCAAGGGTAGTGCCACTCTGGCACTACCCTTGAATTATCATGGTCGACCCATCTCTTGCTGTAGTGCGTCAGGGCTGAATGGGTTAAGTAGGTCACCTCCATAACATTTCGTTGTCGTGAATTATGTCTTGTTCAAAAGTTAACTGGTAAACCACGAGGCTAGCGTTGCTCTTGAACCGGGCTACAGGCGCGCAGGCCTCGTTCCGGCCAGGTTCAACCGGTTTCTCCCTGTCTAGGTCCTTTCAGTCTGGCTTGCCTTTTTGACGTCAGCCTTTCGTACGTCCGGACACTGATTCACCGTAACAATCTGTTTTTCCATTTTCTCACACCAATTCTGGAAGAAAATGGAAAGAAGTTAGGGGAAGGACTTTATGCATTCATTCCATCGACTAAAGTTTAGTTTGGTACCCACAAACAAGATAACATTTATTTTATCTCTTTTCTCTAGGCAAGAAGGTTCGCCTTCAGATTTGGGACACAGCCGGTCAGGACCGGTTCCGGAACATCGTGTCCACTTTTTACCGCAATGCCAATGGAATCCTTCTGGTGTTCGACGTCACAGACATGGAGACGTTCAACAACATCCAGACGTGGTTGGGAGAAGTGGACCGCTACTCAGGACGGAAGGTATTTACACACTGAGCCCTATAGTTAACACATTCAGCCCCAGGACCGAAATCCCCCAATTTCGAAGTTGCCATCTGAAGGACTATACTACAATTCTAGAGACAGATCGAGCATGATAGTTCAAGGGTGGTGCCAGAATAGCTTGGCGCTTATGGGCGCCAAGAGATTCTGGTATCACCCTTGAACTGTCATGCTCGACCCATGTCTTGCTGTGGTCTGTCGGGGTTAAATGAGTTAATATTCCCCCCGACGCTCTGGGGAAACTGAAATCGAAACTGGTACGTAACAAAAAGAAATTACAAAATAAGTAGAAAAAGCACGGTCAGGGGAGAGACTTGTGCTACGTAACAGTTAAAGGGACAGGTCGATCATGACAGGTCAAGGGCGTTGACCTATCATGGTTGTTACGTTTCAAGACGGAAGGTAATCGCATTGGCCGGATATATTTCGGTAATGGGTTTATACCGGACGGACAAACATCTATAATTACAGTTGGTACTACAATTTGTATTTTGTATGTTGACATAGAAAGTACTTGGTTGAAAATCACAGTGCATTGTTTACACGGAAATAATTATAATCGCAGGCACATAAGTATGCAACTTGAAATCAAATTCAGCTATGAAAGAGAATGAAATAAGAGTAGAAAGAATAAAGACAATGAAAGTTATGAGAAACTGTAACAGTTGGGGTGGAGCGAGTAAGCGCCTAGCCGAGCGAAGTGGACTGAGCCGAACGGTAACCACCCAGGGTGTTTACACCCATCATGTATTTTACGGTTGAAGGATATATACCGACTTAGGTGCCCTCAGTCTTACATAAGTGTGCTATCTCTCCGATTATAGACCTTAACCCCTTCACTTAAAGTGGACGCAGATTCTGCTTCTAAAAGCTTCGTTCATTCAACGACAAAAAATATAATAATAATACCGTTATTATATAGGCGCTTTTTCTCAATTTTGGGGAAATCGACTCAAAGCGCCGCGCCTGAAACCCAACACACACACTCACGAAACAGACACGGATTTACGCCATTTAAGACAAACACAGTACAAGACAAACGAAGGGCCAGTCAGCTACTGAAGTTACAGAGATTTTTGATCGCTTGTATTTGAAATTTGTAAAGTGGCCTGAGACCGGTACCAAAGTGTGGGGGGTGGGGGGGGATGGGGGGGTGGAAGAACCAGAGTACCCGGAGAAAGAACCCCCGACGGTCCGCCCGAATTAACGGTGACACTTACCAGAGGAGAAAAGTCCAACGCCGGAACCCGGTATCGAACCACGCACCTTTGGCATTGGTGGCAGGCGCCTTAACCACTGCGCCACGGACCGCCCCACAAAAGTCACAACCGTCCAAGAAACATGGGGGCTCATGAAGATCTATACCTCTTGCAGTTGGGTGGCGTTAATAATAATAATTACGGTATTTATAATGCGCTTATCTTATAATAATTATAACTCTAAGCGCGCACTCACAACTCGTACACGCATGCGCACGCTTTAGACAATGACTCACGTACCACAAATACCGAAAATACATTACGACGGTCAGCTTGGGGTGGGGAGTGTGGTGATATAGTGCTAGAACTGTTGAAAGAGGTGAGTTTTGAGGGCGGACTGGAAGGAGGAGAGAGAGTGTTTCTGACGGAGAGAGAGTGGTGTTGTTCAAGCCATCTCGGCAGCGTTTGCGCTAAACTACGTCCTTGGGCCAGAGAGAACAGTCGGATGGTATGAATTACTTGTAAAATCATCAGTCACCATAATATCATCATCGTCATTAATTAGTTCTTATCAACACTTGCAGGCGGCAAAGAAGGTGCTGGTCGGCAACAAGAGTGACCTGGACTTACGCCGGCAGGTGTCGCTGGAAGCTGCGCGCGCACTGGCCAAAAATGGCGACATGACTTATGTGGAGACGAGCGCCAAGACGTCCGACAACGTGGAGAAACTTTTCGAGAACCTGGTGGTTGACCTCATGGAGACCTTTGATCCCGTGAACAACACCCTCCCGACCCCTCTGCCCAAACCTCTGCCTCCCAGCAGGACGGTTCAGAGAGGAGGGCGGATTTGTAACTGTTGATCATCTTGGCCGGATCGCTTGTTGTAATTCTCGGTACTGCTGACGTGGTCACGATTCGACGCAATGGAAAAAGACATGTGGGAGAACTGTCGAACTGTGTTTTACTGTATCAACTGAGTACTTACAAGATTGAACATCCCGGCCAAATTAACACATTTAAGACTGCCCGGCTGCGTTCTGATAAGTGGCAATCTGCCGCGTACACAGATGTGGCACGACTCGAATGAGATAAATTGACGTTAACCTCTTCGCTGACAGTGGACGCAGTTTTTGTTTCTGAAATCTTGGGTAACTCAGAGCTCAAGACCGGAATCTCATACGTCCAGGACCATGAGTACAACGTGGCAACAGCAAGAGGCATAGATCCTTATGGGCCCCCGCAACTGCGGGGGCCCATGAGGATCTATGCCTCTTGCAGCTGTGTTCTGCTCGGTTGTGTCCCGGAAGCGAAGGGGTTAATCACTTTCTGCACCAGTGGATGTCATGTGATGTATATCTTTTATACGATCTCCGTTCTGCGTGAGGAACTGACTCCGAGTCAGGTTTGACTGGAGAAAGCAAGATAAGCAGCATAGATCCTCGTTAGCCCTCGCCCATGCGGGGTCTCATGAGGATCATATTCTTCTCGAAGTTACACGAGGTTTAACTGTGTCACGGAAGTGAACACATTTAGTGTCTATAATGTCTAAGGGTTCCTGGCCAAGCTTAAATTGGTTTGGCTATGTTTTAATGCTAATTGCAGATGCTGTTTCTTTTTATATATATATTGTTTATGACACTGATATTTTTTCACGACAATTTATCTACTTCTGCGTGTCCAGGGTAACAAATAATCAAAGTAAGCAAAGCCGTGCATATCAAAGGGTAAGCATAGGTGTTTGTCATCAATTACAGCAAAAAATCAAAATGGCGGACACGCTGAAAATCACCGTACACTTTTTGCACGGAAATAATAATATAGCAGGCAGAACATAACTAAGCTAATTAAAATCAAATTTAGCTATGAATGAATGTAACGCACGCAGACTTGCCCACAGTCGTACGCACAGACTCTCACGCAACAGACGCATACACCGCCACTGACTCAGACGGGCGCATTCATGCGGTAAAACACAACACACGGGCTCCCTTTCTAAAGTAACCTTTATACACTATAAAAGAAAAGAAACGCTTTAAAGACTATCAAACTATATATACAAGGCTCTCTATCACACACTCAAATCACAGTATCTTTGCCAGGCTAGGTTTCAGTCTCTCAATGTCTCCAACCTGTTTGATGTTGTTGCCTGGTTACGTTGGTCCTTCTCACGTCTAGGCGTGAAAGTCCTTCGTCGTACGCGTATTGCCGTCCTGTCTCTTTGGGCACGGACGTCCTCGTTCTCGTACGGTACACTCAGTTCTCGCTTGGACTTGGGTGTCTTGGTCCCAGTCAGAATCACTCAGAAGAGCTGGAGGGATGACCTCACGTAGGTCCACTCCTGCGACTCGACGTCTCGGCGTCTGTCTTCCACTCTTGTTACAAGAACTCTAAAATAGACAACAAAAGTCCCAACGTAACACTTGCTAAACCCACAACATATTGGATCAATGAGAAACGTCACGTAACCTGGCTGATACAAATAACTCACACGTTCATTCACACACACACACGTGCTTCATAAACTATTTTCGTATCACCCCATCTCTGTCACTATCTTGAAACAGACTATAGCCTAACTGACACTCTTGCTATACATTACTCTATACCCTGGAAAAGACTATGCTTAACCAACCACGTACTATCTTCATAGCGGTTTAGACATACACACTTCATATTCCTTTAGTCATCTAACTCGGTAAACAACTGTATACAAAAACACCGGTTACTTCACCGAATTCTAAACATACTATACTAAACCAAACCGGAACACCGCTATACAACCACATTAATCTTACCTCGCATACTGTCTTTAACTAAACAACTATCAATACTACGTTTATAGAAACATACCTGAAATCTAGGCTTCAGAGTCAGGGAATGCGGGCTAGGTAACTCGAACACAACCGTTCCATACGACAAGACAGCCCGCAATAACCAAACTAGACCTCTGACAGTCACAGCTTCCGCCTAGGCACTAAACAGAACTCACTAAGAATCCCGTGCTAACCATGTCTTACAGATTTCACGTACGTCTAGTCCAACACGGACTTTCGGCAACAAACCGTTAACAAAAACCGTACCGTACTAATCCTATTGTGCGAGCACTATGCACAAGCATAGAGCTTCATCACAATGAATGAAAACTGAGTAGGAAAAATGAGGACAATCAAAGTGCAGTCAACTGATCAAAGTGCGCAAATCAAGTACGTCAGACGGTGTGTGATGAAAACGGGATACGTCGGAGCCACTTGAAAAGTACTGATGCACTAAAGACTATTATACTTGTTTATACTTGCTTGTCATACACGCACTCGCTGAGTCGCAATTTAGCCTCATTCACCTCTTGACTGCTGCTTCAAATACCGTGATGTACTTAAGCCATTTAGCCCTACACACGACACCAGGCAATAGGTCAACCATGATAATTTAAGGGTAGCCCCAGATTAGCTTGGCGCCATCAGGCGCCAAGCTAATCTGGCGCTACCCTTGAATTATCATGGTTGATCCATCTCCTGCAACTGGTAAATAGTTATTAGGTGACACCTCGAAAATACGGTCT
This sequence comes from Semisulcospira habei, assembly GCA_036245525.1. NCBI lineage: Eukaryota > Metazoa > Mollusca > Gastropoda > Semisulcospiridae > Semisulcospira > Semisulcospira habei. The sequence continues at coordinate 125,054,328 of BTPG01000001.1, read as the reverse complement.
TGTGGTAAAATGGGTTAATAAAGACTGTTACTTGTTGTTGCTGGATGGTCTTACACCAACTCGCTGAGCCGCAAATGTATATCATAACCCCTTCTCTGCTGCTGAATGTACCTTAGGTACGCGTCTTTTCCACCGAGGGGTATCGCCAGCAGCAGTCAAGGGGTTAATATGCATTTTCTTCACCGCACGCTGTCGGTACATATTTATTGTGTGTGCGTTCACAGGGTGTAAAGTATACCATTAAATGTATACTTGAGCGTCTAAGAAGATGTATTGCACATACCGTCACAGGTTGTGGCCACACGGGGCAATTGCTTCCGGGGCATGTGTTACCTTTTCCCAAGAAACAGTAAAAAATAATTCCTCCCTTTTTGCAATTGTTTTAGGGTGTAAACTTCCATTTCTTGCCTTTTTTGGCGTTTTGAGCAACAAAAGGCATGACAGGTGGTGGGAAAAAGAGCAAAATCTGGGTAATTTTAGTCGACCTAGTGTGTTAATGGGAGCCTTATTGGGGCATGTGTACGGTTGTATGCAGGCTTGCAGACGACAGTTTTGTCATGGGGTACTTAGTGCATTAGAGTGTTGTGAAAAACGCTAACAGATATGTTTTTTTAAGAACTGCTCAAAATTCATTAGAGTGTTGTGAAAAACGCTAACAGATAATTTTTTTAAGAATTGCTCAAAATGTTTCTCCGCGTGGATGTTTTGTTTTGGCAGAAAGGTTCTCCTTCATAGCTTTGTGTTGCAAGAGGCTAATAGACAACAGTGTGTGAAAAGAGGGCGTAACCTGTGGCCTGTAACACAGTAGAACGTGTCTGGAGTACCAACTTTTTTTTTTTTCCGAGACAAAAGCGGTACTGAAAGACACGGGTGCATGTTCTTTCAAGTTTTCTTGAAAAAAAGGGGGAAAAACGCGTTTAACCCATTCAGCCCTGACGCACTACAGCAGGAAATGGGTCGACCATGATAATTCAAGTGTAGTGCCAGATTAGTGCTAATCTGGCACTACCCTTGAATTTTCATGGTCGATCCATCTCCTGCAACTGGTGCATAGTTATAAAATGACGCCCCCAAAATTTGGGAAATACGTGAGTCGGGCTGAATGAGTTAAAGTTGCGAATATAACCCAACTAACCCCAAGAGGCAAAGAACCTCAGCGGGGGCTCTTGATGTTGTTTATCTCTTGCTAGCCCTAGATATATATCAGTGTTGGACTAATGGGATTACCATTCGGTGTTGAATATGCCCCGGTTTTCAGAGACATAATTTTTTTCCTCATTTTAATTTGGTTAAATGGTGTTGAATTTGCCAAGTTTTTAAAAAAAAGAGATCTAGTTCTGCTTTCAAACCACTGCTGGTTGGTGAATTAGCCATGAGAAAATTTGAATTCGTGCAATGAAGCGGGTCGTTGACTGAAGACAAGTCAGTAATGCCAGTAGCTGTACACTACTTTTAACCCATTAACACATTCAGCCCGACGGCAGTATTTCCCAAATTTTGGAGGCGTCATCTAATGACTATGCACCCTTTGCAGGAGATGGGTCGACGATGATAATTCAAAGGCAGTGCTAGATTATCTTGGCGCCCTTGAATTATTTCCTGCTGTAGTACGTCAGGACTGAATGGGTCAATTAGCGTGCAGGCAGCGGTACTGCAAAAGGTACTGTAAAAGGTACCGGTGGCTGCATCTATGAGGGGTTTAACCCGTTCAGTGCCGAGAACATTTAAAGACCACCCAACTGCAAGAGGCATAGATCCTCATGAGCCCCCGCAGTTGCGGGGGCTCATGAGGATCTATGCCTCTTGCTAACACCACTTTGCTGGCATCACGTTGTTCCTGGGACACCTAGGGTTTGTTGGTGTTGAAATAAACGAAGACTACAGAATCACAGTCTCCGTCAACTGACACTGAAAGGGTTAAATCAAGGACTATGATGACGACGACACCAGTGACTGAATGACGCGCACGGTAGCGATGACGATACACGTTGCCTGTATTGATGTTAGTGCTAATCGCGTCGATAACGATGACGATGTTGATGTGGATGATGACGACGATAAAAATAATTACGACGATCGGGATTATCTCTTTCGAGACATGCCGCATCCGGATACGATGCATATAGCCGCGTATTCGTATGCGGCATGTCTCTAATGTTTTCATATGGCGGTGATTGTTTTCGTTGTAGTTGCTGAGCCGTATATATTGCCGGTTTGTTGTTGTTCTTCTTCATTCTGAGCCGGGCGTACGCGCTATGAAGCAACGAGAAGGGAGAGACTTGGGAAGAGAGAGAGATGTATGTAAGGTTGTTGTTGCTGTTGTTAATTTGTACTACCTGTATGCAGTACAACCAGTGTTTTGAGCCACTACCTTTTCTTGCAAGAGAAAATAGGTCTTAACCCCTTCACTGTCGAAGGAAAGTGAACGCTATCCAACTGCAAGAGACATAGATCCTCATGAGCCCCCGCGACTGCGGGGGCTCATGAGGATCTATGCCTCTTGCTGAGACCAATCCGTATCTATGTATCTTGGACGGTGTTGGCTTTTGGTCGTGGAATGAACTAAGATTTCAGAAACAAAAATGTACGTACGGTGGCAGGGTAGGGGTTAACGGACATGCGCTCTGTTACAAGACGCCTTGAAGGGCAAAGAAGTGTCACCTGTCATTAACGCTTTGGCTGCCGGTAACGCTTTTAGTCGCGATGATTCCTGCAAGAATCATCGCGACTAAAAGCGCTACCGACAGCCACAGGGTTAAAGACCATTATTTTTAGGCGGATACAACCACTTAAATGATGATGGTCCTTAATGGCAGGTTATCTCTGATTAGGGAGGTCGCTCGAACAGGTGCTGTTGTTGTACTAGGCTGTTACTGGTCTGTCATGCATGTCGTCGCCAACTGTACCAGAAAAAATAAAAATACTAAGTACCTTCTCTTTTTCCTCAAAGTGTATGTTTGGTGGTGATGTGGACCTGGTCATGGACGGAACGAATTGGTGGATGGCCGGGCAGATGGATGGATCAACAGACAGTTATGTGTGTGTGTGTGTGTGTGTGTGTGTGTGTGTGCGTGCGTGAGTTTGTGTGTGTGTGTGTGTGTGTGTGTGTGTGTGTGTGTGTGTGTGTGTGTGTGTGTGTGTGTGTGTGTGTGTGTTTGCTTCTATGCCTCTTTTGATTCTAGGTCATTTTGAATTGAGAGCGTAGTGTATATATGCACACCGTATAATTGTAATTATAGTTGTAATTAACTCCTTTCTCTTTTCATTCTGCGCGTTTAGTAATTAACCCATTAAGCTCCGACCACCTACCGCAAGAGTTAGCTCAATCATGATAATTCAAGGGTAGTGCCAGATTAGGTCAGCGCCATCCAGCAACTGGTACACAGTCGTCAAGTGACAACTCCCAAATGCGGCCGTGGGGTCAAATGGGTTAACGACGAAATAATACACGCCGCTGTTCGAAAGTCAAGGTACGTAATTTCAAGTAATTTCCAATCATAGGGGCCTGACGGACGAGTGGTGCTTTGACTAAATGCAAATCCGCTGCAACACCTGGTGCGCGCCACCGCGTTCTCTAGCTCAGTTCAGAATACATTGTTGTATTCTGACTTGAGCTATCTACCCTGACGCGGTGGCCGCGCGCGCACGGGATTTGCATTATTGAAAGCACAACTCGTCAGGCCCCTATATTTCCAATAGAATGACATAGTCCAAGTGGCTGCGTTCTTTTTAGCCCCACTCCAAATTCTCGCGGCAGTGCGGAAAACAGTTGGTTGGCAGTTACTGGATAGTTTTCTGCAATTGGCGGCACATGTAGGTCAAAACTGCACGTGCTTCAATGACGGCGCGGTGGACTAACCCATAACATCCTGAGGATGTTTTTTTTTTTTTTGTTTTTTTTGTGTGTAAATTGCTTATTGTCCTATGAAGGCTAACGTACAGATTAGCAGATAGGTTAACCGTGTTAGGTCAAGGGTGGTGCCAGAATAGCTTGGTGCCTCTGGCGCCAAGCTATTCTGGTACCACCCTTGAACTATCATGGTTAAATGATTTCAAGCAATGGGTGTATCACAGTGAAAGGGTTAACAGCCCGGGCAAACATGCCGCCCGATTTGCATGTTTGTCCCCCGCGCAAAAATGTTACTAAATAATAACTAACATACGATATCGCAAGTATGCATATTCAGAGACATAATTATCAATAACAACTCCCGAGCGATACCGCATGTTTGTCCGGATATCCAGTGTTCGCGTCAAAAGACCCACAAAGTGTTGGCCTACTTTTGATTAAGAAACGCCTCTGTTGACTATGAAAATTGATCTGGGTTAACCAGGTTTGACTGCTACTGACAATACTATTACTTTGATGATACTATCATTCTGTCATTAAAGGCTCACTACCGCCGTAACTGTTTAAAATAATTATGCACTTTTGTAACCAATGGTTACGAAACGCTGCACACAGGTCTAGCTATGGTTCTTATAGACACAGGACAAGCTGAGAATCCAGCGTGCAGTCGAGTCGCTATGTTTAGATTGTCCTAAGGAAAACTGCGCAAAACACACTGAAATCCTACCTTCTCAGATTCCCATGACGCATTGTTTTCGATTGTCATCAGCCGTTTATTTGGGACTGGGGGCTCATGACGATCTATACCTCTTACTAGCGCTACTGTGGATCCATGTTCCTTGGACGGCCGAATTTACCATTTCAAACACACAGTCTGCGTCCACTGGCAGGCAAAGAGTTTCATTGAAGAGAAAACGTGAACCGGCCGCGACTGAGTACTTGTGTATGGACAGCGCCATGGAATACACCCAAGGCTCTCAGCCTGATAACAACGGCAAGCTGTTCTACTACACCTTGGGTCAGTGTGGCAGTCTGCCCTGTCCCCCTTACGTCAACGACAAGGTTCTCACCTGTGTCGTCTGCTCTAAGTGATTGGAATCTCTCTTAGTCCATAAGCTAGGAAGGTCTACCGTGCACCCCCCCCCCCCCCCCCCACCCCCAGTACTCAATAAGATGGGTTTCAAAGTGTTCCTTAGTATGTCCTGAGATGTTTAAGCCATGTTCCCCGAAAATCCTTAGGAACACACCAGAGATATAGCCGATGGCGCAAGGGTACCCCCATTCACGCTCTTCGCAGGTGCTAAAATGAGGTTGAGAAACATTTTCCTCTAAATAAATCGGAATTCATTCCAGAAACCCAAATCAGGCAATATTATGTCAAGGCACACCTTCTGCATCCTCTGCAAAAAACAGAATGAAAACATATTGAATCTCTGGCTCACAGTGAAGGTATTTGTGCACCCAGTAAACGACCATTTCCGCGAAATCGCAAAAAAAAGACAAAAATAATGTGTCAGATGCCTTCAGACATTTTCTATAGCACTGACAGTCCATTTTCAGGTTTACATCATTACAACAGGATGTCACAAGTATTATAAACTTGACTAGGTGATGCTGTGATCACTGTGAGTGCCACAGTGGTTGATTTTGTATCCCTACCCCCAAGTTGTAAAAATACACAAAATTAATTAGAAAAAAATTGCTTAAGTTATTCCATTTTATTTTGACCTCTCTTTACCTATTAAGTTTGAATAATGTGAGCATAAAGTGCAAGAAAATAAGGAAAGTCGACATCCTTTACGGTATGTTCGTAGTGAATGATAGCTTTTTCCCATTTAAAATTGCCGAATTGGGAAACGTACGTTGTTTCCGATGCCCTCAGAAATTTTGTATATAACTGATAGGTCTTTTTTAGGTTTTATTTTTTAGGAAAGAGTACCACAGTTACTCCCAACCTGATTTTATGATGCTGTGATGCATTTAGGGGCCACAGTGGCTGAATCTGCTGCCCTACCCCCATTTTACCTGTACGCAAAGGAACGAAAAATGATCATAACAATTGCTCCTCTGATTAAATATCTTTGTTGTCAGTTTTCTTAACAAAATATGCATATTGAGCATAAACATTTGTGATAATTTCATTAATTTCAATGTGACCCATCAATTTAATTGCAATTCTTTTTATTTAAGGCATGCTTAACAGGGGCTGCCGCTGAAGCTTCTATCGTCTGCACATTCAGCACTCTTGTCAAACTCGGGGAAGGTGTACCTCAGGGAGATGTTGTGTCTAATGCTGTTTTTGGTCTACATTAATGACATCAGTACAACAGTACCAAGGTTCGTCTAGAACATCCTCCATGCGGATGACTTTGCAGTGTGGAGCGCAGCAGAACATAAAGAAATAGCATCCTCCAGAAAACATAAAGAAATAGCATCCTCCAGAATCCAGGATGCTGCCAATAGAGTCAGCAGCTGGACTGAAAGAGGCCACTCAAACTGAGCTAGACCATCTCTTTCAATCAGACGGAAGAGGTCACCTCAAAACTGGAGACCTTCGAGTACCAAAGACAGACAGGCCAACTTTACTGGCAACAAATAAATTACTGGATTCACGTGGAGGCCTCACATTGAAGCCATGGAAGCTAGAGCTGCAAAAAAAAAAAAGTCTCTGATGAAGAAACTGGTGGGGACCACATTGGCGCAAATTACAGCATCCTGGCACAAGCAAACACCTGCTCGGTCAGACCAGTCGTGCGGTACCAAGATACATCGACAACATGAAACACTGCCTGCAAAACCCAAAAAGCCAGGCTTGACAAGATGCAGAACATGGGTCATTCTAATGATGCAGTGACATTCTTAGAGCCATCTGGAGCACCCCAATTTAGGAAATGGAGGACATTGGAGCCACTAGAATGCAGAACAGCACACACGATGAAGAAACTTACTAAACACCGACAGCATGGGAGACTACAGGAGCAGACCAAGAACCGTCAGAAATGTCCAAATCTAAACCGCCCAAATCTGAACCGCCAACTGAAGGTCCTGCAAAGGGCTAACACTGACGTCCTGGAACCAAGCCCAAAGATGTGTGAACAGCTCCCTTCAGATACCTGGACATCTCGAAAGAGCCTTCAAGACAACATAAACAATGTTCTAGCACTCTTTGCCAAAGGTCGCGGCACTGCATAAAGCCATCTTGCTGGAGGCTGTGCACAAGCGCTACCCTCACAGCAGCTGTGATACCACACAAGATGCCGTGCGGAATGAAGTGGCGTGTAATCTGTTGTGCAGACCGCACTACTACCTCCCTCTCCTTATCAGCTGGTGGCAGCAGCTCCAACTATCGTACAGATCTGCAGGTGCTCAACACAGCAGCAGAGCACTAGCTAGGGAAAGGCAGCAGCTTGATCCACTGATCTCACCAGGAAGATTCAAGATAGACTCGATGCCCTGTCCACAAAATAGTGCTGCAGTGGATTCCAATGCATTCTGGACTAGCTGGGAATGGAGACACTACAACAACAAAGTGATTGGCAACAGCAGAATGGCGGCTGCAGCCCGTGGGCAGATGACATCAACAAGCTGAACAGGGAGAGCCAGGCCACCATCTTTCATCTACGCACTGATTACTCTGGACTGGGTCCATACAGAAAAGCAGGAACGTTTCACAAACCCAAAATGAAGCCTGAAGGTTTACACACTTTAATCAGATCACTCTGTATCAGCAATTATTTGAAGCTTCCGTGCCTAATGCATGAAGAGATACCAAAATAAAAGAACGCTTAGCGAATGGCGGACTTCGGTAGAAGCGTAAACAACCAATCAGAATGTTCGGCAGAAAGACCATGCAGTCACTTTATGATCAGAGCTAAATATAGATCACTTGCAACAAGCGTCAGCATGATCGTTCGCAATGGAATAGTCACAATTTGGGGGAGAAAAAAAAAAAAAAGTAGACAAAAGTCTGCCAGCACGTTGTAATTCTGTACAAACTTTCACAGACTTTAAGGAAAAGGACTGAAATTGACAGACTTTCCAGGGCCCTGAAAAAGCCTTGTCATTTTTTAACAACTTTCACAAATGTTCACAGACCGTAAGGACCCTGCTGGACTCACCTCGAAGGATTGGGTCATGCGGAAACAGCCCTATGCGAATTTGGCGTAGAAAATCAGTCTCCTTAGCACATTCTCCAAACATGTCCATACACAGAAGCGGTCTGCTGGCAGTTCTGACCAGAAGACACACCCCTATACACCAAACTCTGAAAACATGCTGCCTAGCTCTTGACAGCTCACTTATTGGCATCCAGAACAATATAAGATTTAAAGACGGCCATAAAAAATTGAACGTTGCAGAAGGTGGAAGTGGAGATCTCGTGGTCGACATGTGGAAACTAAGTATTTTGATAACATTGTTTTGGCTATTAGGAACCATGAAACTTTATTACGCATTTATATTTACACATTTCTAGATGAAAATAAATGAAAGGAAAAGGGGAGACCTTACTAGACCCGCCTTACACTAGGTAAAATATCACATAAAAGACCAGCCAGTTAAAAATAGTTACAATTAAATTGATGGGTTACATTGAAATTAATGAAATGATCAGAACTTGTTATGCTCAATATACATACTTTAAAAAAAACTGGCAACAAAAAATATTTAAACAGAAGAGTATGACGTAAGCAATTTTTATGATTATTTTGCGTTACTTTGCGTACTGGTAAAATGGGGGTAGGGCAGCAGATTCAGCCACTGTGGCCCCTAAATGCATCATAGAATCACAAAATCAGGTTGGGAGTAACTGTGGTACTCTATCCTAACCAATAAAACCTAACAAAGACCTATCGGTTGTGTACAAAATTTCTGTGGGCACCGGAAACCACGTACGTTTCCGAATTCGGCAATTTTTAATGGGAAAAAGTTATCATTCACCACGAATGTACCGTAAAGGATGCCGACTTTACTTATTTTCTTGCACTTTATGCTCACATTATTGAAACTTAATAGGTAAAAAGAGGTCAAAATAAAATGGAATAACGTAAGCAATTTTTTCTAATTAATTTTGTGTATTTTTACAACTTGGGGGTAGGGATACAAAATCAACCACTGTGGCACTCACAGTGATCACAGCATCACCTAGTAACGTTTATAATAATTGTGACATCCAGTTTTAATGATGTAAACCTGAAAATGGACTGTCAGTGCTATAGAAAATGTCTGAAGGCATCTGACACATTATTTTTGTCTTTTTTTTTTGCGATTTCGCGGAAATGGTCGTTTACTGGGTGCACAAATACCTTCACTGTGAGCCAGAGATTCAATATTCTTTCATTCTGTTTCTTGCAGAGGATGCAGAAGGTGTGCCTGGACACAATATTGCCTGATTTGGGTTTCTGGAATGAATTCTGATTTATTTAGTGGAAAATGTTTCTCAATCTCATTTTAGCACCTGCGAAGAGCGTGAATGGGGGTACCCTTGCGCCATCGGCTATATCTCTGGTGTGTTCCTAAGGATTTTCGGGGAACATGGCTTAAACATCTCAGGACATACTAAGGGACACTTTGAAACCCATCTTATTGAGTACTGGGGGGGGGTGGGGGGGGGGGGGGGTACACGGTAGACCTTCCTAGCTTGTGGACTATCTGCAACCCCTCTGCAAACCGACACCGACATCCCAGAAACCATTGTAGAATCATCCCTAAAACCAACGCAGATATTTTTCTTTGTCTACCATAACTAAATGGCCTCCATTCCATAGAAGGGAAGTCATTTTGTTCTGGAAAGTCAAAGAGTTAAGCTTTAATGTCCGCCGTGTACCGTATGATCACTGGCGATAATACCCTTCTATGGGAATGATGCTATTATTGAGCATGCACGAAAATGGCGGACTTGAGTGACACGTTACAAGTCATCTGCGCTGTAAATGACACAGGTTATGGATCCCGACAGTATAGTGATGATGAAATAGTTTTAAGCCCATTGCTGTTAATGGCTAGCAAAAGGTTAAGGGGTTGACGTCGGCCGTCGTTGGCCCCGCGACCAACGACGGTTGATGTCAGCCCCTTGACCTTTTGGAAAGGTCCACAACTTGATGAAATCTCTCTCGTGACGTGAATAAATACATCTTCGGCTTCGGTTTGCACGAGCATGATTCGTGTCATCAGTTTCATCCTGAGAAGGTCTATTTTTGAAAAAAGGGACAGTTTGATTATATTGCAATGAAAATATCGCTTTTCACAATAATGGACTCGCCGCTGCCTGTTGCCTTCAGAGGGCAGATAGAGAGAGCGTGTGTATGTGTTTGTGTGTATGTGTGTGTGTGTGTGTGTGTGTGTGTGTGTGTGTGTGTGTGTGTGCGTGCGTTCGTGCGTGTGTGTGTGTGTGTGTGTGTGTGTGTGTGTGTGTGTGTGTGCGTGTGCGTGTGCCTGTGTGTGCTTACTTCGTGGGTGCGTTCGTAAGGTACTGTTCATAGTAACAGCGTGCCTGCAGGGTGACAGTGAGACATACATGTGCATATGAACTTCAGCGACTGAAACATTATTCGTTGTTTTGATCCGCGACATAATTAAGGCTTTTGGTCACATCGAGACGTCGCTAAAACACACGAGCGGCTTCAGCCGCGAGTGTGTTCTAGCGACGTGGAGATGTGTCCAAAAGCCATAATGTTGTCGCGGATCTAAACAACTAATTTGTCTCGATTCACTAGCACATAAGAGTCGTATATAAAAATAAAAAACAAAAGCGACACATATTTGCGACTGTCAGACATGTCTTGGTGCCGAGACAGTTCACGCACACAGGTTTGTCATGCACGTCCGCGCAAGATTTTGGAACATAAAACCACGCCTCCTAACCACTGAAGCACTTCAAAAATACACCCCATCCATTAAACTCTTTGTTCACGTTTGTGCTAGTCCACAAGCTAGGAAGATCTACCGTGCACCCCCCCCTCCCCCCCAGTACTCAATAAGATGGGTTTCAAAGTGTTCCTTAGTATGTCCTGAGATGTTTAAGCCATGTTCCCCGAAAATCCTTAGGAACACACCAGAGATATAGCCGACGGCGCAAGGGTACCCCCATTCACACTCTTCGCAGGTGCTAAAATGAGGTTGAGAAACATTTTCCTCTAAATAAATCAGAATTCATTCCAGAAACCCAAATAGGCAATATTATGTCAAGGCACACCTTCTGCATCCTCTGCAAAAAACAGAATGAAACAATATTGAATCTCTGGCTCACAGTGAAGGTATTTGTGCACCCATTAAACGACCATTTCCGCGAAATCGCAAAAAAAGACAAAAATAATGTGTCAGATGCCTCAGACATTTTCTATAGCACTGACAGTCCATTTTCAGGTTTACATCATTAAAACAGGATGTCACAATTATTATAAACTTTACTAGGTGATGCTGTGATCCCTGTGAGTGCCACAGTGGTTGATTTTGTATCCCTACCCCCAAGTTGTAAAAATACACAAAATTAATTAGAAAAAATTGCTTAAGTTATTCCATTTTATTTTGACCTCTTTTTACCTATTACGTTTCAATAATGTGAGCATAAAGTGCAAGAAAATAAGTTAAGTCGTCATCCTTTACGGTACATTCGTGGTGAATGATAACTTTTTCCCCATTTAAAATTGCTGAATTGGGAAACGTACGTCGTTTCCGGTGCCCTCAGAAATTTTGTATACAACTGATAGGTCTTTGTTAGGTTTTATTGGTTAGGATAGAGTACCACAGTTACTCCCAGCCTGATTTTGTGATGCTATGATGCATTTAGGTGCCACAGTGGCTGAATCTGCTGCCCTACCCCCATTTTACCAGTACGCAAAGTAACGCAAAATAATCATAAAAATTGCTTACGTCATACTCCTCTGTTTAAATATTTTTTGTTGCCAGTTTTTTTTAAAGTATGCATATTGAGCATAACAAGTTGTGATCATTTCATTAATTTCAATGTAACCCATCAATTTAATTGTAACTATTTTTAACTGGCTGGTCTTTTAGGTGATATTTTACTTAGCGTAAGGCAGGTCTAGTAAGGTCTCCCTTTTCCTTTCATTTATTTTCATCTAGAAATGTGTAAATATGAATATGCGTAATAAAGTTTCATGGTTCCTAATAGCCAAAACAATGTTATCAAAAATACTTAGTTTCCACATGTCGACTACGAGATCTCCACTTCCACTTTCTGCAATGTTCAATTTTGTATGGCCGTCTTTACATCTTATATTGTTCTGGCTGCCAATAAGTGAGCTGTCAAGAGCTAGGCAGCATGTCTTCAGAGTTTGGTGTATAGGGGCGTGTCTTCTGGTCAGAACTGCCAGCAGACCGCTTCTGTGTATGGACATGTTTGGAGAATGTGCTAAGGAGACTGATTTTCTACGCCAAATTCGCATAGGGCTGTTTCCGCATAACCCAATCTCACGAGGTGAGTCCAGCAGGGTCCTTACGGTCTGTGAACATTTGTGAAAGTTGTTAAAAAATGACAAGGCTTTTTCAGGGCCCTGGAAAGTCTGTCAATTTCAGTCCTTTTCCTTAAAGTCTGTGAAAGTTTGTACAAAATTACAACGTGCTGGAAGACTTTTGTCTACTTCTTTTTTTTTTTTCTCCCCCAATTTGTGACTATTCCATTGCGAACGATCATGCTGACGCTTGTTGCAAGTGATCTATATTTAGCTCTGATCATAAAGTGACTGCATGGCCTTTCTGCCGAACATTCTGATTGGTTGTTTACGCTTCTACCGAAGTCCGCCATTCGCTAAGCGTTCTTTTATTTTGGTATCTCTTCATGCATTAGGCACGGAAGCTTCAAATAATTGCTGATACAGAGTGATCTGATTAAAGTGTGTAAACCTTCAGGCTTCAGTTTGGGTTTGTGAAATGTTCCTGCTTTTCTGTATGGACCCAGTCCAGAGTAAGCAGTGCGTAAATGAAAGATGGTGGCCTGGCTCTCCCTGTTCAGCTTGTTGATGTCATCTGCCCACAGGCTGCAGCCGCCATTCTGCTGTTGCCAATCACTTTGTTGTTGTAGTGTGTCCATTCCCAGCTAGTCCAGAATGCACTGGAATCCACTGCAGCACTATTTTGTGGACAGGGCATCCAGTCTATCTTGAAGCTTCCTGGTGAGATCAGTGGATCAAGCTGCTGCCTTTCCCTAGCTAGTGCTCTGCTGCTAGCTGTGTTGAGCACCTGCAGATCTGTACGATAGTTGGAGCTGCTGCCACCAGCTGGTAAGGAGAGGGAGGTAGTAGTGCGGTCTGCACAACAGATGTACACGCCACTTCCTTCATTCCGCACGGCATCTTATGTGGTATCACAGCTGCTGTGAGGGTAGTGCTTGTGCACAACCTCCAGCAAGATGGCTTTGCACAGTGCCGCGACCTTTGGCAAAGAGTCCTGGAACATTGTTTATGTTGTCTTGAAGGCTCTTTCGAGATGTCCAGGTATCTGAAGGGAGCTGTTCACACATCTTTGGGCTTGGTTCCAGGACGTCAGTGTTAGCCCTTTGCAGGACCTTCAGTTGGCGGTTCAGATTTGGGCGGTTCAGATTTGGACATTTCTGACGGTTCTTGGTCTGCTCCTGTAGTCTCCCATGCTGTCGGTGTTTAGTAAGTTTCTTCATCGTGTGTGCCGTTCTGTATTCCAGTGGCTCCAATGTCCTCCATTTCCTAAATTGGGGTGCTCCAGATGGCTCTAAGAATGTCACTGCATCATGAGAATGATCCATGTTCTGCATCTTGTCAAGCCTGGCTTTTTGGGTTTTGCAGGCAGTGTTTCATGTTGTCGATGTATCTTGGTACCGCACGACTGGTCTGACCGAGCAGGTGTTTGCTTGTGCCAGGATGCTGTAATTTGCGCCAATGTGGTCCCTACCAGTTTCTTCATCAGAGACTTTCTTTTTTTTTTTTTTTTTTTTTTTTTTTTTTGCAGCTCTAGCTTCCATGGCTTCAATATGAGGCCTCCACGTGAATCCAGTAATTTATTTGTTGCCAGTAAAGTTGGCCTGTCTGTCTTTGGTACTCGAAGGTCTCCAGTTTTGAGGTGACCTCTTCCGTCTGATTGAAAGAGATGGTCTAGCTCAGTTTGAGTGGCCTCTTTCAGTCCAGCTGCTGACTCTATTGGCAACATCCTGGATTCTGGAGGATGCTATTTCTTTATGTTTTCTGGAGGATGCTATTTCTTTATGTTCTGCTGCGCTCCACACTGCAAAGTCATCCGCATGGAGGATGTTCGAGACGAACCTTGGTACAGTTGTACTGATGTCATTAATGTAGACCAAAAACAGCATCAGACACAACATCTCCCTGAGGTACACCTTCCCCGAGTTTGACAAGAGTGCTGAATGTGCAGACGATAGAAGCTTCAGCGGCAGCCCCTGTTAAGCATGCCTTAAATAAAAAGAATTACAATTAAATTGATGGGTCACATAGAAATTAATGAAATGATCACAAATGTTTATGCTCAATATGCATATTTTGTTAAGAAAACTGGCAACAAACATATTTAATCATAGGAGCAATTGTTATGATCATTTTTCGTTCCTTTGCGTACAGTTAAAATGGGGGTAGGGCAGCAGATTCAGTCACTGTGGCCCCTAAATGCATCACAGCATCATAAAATCAGGTTGGGAGTAACTGTGGTACTCTTTCCTAAACAATAAAACCTAAAAAAGACCTATCAGTTGTATACAAAATTTCTGAGGGCATCAGAAACAACGTACGTTTCCCAATTCGGCAATTTTAAATGGGAAAAAGCTATCATTCACCACGAACATACCGTAAAGGATGCCGACTTTCCTTATTTTCTTGCACTTTATGCTCACATTATTCAAACTTAATAGGTAAAGAGAGGTCAAAATAAAATAGAATAACTTAAGCAATTTTTTCTAATTAATTTTGTGTATTTTTAAACTTGGGGGTAGGGATACAAAATCAACCACTGTAGCACTCACAGTAATCACAGCATCACATAGTCATGTTTATAATAATTGTGACATCCTGTTTTAATGATGTAAACCTGAAAATGGACTGTCAGTGCTATAGAAAATTTCTGAAGGCATCCGACACATTATTTTTGTCTTTTTTTGCGATTTCGCGGAAATGGTCGTTTAATGGGTGCACAAATACCTTCACTGTGAGCCAGAGATTCAATATTGTTTCATTCTGTTTTTTGCAGAGGATGCAGAAGATGTGCCTTGACATAATATTGCCTGATTTGGGTTTCTGGAATGAATTCTAATTTATTTAGAGGAAAATGTTTCTCAACCTCATTTTAGCACCTGCGAAGAGCGTGAATGGGGGTACCCTTGCGCCATCGGCTATATCTCTGGTGTGTTCCTAAGGGTTTTCGGGGAACATGGCTTAAACATCTCAGGACATACTAAGGAACACTTTGAAACCCATCTTATTGAGTACTGGCTGGGGTGGGGGGGGGCGGGGGGGGGGGGGTGCACGGTAGAACTTCCTAGCTTATGGACTATGCGCTTTCATCCCTTTTTTGACAAACATCATTCGTACAATGAAGTTTAGGCCATACTAAAACAGCTTTACTTGTACAGTTTGGTGTGGAACTATGACGCAGCACAGAACACACTGTGTTTTAACTATGACGTCATCCTTTCTTCCTGCATACGAACAGAAGCTACACTCTAACGCTGTATGAACGCAATTACGAGTGTACGATTCTGAGGAAAAACTAGCCAGGCAGGAAAAGAAACACTAACTGACGCTTCTTTTAAATTTGAAATCTTATTGAATAACATTTCTGTCATAAAGACTCTCAGCGATAATCCAGAACCATAATAACAGTTCAGTAGATGTTCTCCAAACCATTGTACTCAACAAACTATGGTGGTGGTATTATCAAAACACACAAAAACTGGAGTGTACGGTACCATAAGTCTATTACTATTAGAAATAGGCTCATGGCCATACTAATACAAATGTAACCTTCCGTTTATGAAGACAATCAGTAGTACACAATCAGGATAAAGTCCATATCCATGGTTCCGTACACTCGGATATATTATTAGGACCTTTCCCCATACTTTTCGAGTTATGGGGAACGTCTACTGTACTGTTTATCTGAACTGTCATTGAGGGTCTTCATTAAAAGGAAGATCGGTATGTCATTGAAAATGTTTAACATTTTAATTACGCATCAGTTTTTTGTTTGTTTTTTTGGTGTTTGTTTGTTGGTTTTTTTTTTCGGCTTTTTTTTTTTCTGATCTCAGAATCGTCTGATCGCTTTTGCGTTGATACAGCGTGACTGTGTTCCGTGTGTTGGAATGTTCCATTCACAGTGACAGGGAGGTTGGGCTATACCATGAAGATTATGTGTCTGCATTGAATTACACATAATATGCGTATTCCTCAAAGTAAGATCGAAATAACCTAGCGACTGCCTGCGTCGCTCTGTTTGTTACCTCTGGAGTGAGTATACGCTTTATAAAATTTATCCTTAATGACGAAATGGTGTCGGCGGAACGCGAAGCAGACGACTACATTAGCTAATAATAGAAAAATAGACCCTAAATATCAGTGCGCTTTTGAAAGGTGAAGGCCGTCATATTACGGGGGAAAAAATGAAATGGTGTTTTGTTACCACCCAGTCTTCTTTCTTTGCGCTCATGTGACGTCACGTGCGAATCGAGACAACACGTCATATTAAAAGAAGATGTCATTAATAGGTTTACATACTTTCTCACGTGTTTGTGACAATTCCTATCGCTATTTTCCCCTCCCTCTCTCGTGCTGAACTTATATCACTTACAGCCCCACACCCACTGGCATGGGATCATCATTGATAATCTATTTTGACTGCTATTTTTACCCGTGTTTAGAAGTGAAAAACTGCGCAGTGATCATCCCCTGCCCACACCCACTCTCGCTTAACCCTTTCACCTGCCGAAGCCGACACAGAGCGCAGAGCGCAAAGACCATCGGGCCGACGTCGGCCGCCGATGGCCCGCGCACGCTTGTGCGCGGGCCAATGGCGGCCGACGTCGTCACGATGTCCTTTTGCTCACTGGGTGTTTACTTCCCCTAGCCACAACTGCAGACCGATCTTTATCTCTACCCTCGTTTGTAAATGTAATCTACTGGAACTGCTGATGTTGTCGTGCCAAACACAAACCCTTGGCAGAAACTGAGCGAACCTGCTCTCCCTGCTAAGCTCTAGTGATGACTCTTTTATTTGCAATGCATTAAACATTCACCTGTCCTAAATACAGAAAACACAGGATCGAATGCAAGATTTTTATTTTTCGAACAAAAAACAAACACATATCCAATCCGTGCAGTAAAGTTTTCATGTACAAAAAAACTGAACGACAAGACGAAAATGTTTGTCATGATGAGTAAAAGCAACATAATGGCAACAACAGTTAATGAACAGTCAGTGTTTGGGGTCGTCTGCATGTCTCACAATGGCCTTTTATAAAGGCACCCAGTCTGCCGTAGATTGCTGATAGCGAAAATACAGTAGGTTTGCTTATTTCCTCTCTAATTAACAAAAAAAATGAGAGAAACCACTAATAATCCATATTCATGGATGCCACCGTGCCTGGGGACTAAATCTGAGAGTGCTCTCTGTCCAGCTCCAGTGCGAAGATTGTAGGGGGAAAAAAGGAAGAAAGCATTCTAAAACGAAGAGCCACACAGTTACAAAACTACAATAAACAAATTGTTGGGGCTTCCTTTTTGAGAAACAGTAAGAAAACGTTATTGGATAAATCTCCTTCTCGAGCAAGAAACTAAATTTTGGTAATCCTTTAATGTTACCTGTAAACTACGGGAAAAGGTAGATGTCAGTAAATATCCATCTTGTTCTGTTGTGAAAGTCTCGACACACACGCTGATCTTGCCCCCCCCTCCCCCTCCCCCCTCCCTTCCCCCTTCCCCCCTGCCCCCTCTCCCCCCCCCCCCCCGTCCCCCATCCCCCTCTCCCCCATCCCCCCTCTCCCCCCCCCCACCCCCGCCCGTTTGATTTTTCGGGGAGGCCTTTCAAGTTGTGAGAGGTTGAAGGTCCCAAACAAAAAGTTGGAACCCCGGCCACCCCTCCGTCGACGTAGCTGATCCTGGCCGCCCCCTGCGCCATCTGACATCCACATTGCATCACATTGATAATATATGATGTGCACACGTACTTTATATCTAGTAATTTACATCATACATTCACACAACATACTTATCAAGAGAAGTAGGCCTACATCTTATGGGATGGCCAGAAATGCTCGGGCAGATACACTCTTCACTCAGAGGTCTTTTTGCTCTGCGTGTGTGTGTGTGTGTGTGTGTGTGTGTGTGTGTGTGTGTGTGTGTGTGTGTGTGTGTGTGTGTGTGTGTGTGTGTGTGTGTGTGTGTGTGTGTGTGTGTTTCCTTTCTTGTTTTCTAGAGATGGTTTTGATAGTAACTGGAGCAGTGCGTGGCCGGCGGACACGCCTGATTTTGCGGAAACATGATGAGGGCCGTTTGCGCGCTCACCGACAATGAACTTGCCTATCACAAACACAATGCGATGGTACTGGTAGGTTTCACAGTGTATCATGTACAATGCAGGCAGTCGTTCATGGTTGGAATTCTTATATTTCCTCTTCCACAGACAATACCAGTTTCATTCTGGGGTTTTGACAACTCATACTCCAAGTGTTATGTATCTCCCGCCACACTTGCACGTATAGGGAGTTGACCTATTTACTGATTTAGTCTCGAAGGGAACAGCAGCAGGTGGGTGGATCAGCCATGATAATTCAAGAGTAGTGCCACCCCTCTTGAACTATCATAGCCAGATTTATGTCAAGCATTGGGTGTGTCACAATGAAAAGGGTTAACAGCCCGGACAAACATACCGCCCGATTGGCATGTTTGTCCCCCGCGCAGAAATCCTTGTCACTGAAAATGTTACTAAAAATAATTTGCATGCGATATCGCAGCCACTGTAGCATCGACTCAGTCACGTGCTAGGCGTGTGGCACTGCACCGTTTTGAAGGGAAAATATCAGTTCAAGGTAAAAACACCTCTATGAGTCGTTGAATAAATAAATTCATTTATCCCCAAACTTCAGTCGGTAAAATGCTGGAGCGAGCATTTTATCGGCCAAACTGTGCACGAGTAATTTATTCTACCGAACTGGAGATCAGGTATGATATAATATCTTGTTAATTGGACTTGCAATGGGCCGGATAATTTCTCACCGCCGGTAGTGACAGGTTAAATAAGGTGTGAGGAAACAAGCGTTAATAATACAGGGATAAAAATCACTAATTACGAACAATAAACACTGTGTTGTTGTCAGGGCGCAGGGACAAACAAAATACCCCCATGTATTATTGAAATATGAACACAGCAAACAGCTGGAAAGTGAAAAATATATGAAAAGTGCTTTCACTCACATGTGCACGCGATTGCTACTACTGTTTACAAAGACATCAAAGGGCGTTAGTAATCAGATGATTATCAGTTATTTACTGGTCTGATGAAGTTTGATAAAACATAATGAAACTTGTACTTTTTTCTTTTCTTTTTGCAATACAATATACGTAGTTAAAATTAACCACAACAAATAAAAGGTTTGTCACATCTGATAATCCAGTGTCCTTTTGAGTCGCCGCTTTACTGCGCAAAAACACACTGAAATCCTTGGCCTTCTCAGATTCCCATGACGCATTGTTTTCGATTGTCATCAGCCGTTTATTTGGGACTGGGGGCTCATGACGATCTATACCTCTTACTAGCGCTACTGTGGATCCATGTTCCTTGGACGGCCGAATTTACCATTTCAAACACACAGTCTGCGTCCACTGGCAGGCAAAGAGTTTCATTGAAGAGAAAATGTGAACGCGGGGGGGGCCCACCCCCCCCCCCCCCCCCCCCCCCCCCCCCCCCCCCCCCCCCCCACCCCCCCAGAGAAAATGTGAACGCGATCAAACTGCAAGAGGCATAGATCCTCATGAGCCCCCGCGAATGCGGGGGCTCATGAGGATCTATGCCTCTTGCTGAGACCACTTTGTGTCCATGTTCTCTGGACAGTAATGGCTTTTGGTCGTTGAGTGAACACAGATTTCAGAACAAACAATTGCCGACAAGAAACGGACTAACTGCGTGGTATCATTACATGAGTAACAGCTGTATCTCGTAAATGATATTAGCCATTTATATTTCACGCATGGTTCAACAATAGGTGACTAACGTGACGGGGAGGGAGATAAATATGGAACTTTTCGGACGCGCAATTCAAATCCTCTGCGGACCTGAAGCAGCACGTACAGCCCTGCTTTGACGAACCACTTAAAGAGTCGACCCTAGTCAAGTTATATCAAAGGTAAGTACACTTTCTCTGAGATACCAGGTGTGTTCTCTAGTCGCTAGACGTCTTCGGGCACACGACGCTTAGGCCAGTGGTGTAGGAATCAATGATACAAGGCCCTCCCTCTTCAGTGATTTGGCAAAACTGAGTCGAATAGGCAAAAGCCAAGTGGCGTTTTTTTTTATGAAAAGCAAGACTTGCATTGCATAACAATGGACTGCATACTGATCTGCCAGAGCTCGGCAGGCCTCCACCAAACAAGTTTTAAAGCTACTGATTACCATCTGCAGTGGTCTGGGTCGTTCTGGACACGATGTAGCGTTCTGGATCGTCGTGCTCAAAAATCGTCCTGTTCCCTAGCAACAGAGCTGATCATACACTACACCATCCAAGGACGACAAACGTGGGATCCCATAGAATGCAGAGGGAGCAGGTTTTTTTCTTTCATTAACAGTAGTAGTAGTCGTAGTATTTTACGATAACAGTGAATTAAAAGCCTGACTAACTGGACAATGGGCGCTGTATTTCCCGACAAGCACAGACAGTGGTTAATCAAGACTGCCCTCCATTCCGACCCCTCCCCGCATACCAGCCTCTATTTCTTATATGTTGACGTTTATTGCGAATTTTTACTTCGGTTATTGCTGTTGTATATTTCATGGCCCCTCTGCGCACGCAGCCACCAGAGCTGTCAACAGTTTTGGTGGCTGTAAAGCGGATTATGAACAACAACATTATTATCACCAGTTGGTGTGTCTTAATCTTTTAATGGAATTTATTTCGTTGGCCCAACGGACAATATAAGTTAATGTTAGCAGGGGTTTGCGTATGACTTCAGGAGATCAAAGTAACCATTGTATCCCTAAAGCCGAAAACCTTGATGAGTGTAATAGTTACTTTAAAATACCATTACGAATAAATCTGAAGGCACATTTCAGCACCGTTTGTGTTTGTTATGCCTTGTCGACACACCTAGTGAACATTAATAGCAGTTTGGACACGCAGCAAAAGCACATGCGCTGCCGTTAGCGTGTCAATCTAATTTTAGCTGTTTCGCGTACTAATAGCGTTGTATTTCTAAAACGGAGTAGCTTTTCGTAATCATCTATTACAGAAGTGTATCCTTGAACATTTAGGGCGGTAGCATGCCTTCAACCTCCCGAAGACATACACTGTTCCGTGTAGCAACCCTCCAAAAAAAACAACAACAAAAAATCAACAACAAAACAAAACAAACATATTTTTAAAAAAACAAAAACAACAACACGTATGTGTTTTAATTCCTCCACTATTTTCGTAAAAGTAGTCAAGTTAGTAAAATTTGAACCGCGCTGGATTGCGCTATAGTTGCATGTTCTGACACCTGCGAACATTTTTCTTGCTACAAGACGCTCAATTTCAATTTGGCTTTTTTATTTTTTAAATTTTTTAATTAAATTAAATGTTTCGAGCTGCATCGTCGTCAAAGTAATGCGATGGAACAGGGAGTTGCTGTTTTTGTGGGGTTTTTCGATTGTTGTACATTTTTTTTTAAATTAGAATATTAGTATTAGGCATCGAAGCGACGATCATGTGACACTGACCTTGGCGCACCGTTTTCGATCCGGGAAATATCCGCACTATTCAGTATGGTCTGTCATCTGAAAAACATTTCTAGAGTGCATCTTGTTTCGAACTGTGCTAATAAGCTGCGTTGTTCAGCGTGTGATTTTGCTCTATTTGTCGAACAGAGCTTGTACTGAAGAGACGAAAATTAGGTCATAACGTGTCACAATGTGAGTTAGGCCTCTACATGAAAGTCTCCAAAGCCGATCCATTTTATATGGCTTTTAAAAAAAATTGTATTTCCTCTTATTATTCCTATTATTATTATTATTATTATTATTATTATTATTATTATTATTATTATTATTATTATTATTATTATTATTATTATTATTATTATTATTTGGTAGCGAGGTAACGTACGTAAGGTTTGCCTTTACGGAGTTGGTCGTGTGACATATAAATGAAAGCAAGTAGGCTACTGTTCTCAATTTGCAGCCATTGAATCACCATGTCTGTCTGCCCCATCGTGGTTCTGGCGTTGTTCGTCACGGCGGCGTTGCTGTTGCCCAGTACACACGGTACGCGTTTGTCCGTGGCTGAGGATAACATCAAAAAGCTCCAGGAACAAGTGGCACAACTCAGCAAGAGTATTTCCCAGGCGTCCCATACCGCGGGTAAAAACTTTATCAATGACTTTCACATTAACTCATTCGAGACGAACAGCATCCGGATACGCGGCTGAAACCGCGTATCCAGATGCTGTTCGCCTCTATTAAGTTAAATGTTAAAATTTGAGAACACACATCGACGACCTGAAATTTTAGACCTGTTTCAGATCACCGGTGTGTGTTCTCAAACTTTGAGAAAATACAGCAGGAGACGGGTCGATCGTGATAATTAAAGGGTAGTGCCGGATTAGCTTGGCGCCATCATGGTCGATCCATCTCCTGCATACACCTCCACAAGCCACAACCGTCCAAGGGACAATGATACAAAGTGGTTCCAGCAAGAGCTAGAGGCATAGATCCTCATGGACCCCCCAACTGCGGGAGCTCATGTGGATCTATATACCGGTGGTGTTCAGGTTTCTTGGCAGTGACGGAGTTTATGTGTGCATTTTACGCTGAGATGTGCACGTTTCACTCTCTGAGCACAGTTTACAGTCATTAGCTGAGCTGACCATCATAGCTCAACCTATAATGCCAGCCAGTCATTTTATCCGCACGTACAATCACGTGACTGGGTCTTTGGCCTCAGTGTTTCTGCATTCTTTGTTAATTCAATACCAACCCAAATGTCAGGTTTTCCAGCAATTTGGATTCAAAGTGGTGTCAGAAAGAGGCTCATAATAATAATAATAATAATAATAATACCGTTGTTATTATATAGGCGCTTTTTCTCAATTTTTGGGCAAATCGACTCAAAGCGCCGCGAACTGAAACCAAACATGCACACTCACGTAACAGACACGGATTTACGCCATTTAAGACAAACACAGTACAAGACAGACGAAGGGCCAGTTCAGCTACTGAAGTTACAGAGATTTTTGATCGCTTGTATTTGAAATTTGTAAAGTGGCCTGAAACCGGTACCAAAGTGTGGGGGTGGGGGAGGGGGGTGTGGGGGGGGGGGGTGGAAGAACCGGAGTACCCGGAGAAAGAACCCCCGACGGTCCGCCCGAATTAACGGTGACACCGACGCCGGAACCCGTTTTCGAACCTCGCACCTTTGGCATTGGTGGCAGGCGCGTTAACCACTACGCCACGGACCGCCTCAGATGCAACTGCGGGTGCTCATGAGGATCCATGCCTCTTGCAGTTGGCTGGTGTTCAATTTTTCTCGGCACTGAACGGATTAAATACATTGTGACAGCCATTCATTTTATTTTTTGAAAAGATATTAATGCAATATTGTGGCATTTATTTTAATATATACATATGTTGTTGTGTTTATGTGCAGGTTCGGTGTACGTGCGATGGGGAAGTGCATCCTGTCCTCAAACTGCCCAGTTGGTTTATTCAGGTAAGCCTGTGTTCCAACAGACATTTTCTACATTCACGAGCAAAAGTCTACGGTATTTCCTAGGACTCAAAACGTGCCGCATATATATTTCGTCAGTAGGCTGCATTTGAAGAAAAATCTCCTGTTTAGTTATTTTGGTGTTGTTGATGTTGTTGCTAATTTTAAAAAAAAAAATAAATGAATACAAAAATTAAAAAAGTAAAAGCATCATCAGAGAAGTAATCGTGCTCATTCGCACGAATTTTCTGCAAATGACATTGAGCGTGCCCCCCCCCCCCCCCCCCCCAATCCAAATCTTTTCTTGTTAGGTCTAGTTTTATTTAAAGGAAAATATATAGGTCTATGCATGTGTATTTTATTGTATGTCCGAGAAGCTGTCCGTGTTAATCGTGTATTCGGCTTGACAAATGACGTGAATTAAAATTAAAACAAACAAACAAAAAAGATGCAGACCTTATCCCAGATCAAAAGATCCTCAGGCCGACGTAATCCGAATTAGCATGTGAACTGCCGTGCACGGACCAACATTAGCATGTGAACTGCCGTGCACGGACCAACATTAGCATGTGAACTGCCGTGCACGGACCAACATTAGCATGTGAACTGCCGTGCACGGACCAACTAACGCTGGCGTCGGCCGAAAGACTTTTCGGTTCCACGAGTGAGCTTAGTCCTGCGCCAGCAACTAAGCAAGGTGCTTCGCTTTAGCGGAGCACCTTGCTTGGTGGCTGGCCCAAGACTAAGCTCTCTCATGCAATTGACCCCATGCAGGAGGGTGGTCCTCTACAGAAGCACTTTGCTTATTGACGTGCGCAGAATTTAACCAGTTCAGTGCCGAAAACATCTAAACACTAGCCAACTGCAAGAGGTGTAGATCCTCATAAGCACCCGCAGTTGCATCTATGCCTCTTGCTGACACCACTTTGAATCCAAAATCCTGGAACAGCTGACATTTTCGTATTGAATTAACAAAGAATGCAGAAACACAGAGGCCGTTTACACTTGCACATCAACCCGGGTTGAGCCCAAGTACAACCCGGGTTGGCGCGTTTACACTTGACCCAATCCGGGTTGGAGCAGGGTAAAGTTCAACCCTGGTCCGAATCAAGGTTAAACCGGGGCTGGATCTAAACCGCATTCCATTCAGTGTCATCACTGTACATGTTGTTGGGTCCCAACCTCGGCGTCGACCCAACATCGGCCACAGTGACATATAATGCTAAAAAATACACTGATCAACAAAAGAAACGCGAAATTCGAGTATCTGTTGTATTTGTATGATAAATCCACGAAAATACAAGTTACACTATTTTTGATAGCCAGTGAATGAGCAACATCATGTAAACATGCAGTCACCGTACTGTAGTAACCGTGATACCCGCCCCTCACGAGGCACTCGTATCGGTTAGGACGCACGGCGTATGCTTTCCACGCACGTGCATACACTGCAAGTGATGTGTCATGAACTGTGTTCAGCAAATGCAAGACAATATATAAAAAAAAATCAGCAGTGTTACGCTTTCTGTCACTTTTGCCGTTGCCACATCAACCATGCCAAGACTTAGTGCTCCCAAACGAGAACGAGCTCTTGGGTGTTTGGAATCCTGAGAAGATCCACAAGCTGTGGCAGTGGCCTTTAGATGTCACATTTCGACCATTCACAGGCTGCAGCAACGCTATCATGCCAACGGGTCTTCTGCTGACGCTGCCCGAAGCGGGCGAACACGTGTGACAACTCCACGGCAAGACCGCCACATTTTCCGGGCTCACGTGCGAAATCGCTGTCAGCCGGCCGAGGAAACAGCAAGAGAAGTTATCGGCAACCAAACGGTGCGACGACGGCTAGAGGAGCATAATTTGCACAACCGCTGTCCAGTCCGTGGACTTGTTCTTACTGACCGTCATCGACGTGCACGCCTACAGTGGTCACAGGCTCATGTCGACTGGACCTGTCGACAGCGGCAGAACATCCTGTTCACGGATGAGAGCCGCTACTGCATCAGCCATGCAGATGGGCGCATAAGAGTGTGACGGAGAAGGGGTGAACGCTATGCTGATGGCTGTGTGCTGGAGAACAGTGCCTGGGGCGGGCCAAGCGTGATGATTTGGGGTGGGATTACCCTGAACCAGACAGTAGGACCTGTGTTCTTCCGTGGACTCGTTCCAGGTCGCGGAAATGGCATCATAGCTCAGCGCTACATTGACCAAGTACTACACCCATAATTACGTCCTGCCATTTTCTCATGGACGAAGAAACTTCATCTTGCAGCAAGATAATGCGCGTACACACACTGCACGTATCACCCAGCACTTTTTGCAGCAGCACAACATCCCAGTCATGCCCTGGCCTGCCCTCAGCCCGGACCTCAATCCCATCGAACATCTTTGGGACCAACTGCAAAGGGAGATCAACGCTGTACGCCCCAGACCAACGACAGCCGCAGAACTGGAGGATACCATTGTCCAGGCCTGGAACAACATCCCCAGGGCAGCTGTCAACCGCCTGATGCACTCTATGTGCCGACGCTGCTAAGCCGACATCAACTCCAATGGGGGTCACACGCCATATTGACTTTGTGCTGTGCCATGCTTACTCCAAATACAGAATAAACTTCCACGCTAATTGCACTGGTGTCCATGATTTCATTCCTAAAATGTCGATAACATCCGTTGTATGGTTTGCCCGAAATCGACTTCAAATGTTGGATTAAATGTCATTTGAAGGGGCTACTTCGCGTTTCTTTTGTTGATCAGTATAGTAAGGTACGTTAACTTTTCAGCTTGAATTACTAAAAGTTCTCAAAATGGGTATAATAACGGTTATATCAGTGATCAACCATCCCAATGGCCTACAATTTGAAAACACTGGTCTGACATATAGTGCTTACAAAAAGTAAGAGACATCATAATTTCAGCTTGAATTACTAAAATGTCAGAAAACACCTTACATTTGCAAACTGCAGTCACCTTGTCGGTCTGATTAACGTTTAAACATATTAGACATATTATATTAATAATTCAAGCGAAAAGTAATACATCCTTTTCTGTTTGTGAGCACTATATGTCTCATCAATGTTGTGAAATTGTATGCCTGTGGGGGCATCGCTGATATACCTGTGATTATATCAATTCTCTGGACTTTTAGTAATTCAAGCTGGAAAGTTAATATGTCATACTATTTGTGAGCAATATAAAAGTCATGATCTGTAAGAAAAACTTTGTCTTTGTTTCCAAACTTTGCTATCTTGAATCTTGTGTTCGAGATCGCCTCTTTCTATGGTGCAAGAAATAGTGGGTGTGTCAACCCCGGTTCCAAATGCAAGTGTAAACGCATCAAGTGTAAACGGCCTCACAATCTGCATCAACCGGTACTAAACAGGTTAAGCCGTCGAGCAACTGGCCCCCTTTGTCTCTTTGTAGGCGTGATGGGTGGAGGCCACTGGACACACCCTGGTGCTGCAGCGAGCGCCCTGTGCATGCCCAAGAACCCAGTGTATGACGACCAGGGCAAAACAGTGTACAGCTCCTATTTGTACGGTGCCGAGTACGAGACGGCTCCAGAAACCAAGCAAAACTTGGACGTTGTCTGCGCTGTCTGTCTGTCACCTCGCGAGGTAATGCTTGCTTTTCTGGTAGGTTGCTTGTTTCCTTGCTAGGCTGGATGAGTGCAAGATTGAAGAGGAACGGTAGGAGAATTGTTTGTATCCGGCGTTAGAAGATCTTGTTTGTTTGTTTGTTTGTTTATTTGTTTGGGTAACCGCTAGATAAACAGATGGATGGGTATTCTGTACACAAAAGCAAATGCTAGAGAGGTTGTTACACTACGTATGGCATCCACATGGTTTAGTTTACGTCGGGCGACTCCCAACAGCACAGAACGAGAGCAAAGTCACGGCGGATAACCAGCTTGAGAGAAAGGATACTAGAAAATCCAAAACCAATAAAAACGTTTACGCCGCATTACCGGTTAAATTTCAGGGGTTTTGCCAATAAAAAAACCATTGTCCCCATCACCGCCATGATTTGACCAAATTTTCCCATTAATTTAAAAAAATCGCGACATGACCAATGCGGCATAATCGCTTTTATTTATTTTGGATTCTCTAGTTTCCTTTCTCTCATCATTGTTACTGACAACATAAGTGTGTACACACTAAAATGTGTATTTTATGAGTTTAATTATAGCTTCAAAAATTAATATTTTTTATTATAAAATGAACCAAGATGAATTACTTCTTTTAAACGATATCAGTGCTGTAGAAAACAAAGACTTAGACTAAAAAATACAGCGTCTTCTCTCTGTAATTGTTTCAGGCAAATCAAAAGTGTATCTCGGGAAACAATACTTGACAGAAGATATAGAATCCCTCACGGCTGAGGAGTTAATTAAACTACATTCTAAATATGAAAATCATATCGCTTCACTAATGACTCGTGATTTAAGTCGATCTCTTGTCTATCTATACACAAAAGCAGTGAGTCACTTTCTACCTGTAGACACTGGCAGTTTATCACACGACCTTGAAAGCAACCCTATTGTTTCAAGTTCAATTGGTAAATTAGCATGCATCATGTTTTACAAGTTTGGCAATTACCTTGCACCTGTGGTAACTTTGCTTGTCACTGGGAGCCATATTGATTTTTCGAAAATAAATTTTACTGCAGAAGAAAATGGACGAGACCCAGACAACTCCACAACCGAACCCCGGTTCTGTCTTGACACAGGTTCAAACGGTGACTAAACCAAAAAGTCCAAGTCGAATAGAGGCTGGAAAAAAAATTAGCTAAATGGAACAGACAAAAAAAATTACAGCTTAAGGCGCTAACAGAAAAGGCTGGTGTAACTGACCCGCCATCAGGACCAGTGACAATACTAACACCGTCAGGACCATCAGAACCAAGCCCATCGGTGTCACCACATCAAAGTGAGAGACTAACAACTAAGTCTAACCCAGAACCCCAATCAACAAAATATATATTTGCTGGATTTGTTGTCGGATTTGGTTACGTAGGTTACCAGTTATGGAAAAAATACAAACCACAGACTCATACAGTGTCCAAAAAATCAGACACTCCAAAAACAAAACCAGAAGTCACCACATTACCACTAACGCCACAACCTGTCGACCCATTTCTTATGCAGTGAATAATTTTTTATTTTAATTTTTATTGTATTAGAAAATGAGCGACACAAAGAACATAATGACCCTTGTCTATCATTCTGCTGTAATCAGCGGACTAGCAGTTGCCTACTCTATGCTTGGGAAAAGTCTTCTCAAAATGAAATCGGCAGACTTGAGTAGATTGGATTTTGAAGACAGTGCTAAACTAATTGTAGTTGTTACAGCGTCAATTGCCATGAAAGACTTTCTCGTTAAGCAGGGAATTATTCCAGAAAATGTTTCTATGTAATAAAAAAAAAAGTATGGCTACAATAGCTATTATGATTGGTGGTGCCATGGTCAATGCACTTTCTTTCAGTGGATCAAATTATCTCTTTTCAAAAATGGGTAGAGAGGAATCAGCAGAAGAAATGAAGCGCCACAATGAGGCGTCAGAAAATCTTGCACAAGCGCAACAAGATTATGAGAAGCAATGAATAGAGAAACTTGATTTCATAAATGAAAAACTCAGGCTTGAAAGTAACGCACAGCATACGTTTTCAAATACCGACGACGCAATTCGTGAGTATTTTCTTGTCACGGGTAGTGACATGTCTATCCCAAAACCTAAACTATGTGACTATTACCAACCAAGCACACAACAAAGAAACGGAGAGATAATTTTTGTTCTAGTGGGAATGACATTCATATATTTTACTGGTCTTTATATTGCTAGAAAAAATGACAGATGCTAAACTATCAAAAATATATTACTCCCCAATTGGGTACTGGAAAGGAGCAACTGCTATTCAGAAATTACATGCAGCCGTAGGCGGTGATGTATCACTCAATCAAATAAAACAATGGTTACAGAGACAAGCAATTTGGCAGATATGTTTACCTGCTCCAAGAAAAATAGCACGACCTCATTTTGAAAACACAACACCAACTGACATGCATCAAATGGATCTCCTGTTTCTGCCCCATGACACAATAAGAAAGAAACGATACAAATACACACTGACTGTCATTGACAGTGCTTCAAGGTGCCCCCACCTGGTCTGCCCTAGGGGACCTTGGTGGGGTTGTCTACTTTTTAGTTCCTAGGGTCACCTTGTCTAACCCCTGCAAGGTGGGTTCTACTCTTTTGGGGGTTTGTATTCTGTCTTTCTGGTCCATTCATCTGTATTTTTCTTTTGAAATTCTCCCTCCTGTCTGCGCTTCTTGCAGTTCTTGTCTTCATTTAGCGCAGGCACGTCCTGAGAAGGCCTTTGTCACTTGCAGGACGTAAAGCAATCTATACTTCCTTCCTTCCTTGCTTCAAGGTACAAAGACGCCGAACCCATATCTGACAAGAACGCTAGTATGTTTGCGACAGCGTTAACAAAAATATATAGTCGATGTCCTTTAAAATACCCCAGACTCATTCAGGTCAATGATGGATCTGAATTTAAAGGTGCCGTTAATCAGTTATTTGCGAAGCACGGCGTACTGGTTAGATGCGGCATTCTGGGTGTTCACAGATCACAGGCAATTGTAGAAAATTTCAAACAAACAGTTATCAGAAAGACTTTTCAGCTACCAGTATTCTAAAGAACTCATGCATGACACATGTAACACGGAGTGGGTTAAGAGATTACCACATGTGATAAAAGCAATGAATAATAAAGGACAGCCTAAGCCTGTTGATGCTATTAAAATGAAATCAATACCGTCAGTGTCAGGGTCAGAAATAAAAACACCACTACCAGACACAAGTTTGTTTACTAAACAAGTGAGATATCTATATCAACCAGGTGAGGCCGAGAACGACGTGAAGCGCAGAGCAACCAACCCCATATGGTCTACGTCTGTGCACAATATATAAAAAAATAATTCCAGGCAGTCCATCAATATATTATCTGTATGAGCCTGCCCCACAGAGGGCATTTGTCAGAGAAGAATTACAGATTATTCCCCCAGACACTGTTACTCACTTTTGACCAATTCGTCAATCAGTCCATCTACTAATTCATCACAAATACCCTTAGATAACTTGAGCCTGTAGTGCCCAGGTGCGTAAGCTTTTTCTTTACTATGAAAAACACGTTTTGTGTCCCCAACTGCCAGTGACTTTTTATGTGTTTGGATCATTTTAAGATTATGTTTGTTTGATCTCAGTGACTTGTTTGGATAATCAGGCATTAATGCCCCATCTAACACTTGCTTGTAATGTTCATGATGAATGTTTTTATTTTTAATCGCTGTTTTTATTATTCCTTTGGCTTTCGACTGACTACCCTTTTGGTGCAGTATAGAATACATTTTTGACCTCAGTCCAACGTACTCAACCATTGGCACACCATTTAGTTCGTCTTTAGACTTCCCAGGCACTTTCTTGTTTTGTGTGCTAAACAGCGGGTGATCTTTAGGGTAGTCAGACG
The DNA here is from genome assembly GCA_036245525.1 of Semisulcospira habei. NCBI lineage: Eukaryota > Metazoa > Mollusca > Gastropoda > Semisulcospiridae > Semisulcospira > Semisulcospira habei. The sequence continues at coordinate 125,023,068 of BTPG01000001.1, read as the reverse complement.
TGTCATACATGTGTAACTCTGTTTTCATGTCTTCAGTAGCCACATCAATGATCATAGAGTCAGTGTCAGTGTATAGCAGATGACACTCAGAATACTTCGGTTTGAAGTAATCATAATAAAATTCAAGCATCAACAGTTTTGATAACTCAAGAATTGCCATAGCAATGAATACTGGCTTGTCCAGTTTGACAATCTTTTTTTGAGTGACACTGCATACAATGATGAATGAAACTCTTTGTACCCTGTGTATTGTGGCTTGCCTGTAAGTTTAATTGCAACCAATTCAGTTGTGACCAGTCTCACATCTTTGCGATGATGAGGATTTTCCATCGTCTTGCCAAAACAGGCATTGTTCATAAGCTTAAAGAAGTCTTTGTCAAATGCAGTGTTGCCATCTCTTGCATGCAGGGTTGTGTTCTTCATTATGTAATCTTTCATGAAAGCACTTTGATCAAATTGAATACCTCTGTGAACTTTCTTTAGTACTAACCCATGTCTGATGTAAAACTGCAACAAGCGATAGTGACACACATAATTGAATTTGTCATTTAAGATTTGGTCTTCTTTTTTCCCTGTCATACTCATTTTCTCAACAGCCAACAGATAATCATTGTGGTAATCATGTAGATGGTGTGGGTACTCCAGGTTGACTTCAAAGATCGTTTTGGTCAAGAGTCATAATATAGTTTGATAACCCTGACTGTGTTATGTCATACTGTGTCAAATCATACAGACAGAAGTTTTTCAAGGGCAATAACTCACACATCGCATATCCATACAAATTGTTAGCGTCCATGTGCAGGATATAATTAGATGACCTTGAGGGGTCAAAGTCAAGGTCGTCCAGATATTTGTTGTTGGCTTTGGAATAATTGTTCGCTGCTATACTAATGCCTCCTCTCAATCCACGTTCCACCATTTCACCCATCGTACGATCAGACAACAGGTCTATAAATATTTTACTGGATTTCAAAAATGCATCCCATGTCATGCCAGGACTAGTTATGTAACAGGCAGGGTCAAGTCTGTAGTGCAACAAACCCTTTTCACGATAACTTTCAAATACGTCTGCCAGCAAGCAAACGTCAGCTTTTAAGTACTGATCATGGTAATCACCAATCGTTTCACATCCTAGTTTACCCCACGCATCGAGAGCATGCTGGTAATCAGAGTCAGAAATACCTTTTCCATTAAGTGTAGAATAAAATTTCTCTTTTGGTGGCAGTCTCCTTTCCTCAAACACAACCCACTGATCAATGTACTCGTACGGATACACACCTTTCTTGATTAAGTCAGGCTCAAAATATTTACTCGTTATTGGATACTCAGTCAGACCTTCTGCCAGACTAGCAAGACCTAAAGAAACATGTTGCATCGAGTCATAAAACACTAATTTGTTCAATCTAAAAGTCAAATATTTCTCAGTTGTCTGCGCAATACAACTTATGTTTTTGTAAGACTCATCTACAGCACGCATGATAATGTGTGAATCATAACCTTTAAGATTGTGGGAAAAGATTGGTAATTTATATGTCTTAAGATCTATTTTTAATAACAAGTTACAATTGTTATGTGCAGCACCTCTGTAACGTCCAGTTATGTGATCATGGTCGCAAACTTTATCACCTCCTAAAGATTGTTCACAGATCCAACACGTCACAGCTGTATCAAAATTCAGTTTGTCTTCTTCTGTCATCACCAAAGGCATCTGACATGTTGTGAGATACTGTACTACCTGACTATACAGTTGTCTCATTTCTGTTAAAAACAGACAAGCTGCATTTTCCCCTCTGTAGATAACAGGTTCTGAATGCTGTCTGTCTGACCTAACAATAATGTATCTGAAAGAACACACCACTTGGTCACTCAACTTTATAGTCTTTGGTAATGATTCTGGAACAGGACCATCATATGGTACAACCAGTGATTCAAAATCAGCATACACTACAAACAGTAGCTTTTGCTGATTTCCATAGTTCTTGAAATATACTTGACTACCAGGATCTGGATACTTAAGTACTGTTTGTATGTCATCAGTTGAGCTGCAGTGCAGGACGTGTTTATGTGCTACTTTAATAGAGGAGAACCTTTGTAAACATCTTTTACACACTTCCTGTTTGCCATTGTGTTTTGATACATGATTATGAATTAGTCATGACATATTTCTGATAATTGTGTAGTGAAAGTTATCATTATCTCCTATTAATAACATGTCAACATGTTTATCTTCTGGCTGTCCGTAGGTTGGAGCAAGTGGTGATACTCTAATGGGTTGTAACTTGTCAACAGACTCATTATCCCAAACATACACATTTACAAATATACCAGGATTTAGTTTTTTCAAACAAGTCTGTGTCTTCTACATTAACAGGGAAATCAATACCACTAAAGTTGAGTTCATTTACAAATTTGGTATAGTTAGATACGTGTTCAGGTTTTGATTTTATAAAGTGTTGTTTAGCAAGCACACACCACATGAAACAATATATTAATGACAGCCTTTTTGTTTGCAACCTCTGTCGGCAGTGGTAACCATGATTTACTTAATATAGGATGATACCTTGACTGTTTTAGTTGAAGTTCATGCACATGACCTTCGTGCCAATCAGACCCATTCATTTTTGCACTGTCAATTGCTTGGAGAAAATCAGGTAACAGTCTTTCTCTAAACACGTTCTCCAATTCTCTTCTTGTGTTAACTGTGTGTTGTCTTGTTGATATATACGATACAATCACTTCACCGTCTGCTCTAGTAATTCTTTTTTAGCAACAACCTGAATCTTTACACTACCTGTAAGAAGATTATCTTGTACGACAGAAAAAGATATTTCTATCGATTCATAGACAGTGTTACTATTAGATATAGGTAAGTCTGTTGTGTGAAACACATTTCTTAAGCCAGATGAGCTTGATGGTCTTTGTGTATTGTCCGTCATTTTTATTAGACGGACAAAATAATAAAATAAAAAATATTAACTCTGAGTCTGTATGTGTAATACCATTTTATTAACTGTAACACTGGACAAATACAAATTTTTTTTGGTTTAGTTCTTTCACTATATTACTACACACTGCATTAAACCAGCCACTGTAATATTCATTAACAGTGAAAGTTTGTGTCTTAATATCAACAGTTATTTTTTATTATTATTGTTGGTCTAAATGGATTATCAACACCCAAAGTTATATTACCTGTCATGTACAGTGTTACTGGTGTTACAGGTGTTATAAATAAATTTCCAGGTGGCCCTTTATTATAAAGCCCATTCACATATTTAACGTCTTTAAAGTAGTATGTAATATCTATGATTTCACCAATAGGCCAATATTGCGTGATTTGTTCATCTGTCATTTTTATTTGACAAACAAAAGAATAAATTAATTCACCAATCCATACCCTGTGGGCTGATCTGTCTTTAAGATAAGCTTTAGATGTTTATTTGATGTTAGTTTATTTTTCACAATGTCTCGTTCATGTTTATTTGGGATGACGTCGTTCTCTCTGAGACAGTCTTCAAAGCTGTAACGATCTTTACAGTAAAACAAACAGATAAACTTTAACTGTTCTCGAAAATCTTTTAGTACAGCATTATATTTTTGAGTGAGAATCCATACACTGACGTTTGCATGTCTGCCACTGAAGGCCAGTTCTGCTAAAGTGTTTCTCTTCTTGACAATGTTTTTCTCTGCTGAGCAATCATCAACTATAAACAGGGTTGGCTGTCCTTCAAATTGCTTGTAAAAGTACTGTAGGTAGTCATTCAATTTTTCTCAGGGTCGACTAAATAGATGTTGTGATCAAACCAAATGAATAAAGGGTTGTGATAAGCTTTCTTGTGTTTGATCATAGGACAAAATATTACTATGTTTTCAAAATGTTGGATGTATCTTGTTTGTAAGAGGTTAAGTACAAATTCAGTTTTACCACATCCTGTGGTGCCGCAAAGTAAACCACAGTGTGGGTCAAGGGTCATCAAGTTTATTTTAATACAGAATATAATTTAATACAAGTGTCCACTTAGTTGGCACTCTTGTATGTTCAGTTGTGCATCATAAATCAGATACAAATATATGTTTATGGCTGCAGTGGTTTCAACCTTTTTTTGTATCTGAATTGTAATCCCGTCACTACCATTTTCAACAGTACGACCTGACCCATGAAGGTAGTCATCATCTGTACTACGAAGGTCTAACCAAAGTGCATACTTATTCATCAGATATTGTCCGATCCTAAGGTCATACAGATGTAAATCTTTACACGCCATGTTTGCCGGTTTATCTCTAATCCTTCCACCCACAAAGTATTTTGTGATCTTGTCGTAGTGTTGATAAGGCTGCATTCCAGATGCTTACACTTGATTAGGGTGGCCTTCGATTGTACAAGATAAATGTGTAATCTTTGGATTATAGAATTTTTCTGAATCTCTTTTGTATGGAGCTGCTGGTTCAACAAACAACATGAGTATACCTTTCAGTGACCTGGCAGGTGTGTTCAAATTTATGTTCCACATCGGTTCACTCTTGTCTTTATGCATTAAACTGTGTCTAATCACCCTGTCATAATAAATCGGCAGTCTTGACTGGTACTGATTTTGTATGAGTCTAGCTAGTTCAGTATGTGTGACAATTTCATATTCCAAAGAAATGTTAGAGATCTTATATGTCGCATTGAGATCAGATGATTTTATAACTTTAGAGTAGTCATTGAAAGTTAGTTCAAAACTCACACGGTCATTCAGTGCTCCTTGGTAATAAGGTAAATGCGCTGTTAGGATTTCAAACTCAAGTGGAATGTAAAATCTGGTTCCATATGTTTCTGCTAATATAATGGCCTTAACAGTAGTAATTGTTTTGTCACCGGCATCGATTCGAAGTTTACCAATGTTATCTGGCTGTATACCTTGGTAAATATGATCCTCTCGTTCTTCTCTCTGTGAGCCAAAGATCTTTGTAACAGTAGAACACATCCGCATCATCAAGACTAAACACTTCCTGTCCTTCAAGTTTTACTTTAATAGTTCTAATAATTGCTCTGCCTAGATTGTTAACTAGTGTTCTGTTTACGTCTGCATCTGATGATAGTTCAATATTAAATGCAAGACGTGCAGTGCCAGGAACAGTTATGTCACCGGGCCCTAGGTTTGGAAACTTGACTGTAAGTGTTTGGTTCTGGTCTATGGTATTTGGATTGTTTGTGATGACGATTGATTGCTTAATGCCCTTAACACCAAGAGGTTCACATAGTTTTCTATATGGGTCTAACTTTAATCCGTAAGACGATGTCATTTTATTATGCACAATAAAAAATATTAAATTAACAAAAACAATGGCAGTGGGAGGATTTAATCATGATGATTTTGAAATGGATGTCACGGATACCTCACTCAGATACTAGTATCACAGATATGACATATATGACTGGAATGGTAAATACTTCTCTTTTGTATCACAAACTGTTAAAAGACAAAGTAAACTCATTTTATGACAGTGTTGGTGCGCACCCAGATGTAACAGATCCTAATCAGTTTGAATATGATAAAGGTCACTTATTTGTAAATACAGATAGAGGGAAAGTGTATCTAACACATAAAGATAGTCCTGCTAAGTTTAGAGCTTTAAGTACAATCAAAACTGATGTAGGTGGTGAGGCAGCACTGCAGCATTACCTTGGTGTTGGTACTAGTAAGAAGTTAACGCCACAACTTGTTAGTACCCTTCACAACACGCAAACAAGATTACCAACAGGACAAGAAATTGAAATGGAAGCAGTAACAAGCTTGCCAGAAATAGCAAATATGGTAATACAAGAAACTTCATTTACTGAAGGACAAATAAATGAAGTAATGAAAACAATAGAAGACCATCCTTTCTCAATGCGAGAGATTATAGGCTTGGATAAATCACTGCAGTCAATAAGAGGTGAGATGGTAAATAATGTAGCCAAACTAGGTGAGCTTGATAAACACATAAAACGTGAAAAAGAGAAACTGGCTACTGCAGACAATGGGAATCTTGACACAGAAATGAAAGAAAGAATCCAACACAGATTAAATGATTTGTATAGAAAGATCAGGCGATTAGAAACGATTAGTATTGGAAGAGAAAAACTAAAAACACAAGTCAACAGGATTAGAGAAACTATTCAGAAAATACTTCATGATGACACAACTCTGGCTGATAGATTGAAAACACTTTTCAGAGAACAGGGTATCACAATTGTGAGTTTACTTACTGCTTTTGGATTTATTATCAGTACTATAGTATTAGCTGCCTCTGGTGGCGGTGGGGTTGGTGGTGTTGGTGCAAGCGGTAGCACTCCACCAGCCCCGGGTCCACCAGCCCCCTCTGACCCAAAAGATTTACAGTCATGGGTAAAGAAACAGTTGTCACACATATCAGACTTGCTTAAGAAATTGGCTCTGGAAGCAATGGACGCGTTGCCTTGTATAATAGGCACAGTTATCAGTTGGCTTATTAGTACAGCAGCGAAGGTAGTAAGTAGGATTTATGGCTGAACATGTGTGGGTCTTTTTGGTGTCAGTAGGAGGGTTAATCACAGGTTATTTAATGAAACAGGTAAAGAAGTAAAACCCCTAATCCAGTGAGAGATATTACCAATGCTGTTCTCTCTGACTCATGTATGTTTGGTGATGGTGTTGGATTCGGGGTTGACTGTACTGGTTGTATGGGTGCCGGGGCTGGGGCTGGGGCTGATACAGTCTGTACTGGTTTTAAAGACTGTACATGTGCGGTTGTTGCTCCTAAGTTCACAGTCTGATTGAGTCCTAATTTCTGACCAACACCTGCAACAATTATTTCATTATTATAATTTGTTATTGTCCCCATTTGGAGTTGAAGGTCAGATGGCAACATGTATAACCCAATGCCTACTACGAAGTCAACTTTTGATCTCGCATATCTAAGTAAGTCTTGATAGCATTGTATGCTTGATGGGAGATCAACCACTGAATTGATTGAGTCTTCTAGGTTTGTGAGAAACTGTTTTTGTGCTTCAAATTTGCCACTCCCATTTAAAATGTTTGATTTTGTTAGTGATTGTGCTCCTAGTAAACACCACACATATGTTCTGATAGACTCATTTACGCGCTCGACTCCCGCTTGAGTAAACCCGTCGCTTTTGTCTAAAATAAATGTTGTCCAGGCATTAGACTGTTTCTGTTCTATTGATCCTAACCAGACTTGTGATTTTGATGAGAATGAAGTGTAACCAGGGTGGTAATCTTGTGGGTATTGTCTGTGACTCATAGCGTAATACAATGTACCCATGCTGTTGTGATCATCAAGTTTTTGTGTGAAGTCATACCTGGTGCTAATGTTAAATTCATTACAAATGCGTTCAAATGCTTTCATATCCATGGGGTTGTTATACCTGTTGAAACTAGATTCAGTAGGTAGTGGTGTATGAAGTTCTGACTTCATGTTTTAAGCTGTAGAGCACATTATTTACAGGAGTAGGAACAGTAACATCACGAAGTTGACTAAGTTTAGGAAACTGTCTCTCAGCACCATCTTTTACATCTTCAATTGCCTTTCATTTGTACAATCCAACGGAAACAGGTTCAAGGCCATACACCTCTCCTATCTCACCTTCTTTATCAAAATCTTGCATGTCAGCCAAATCTTTTAACTCTATTGATGAACACGCAACTGAAATAATTTTTGTCTTTGGACCACCACTCATTTTTTATTCAGCAAAAATAAAATTTATTTAACTTCCAACACAACACTAAAATCATGCATTATAACTGGTTTTCCATCCTGATTAGTTACAGATAAACACAGTGATTCAAAGAAACTGGCACCTAATTTTTTAAACTGTAAATTAGGAAATCTAATAACTTCACTCTCACAATAGGGAGCAGTTCCAGTCGGTAAGCATCTCAACAAAGTCGAAGGCTTTCCATTGTGAACATTTTCAGTTGTGTTAAGTTCTTTTAAATGAACATTTAGCACTGTGTGTACCGACAAATGAACAGGATATTTTCCAGTTATTTCATCTTCAACCGTCGTAGGTGACCAACCACCAATATTAGCACTTCCAAAACCCATTACCCAACTTTCATCCTTAGACGTTATATGTCTGCCTATTAAACCAAGCAAATATGCAAGTTCACTTGAAATTATAGGCTGACTACCTACAGGAAATTCTAATGTAACACGTAAGTTAGCCTGATTTAAAGTTGCTTTAATTTTTAATTTAGTTTGAAACCATTCAGCTAAAGTACAAAAGTCATAATACCCAGATGGTATAAAGTGTGTTTTAGTGCCCAAGCCACTATTACCAGCATTGCTATAACTTACATGAAAACTTGTATCATCTGTTACATTAAACCACTTTACAGTGTAGAACATTTCATGAATAACTACAGCTTTGCTACATCACGATTATCAATTCCATTAGTTAACCACACTGGTTTGTTTGTGTCAAGATTTGTTAAGGTAATAAACATTTTTTATTATCACATAAAAAAGCATAATGGAATTTAAATCACCAACAATTACCACTGTAAATCCATTTCAATTTAACGTGGATGCCAAGTACAATGTCGCGCCAACTTATGACCAGAAAATAATTCAGCTAAATGAGCTCGATATAGCTTTGTCTGAAGGAGATTTATTTCAAGTGAAAGTGCCGAATCCATATGATCATTACCTAAACCCTCTAATAACAGATGATGCAACTGCAAGAAAGTGGTCTTCAAGCCCACTACAGATGTTTCAAAACCAACTTAACTTTGCTATACTATGCTCAACTACTGGCTGTGGGGTTTCTTTTACAGACCATTTAAATCATCCAAACAAACTGATTAAGTCTGTCTATCGTTTCCACACATATTACCAGCTTAGAAGAATACTGTCAGAACTCCATGTTCCACTGCCCACTGAATCCAGTTTTAATCAGTTTAACAACCCCATGGATTTGAAAGCATTTGAACGCATCTGTAATGAATTTAACATCAGTACAAAGTATGACTTTACACAAAAACTTGATGATCACAAAGGTATGGGAACATTATATTATGCTATGAGTCACAGACAATACCCTCAAGATTACTGGCCTCCCTACTCTTCATTCTTATCAAAATCTGAAGTGTGGTTAGAGTCAATAGAACAGAAACAGACTAATGCCTGGACCACATTTGTCTTAGATAAGAGTGACGGGTTTACTCAAGCAGGAGTTGAACGCATTAATGAGTCTATCAGAACGTTTGTGTGGTGTATACTGGAGCACAAGCTCAAACAAAGTCAAATATTTTAAACGGGAGTGGGAAATTTGAAGCACAAAAACAGTTTCTTGCAAACCTTGAAGATTCAATTAACTCAGTAGTAGATCTCCCTTCAAGCATACAACACTATCAAGACGTTCTCAGATATGCCAGATCGAAAGTTGACTTTGTAGTTGGCATCGGCCTACACATGTTACCATCTGACCTTGAACTCCAAATGGGTACAATAACAAATTATAATAACGAAATAATTGTTGCAGGGAGTGATCAGAAATTAGGCCTCAATCAATCTGTAAACTTGAGCCCAACAACCACTCACCTACAACCATTAAAACCATTAATAACGCCAGTAACGCCAGTAATATCATCATCACCTGTACAGACAGTAACGCCAGTAATGTCAGTAACAGCCCCAGCATCGGCGCCGACACCTGCACCAGCACCAGTACAGCCAGTAACCCCAGTAAACACACATGAGTCAGAGAGAACTGCATTGGTAATAGGCCTTACTGGATTAGGGATATTACTTCTTTACCTGTTTCATTAAATATCCTATAATTAACCCTCCTACTGTCACCAAAAAGACCTATACATGCTCTGCCATAAACCCTACTACCTTTGCTGCAGTACTCATCAGCCAACTGACAACACTCCCTATTATGCCAGGCAAAGCATCCATTGCTTTTACAGCTAATTTCTGAAGTAAGTCTGATATATGAGACAGCTGTTTTTTAACCCACGACTGTAAATCTTTTGGGTCTGATGGAACTGGAGGTGCTGTAGGGGCCGGGGTGCTACCACCTGGTCCACCCATTACAGCTAACACTACAGTACTGATAATAAATCCAAGAGCAGTAATTAAACTTGCAATAGCAATACCCTGCTCTCTGAAAAGTGTTTTCAATCTCTCAGCCAAAGTTGTGTCTTCGTGAAGTATTTTCTGAATAGTTTCTCTAATTCTGTTGACCTGTTGTTTTTTTTTCAGTTTTCCTTTTCCTATTTCAATCACTTCTAGTCGCACTGATCTTTCTATCTGCAAATCATTTAATCTGTGTTGTATTCTTTCTTTCATTTCTGTGTCATAATTCTCATCATCAGCTTTAGCTAATTTTTCTTTTTCTCTTTCTATTGATTATCAAGCTCGCCTAGTTTGGCTACATTATTCACCAGCTCACCTCTGATTGACTGCAGTGATTTATTCAACCCCATAATTTCCCGCATTGTCAAAGGAGAGTCACCCATTGTTTTCATAGCCTCATTTATTTGCCCTTCTGTAAATGAAGTTTCTTGTATTACTGTGTTTGCTAATTCTGGCAGTCTTGTTACTTCAGTCATTTCAATTTCCTGTCCAGTTGGCAACCTTGTTTGCGCATCATGAAGAGCACTAGCAAGACGAGGTGGTAACTTTTTATCTCCAATACCAAGTTGATGCAAGGCGCCAACACCACCTTCACTTTTGATTTGCTCTGCGGGCTGCTGCGATAGCCGCCACGGCTGCACTCAAGAAGCCTCGTGCGGCGAGGGCCTGCCGCACAATCTCCAAGTGTGAAGGAGTAATCTCTCTGGGCACGGGTGGTAAAGACTCTGTCGGGGCTGCTTGAGCATCGTGCGGGGAGGGGGGGGGGGGGGGGGGGGGGGAAGTCGCAAGGGGGGATCTGTGGCCAGATTCAGGAGGTCTGTGGTCCAACTCTTGGTCCAGTTGAAGGGCGCCACCAACAGAAGAACTGCATTGATTCCCCTGAGTTTCTGGAGGACTTTGGGTACCAGAACGGATGGTGGGTATGCATATGCCAGCAGGCCCTCCCAAGGAATGGAGAGAGCGTCTACTGCCCAGGCCTGGGGATCCGGAATGGGAGAGACAAAGAGGGGGAGCTGCTTGTTCCACTGTGTGGTGAAGAGATCAATCATCCGTGTCTCCCATCGCGTGCAGATGAGCCAAAAGATTGTACTGAAAGCTCTAAACTTGCCGGGGTCTCTTTTGTTAGTCAATTGTACTTTTCCTTTGTCAAAAGTGTTTAAATATAAATGATCTTTATCATATTCAAACTGATTAGGATCTATTTCATCTGGGCGGTCACCAACACTATCATAAAACGAGTTCACTTTGTCTTTTAACAGTTCGTGATACATACTACATACTAGAAGTATTTACCATTCCAGTCATATCTGTTGCACCAGTATCATAGTCATTCATGTCATCCATTTCAAAATCTTCATCACCAAATCCTCCCACTGCCATTGTTTTTATTAATTTTATTTTTTTTATTTTTGCATAATAAAATGACATCGTCCTACGGATCAAAGTTAGACCCATACAGAAAACTACGTGAGCCTCTTGGTGTTAAGAGCATTAGACAATCAATTGTTGTCACAAACAATCCTAGCACCATAGATCAAAACCAAACTCTTACTGTCAAGTTTCCTAACCTAGGTCCCAGTGACGTTATTGTTCCTGCCTTGCTTTTAATATTGAACTTTCATCAGACACAGATGACGAAAGAACACTAGTTGGCAACCTTGGCAGAGCAATTATTAAGACTATTAAAGTTAAACTTGAAGGCCAGGAAGTGTTTAGTCTTGACGATGCTGATGTATTCTACTGTTACAAAGATCTGTGGCTCACAAGTGAAGAACGAGAAGACCGTATTTATCAAGGTATACAGTCTGATAATGTTGCCAAACTCAGAATCAATGCAACAGATAAATCAACAACAGAAGCAAAGGATGTTATTGTGGCAGAAACATATGGAAATAGATTTTGCATTCCACTTGAATTTGAAATCCTAACAGCACATTTGCCTTTTTATCAAGGAGCACTGAATGACCGTCTGAGTTTTGAACTAATCTTTAATGACTACTCCAAAGTTATTAAATCAACGGATCTCAATGCATCATACAAGATCTCTAACATTTCCTTGGAATATGAAATTGTCACACATACTCATTTAGCTACTCTAATTCAAAATCAGTACCAGTCAAGACTGCCGATTTATTATGATCGTGTCATAAGACACAGTTTGATTCATAAAGATAAAAGCGATCCAATGTGGAACATCAACTTGAACACACCTGCTAGGTCACTGAAAGGCATTCTTATGTTGTTTGTTAAACCGGCGAGTCCATACGGACGAGATTCAGAAAAATTCTATAATCCAAAGATTACTCATTTGTCTTGTACTATTGAAGGGCACCCTAATCAAGTCTTTGCTTCAGGTATGCTACCTTACCAGCACTATGACGAGATCACAAAGTATTTTGCAGGCGGAAGACTAAGAGAAAAACCAGCAAACATAGCAAGCAAAGATCTACATCTGTACGGTGTAAGAATAGCTCAATACCTGACAGACAAGTATGCACTTTGGCTAGACCTGCGTAGTACAGATGACGACTACCTACATGGGTCAGGTCGTACTTGTGAAAATGGCAGTGACGGAATTACAATCCAAATACAAAAAAAAGTTGAAAAAGCCGAAGCAATAAACATATATTTGTATCTGATTTATGACGCACAACTGAACATTCAAGAAAGCAGACTGAGTGGACACATATATTAAAATTATGATTAGTATTAAAATGAACTTGCTGACACTTGACCCACACTTTGGTTTGTTTTGTGGTGCCACAGGCTGTGGGAAAACTGAATTTGTTCTTAATCTCTTACAACAAGATACATCTATCATTTTGAAAACATTGTGATATTTTGTCCTACTAACAAACACAACAAAGCTTATCACAACCGTTCATTCATTTGGACTGACAACATCTATTTAGTCGACCCTGAGAAAAAAACTGAATGACTACCTACAGTCTTTTTACAAGCAATTTGAAGGACAGCCAACTTTGTTTATTGTTGATGACTGCTCTGCAGAGAAAGATATTGTCAAGAAAAGAAACACACTGGCAGAACTTGCCTTCAGTGGCAGACATGCAAATGTTAGTGTCTGGATTCTCACTCAAAAATATAATGCTGTACTGAAAGATTTTCGTGAGCAGTTAAAGTTTATCTGTTTGTTTTACTGTAAGGATCGTGACAGCTTTGAAGACTGCCTCAGAGAAAATGATGTCATCCCCAACAAACATGAACGAGACGATGTAAAAAACAAACTGAAATCAACTAAGCATCTAAAGCTTATTTCAAAGACAGATCAGCCCACAGGGTATGGGTTAGTGAATTAATTTAGCCTTTTATTTTGTCCATAAAAAATGACGGACAGACAAAGCGGGAGAGCGTTTGATATCACAGAGAGCTTCAGAGGTGTTGAGCATTTTAATGACTTAAAAACACAAGTTAAACACCCGTTTGAGCCCTTGATAAAACTCTCAACACCAACGAAGATATACATGACATATAATGTAACTTTTAGATATTCTAATAGTCCACCACGTTATAATTACAAGACTGTTGATCTTAAGACACAAAATTTTATAGTGTATGATGCTAACTGTGACTGGTTTGAGAGTATGTGTTTACACATATTTTACCATCTAAGAAAACATCATGATTATATTGAATTTGTTACTGTCAACAAAGTGATATTACACCTGCAGCAAGAGCACAAGACCTTAAGACACATACCAGGGAAGTGGTTGATTTGTTGGGGAGTGAACTAAATATTTATTTTTATAGGGATTACAGACAATAAAGTGGTATTACACAAGGTGTAATTTTTCTATTTATTATTTTGTCAGACAAATAAAAATGACGGACAATGCCCAAAGCTCGTCCGGCTTAAGAAATGTGTTTCACACAACAGACTTGCCTATATCCAACACTTACAGTGTCTATGAATCGATAGAAAGGTCTTTTTCTGTCATACAAGATAATCTTCTTTCAGGTAGTGTAAAGATTCAGATTGTTGTGAAATAGAATTTACCAGGGTAGATGGTGAAGTGATTGTTTCATATATCTCAACAAGACAACACACAGTTAATTCAAGAAGGGAATTGGAAAAAGTGTTTAGAGAAAGACTGTTGCCTGACTTTCTAGAAGCAAAAATGCAGGGGTCTGGTTGGCATGAAGGTCGTGTACATGAACTACAACTGAAGCAGTCAAGGTATCATCCTATTTTAGGCAAATCATGGTTGCCACTGCCAACTGAGGTTGCAAACAAAAAGGCTGTAGTCAATATTCAGAACAATGATAATTTATGTTTTATGTGGTGTGTGCTTGCTAAACTACACTTTGTAAAAACAAAACCTGAAAGTGTATCTAACTATACCAAATTTGTAAATGAACTTAACTTCAGTGGCATAGATTTTCCTGTTAAGGTAGAGGACATAGACTTGTTTGAAAAACTAAATCCTGGTATATCTGTAAATGTGTATGTATGGGATAATGAGTCTGAGAACAAGTTACAACCAATTAGAGTATCACCAATTGCCCCAACCTATGGAAGTCAGAAGATAAGCATGTTGACATGTTACTAATAAGTTCCGGTGATAACTTTCACTACACAATTATCAGAAGTATGTCAAGACTAATTCATCATACAACAAAACATGATGGTAAACAGGAATTTTGTAAAAAATGTTTACAGAGGTTTTCCTCTATTAAAGTAGCACACAAACATGTCCAGCAATGTAGGTCAGCTGATGACATTCAAACAATACTGAGGTATCCAGATCCTGGTAGCAAAGTATATTTTAAGAACTATGGAAATCAGCAAAAGCTGCCGTTTGTAGTGTATGCTGATTTTGAATCACTGGTTGTACCATATGAGGGTCCTGTTCCAGAATCATTACCAAAGACAATAAAGTTGAGTGACCAAGTGGTGTGTTCTTTTGGATACATTCTTGTTATGTCAGACAGTCAGCATACAGAACCTGTTATCTACAGAGGCGAAAATGCAGCAGCTGAGTTTTTAACAGAAATGAGACAACTGTATAGTCAAGTAGTACAGTATTTGGAAAACTGTCAGATGCCTTTGTTGATGACAGAAGAAGACAAACTAAATTTTGATGCAGCAGTGATGTGTTGGATTTGTGAACAAGCCCTTGATGGTGATAAAGTTCACGATCATGACCACATAACTGGACGTTACAGAGGTGCTGCACATGGTGATTGCAACTTGAAACTAAAAATTGATCCCAAGGCATATAAGTTGCCTATCTTTTTCCACAATCTCAAGGGGTATGATTCATATATTATCATGCAGGCTGTGGACGAGTCTTACAAAAAAATTACTTGCATTGCCCAGACAACTGAGAAATACTTGACTTTTAGGTTGGATAAATTAGCATTTTATGACTCCATGCAACATTTGTCCTTAGGGCTTGCTAGTCTGGCAGAAGATCTGACTGAGTATCCAATAACAAGTAAATATTTTGAGCCAGAATTAATCAAGAAAGGAGTCTATCCCTATGAGTACATTGATCAATGGGTTGTGTTTAAAGAAAGGAGACTACCTCCAAAAGAGAAATTTTATTCTACACTAAATGGTAAAGGTATTTCTGACTCTGATTATCAGCACGCACTTGATGCATGGGGTAAACTAGGGTGTGAAATGATTGGTGACTACCATGACCAGTACTTGAAAGCTGATGTTTGTTTGCTAGCAGACGTATTTGAAAGTTATCGTGAAAAGGGTTTGTTACACTACAGTCTTGACCCAGCTTGCTACATAACTAGTCCTGGCATGACATGGGATGCATTTTTTAAATCCAGCAAGATATTTATAGACCTGTTGTCTGATCGTACGATGGGTGAAATGGTGGAACGTGGTTTGAGGGGAGGTATTAGTATAGCCGCAAACAACTATGCCAAAGCCAACAACAAATATCTTGATGACTTTGACCCCTCAAGGCCAAGGTCATTCATTACATACTTGGATGCTAATAACCTTATGGATTTGCAATGTGTGAGTTATTGCCCTTGAAAAACTTTCGTCTGCACGATTTGTTACAGTGTGATATAACAAAATTAACAAACGAAATTATGAATTATAATTGGGATCACAAAAAGGGTTGGATCTTTGAAGTTGACCTGGAGTACCCGCATCATCTACACGATTACCACAATGATTATCCACTGGCAGTTGAGAAAATGACTTTGACGGGGAAAAAAGAAGACACCAAACTTGTGCCGAATCTGAATGACAAATTCAATTACGTTTGCCACTATCGCTTGTTACAGTTTTACATCAGACATGGGTTAGTACTAAAGAAAGTTCACAGAGGAATTTAATTTGATCAAAGTGCTTTCATGAAAGATTACATAATGAAAAACACAACATTGCATGCCAGAGATGGCAACACTGCATTTGACAAAGCCTTCTTTAAGCTTATGAACAATTCCTGTTTTGGTAAGACTATGGAAAATCCTCATCACTGCAAAGATGTGAGATTAGTAACAACTGAATCGGGTGCAATTAAACTTACAGGTAAGCCACAGTACACAGGGTATAAAGAGTTTCATTCATCATTGTATGCTGTGTCACTCAAAAAAAAGATTGTTAAACTGGACAAGCCAGTATTCATTGGTATGGCAATTCTTGAATTGTCAAAACTGTTGATGCTTGAATTTTATTATGATTACTTCAAACCAAAATATCCTGAGTGTCGTCTGCTATACACTGACACTGACTCTATGATCATTGACGTGCCTACTGAAGACTTTTATGAAGACATGAAAACAGAACTGTATATGTATGACACGTCTGATTATCCTAAAGATCACCCGCTGTTTAGCACACAGAATAAGAAAGTGCCTGGGAAATTTAAAGACGAACTCAATGGAGTGCCTATTGTTGAGTATGTTGGACTGAGATCAAAAATGTATTCTATATTGCACCAAAAAGGCAGTCAGTCCAAAGCTAAAGGTATCAAGAAAACAGCGATAAAAAATAAAGACATCCGTCATGAACATTACAAGCAAGTATTAGATGGAGAATTAATGCCTGATTATCCAAACAAGACACTGAGGTCAAATAGACACAATATTGAAATGATCCAAACACATAAGAAGTCACTTGCAGTTGGAGACACAAAACGAGTGTTTCACACTAAGGAAAAGGCTTATGCACCTGGGCATTATGCGCTTAAGTTATCTGAAGAAATAGCTGATGAACTGGTTGATGAACTAATCGATGAATTAGTTGATGAAATGGTTAAAAATGCGTAACAGTGTCTGGAGGAATAATTTGTAATTCTTCTCTGACAAATGCCCTCTGAGGCGCAGGCTCATACAGATAATAAATCGATGCATTAGCACCATGAACTATTTTTTATATTGTGAACAGATGTAGACCATATTGGATCAGTTGCCCTACGTCTGACGTCATTCTCTGCCTCACCGGGTTGGTATAAATATCTTACCCGTTTTGTAAACAAGCTTGTGTCTGGAGGTATTGTTTTTATTTCTGACCCTGACGGTATTGTTTTTAATTTAATAGCATCAACAGGTTTAGGGTGACCTTCATTATTCATTGCTTTTATCACAGATGGTAATCTCTTAACCCACTCAGTGTTACGTGCATCATGCATGAGTTCCTTAGAATACTGATAGCTGAAAAATCTCTCCGATAATTGTTTGTTGAAGTTCTCAACAATTGCCTGTGATCTGTGCACACCTGGTATGCCTCTCCTCACTAGCACACCATGCTTTGCAAATAGCTGATTAACAGCACCTTTAAATTCAGATCCGTCATCGACTTGCACAAGCCTAGGATATTTTAAAGGTCCTCGACTATATATTTGTGTTAACGCAGTGGCTACCGTACTAGCATTCTTGTCAGTTATGGGCTCGGCTTCCTTGTACCGTGAAGCTATGTCAACAACAGTTAATGTATACTTGTATCATTTCTTTTTTATTGTATCATGCGGCAGGAACAGAAGATCCATTTGATGGGTGTCATTTGGCATAGTGTTTACAAAATGAGGTCTTGTTAATTTCTTGGAGCAGGTAAATATATTTGCCAAATTGCCTGTTTTTGAGCCACTGTTTTATTTGTTCGAGTGTAATATCTCCACCCACAGTGGCATGTAATTTTTCTATTGCAGTATTCCCTTTCCAATAGCCAATAGGGGAGTAATATATTTTTGATAGTTTAGCTCCGACGTCGGTCATTTTTTCTAGCAATAAAAACTCCTGTAAAATATACTAATGTCATTCCTACTAGAACAAATATTATTTCTCCATTTCTTTGTTCTGGGCTTGGCTGGTAGTAGTCACTAAGTTTTGGTTGCGGGATGGTCATGTCTTCGCCAGTAACAAGAAAATATTCTTTGATTGCGTCATCGATATTTGAAAATGTATGCTGTGCATGACCCTCAAGCCTGAGTTTTTCATTGATGAAATCAAGTTTCTTTATTATTTGCTTCTCGTAATCTTGGTGGGCTTGAGCTAGTTTTTCAGACGCCTCATTGTGACGCTTCATTTCTTCTGCTGATTCCTCTCTTCCCATTTTTGAAAAGAGATAGTTTGATCCACTAAATGCAAGTGCGTTAACAACTGCCCCGCCAATCATAATAGCTATAGTTGCCATCTTTTTTATTTACTTAGAAACATTTTCTGGAATAATTCCTTGCTTGACGAAAAAGTCTTTTGTGACAATCGATGTTGTGACAACAGCTACTAGCTTAGCACTGTCTTCAAAGTCTAATCTACCAAGGTCTGCTGATTTCATTTTGAGAAGACTTTTTCCCAGCATAGAATAAGCAACTGTTAGCCCGCTTATTACAGCAGAGTGATAGACAAGGTTCATTATGTTCTTTGTGTCGCTCATTTTCTTATTCCACAAAAATTAAAATAATAAATTTATTTACTGCATGTAAAATGGGTCCACGGCTTTGGGTGTTGCTGGTAATGTGGAGACTTCTTCTTTTGTTTTTGGAGTGTTTGATTTTTTGGACACTGTTCGAGTGTTTGGTTTGTATTTTTTGTATAATTGGTAACCTATGTAACCAAATCCGAGAACAAATCCAGCAACTATATATTTTGTTGTTTCAGGTTTAGGCTCAGTTGTTTGTCTCTCACTTTTTGGGGGGTGTGAGGGTGTTGGTTCTGATGGTAGTGACACCGGAGCTGTTGACGGTGTGTCAGTTACTTGAGTCTTTTCTGTTAATGCTTGAAGCTGTAATTTTTTTTTTTTTGTCTGTTATATTCAGCTAATCTTTTTCCAGCCTCTATTCGACCTGGACTTTTAACCTTAGTCACCGTTTGAACTTGTGTCTGATGTGGAGTCGTCTGGGTCTCGTCCATTTTCTTCTAATTTAAAATTTATTTTAGAAAAATCAATATGACTACTAGTAACAAGTAAGGTTACCACAGGTGCAAGGTAATTCCCAAACTTGTAAAACATAAGGCATGCTAATTTGCCTATTGAACTTGAAACTATGGGGTTGCTTTCTAGATCATGTGAAAGGCTGTCACTATCAACAGGTAGGAAGTGACTCACAGCTTTTGTGTATAGGCAGACAAGAGATCGACTCAAATCACGTGTCATTAGTGAACTAATGTGATTTTCATATTTTGAATGTAGTTTGATTAGCTCGTCAGCAGTGAGAGATTCTATGTCTTCTGTCATGTATTGTTTACCGAGAAAAGCTTTTGATTTTCCAGAAACAACTACAGAGAGAAGGCGTTTTTTAGAGTCTAAATCTTTGTTCTCTACAGCACAGATATCGTTTAAAAGTAGCAATTCGTCTTGATTCATTTATAATGTAATATAATAATTTTGTTTAAAGAAGTCAATGACAGCATTAATTATTTAGGTGTGGTGGGGTATCTGCCTTAATAATCACGGTTTGGCAGCTGATCCAAAATCGTAGCTTGAATGGTTTCCGGAATGGAACTAAAATGGCTGGGCGATTAATGCATTGACTGTCTTGGTTGGCATGGGCTTGTATAATTACCGAGAGGATTAAATAAAATGATCGATTATTGGATAGGTGGGTATTAACTGTCCAATATTGTATCTCTTTTGGATTCTCTAGTATCCTTTCTCTGCTTGTATCATAAGCATAGATCAGCATAGACAACACTCCAAGCATCTCCAAAAGCATAGATCCTGATAAGCCCGTGAGAGGCGAAAATTCTCAGGAGCCCAAAGGGCCTCTTGGGCTAATAATTATCTACCCAATACGTAAAGACCATCGGGCCGACATCGGCCGCCGTTGGCCCACGCACGGCAGTGTGCGGGACAACGGCGGCAGACGTCGGCCCGATGGCCTTTTGTGCATTGAGTATGCCTATTGGACATGTTTGGAGTGGTGTCTATGCTGAACTATGCTTATGGTACAACCTGGTTGTCCGCCGTGATTTCGCTCACGTCTGTTGCTGGGAGTCGTACGCTGCAAACGAAACTGTACTGAGGTGTAACATGCCTAGATGATTGCCCAATGAGCAAAAGGCCATCGCGCACTTAGGCCCGCGCACAGCTTTGCGCAAGCCGACGGTGGCCGACGTCTACCCAATGGCCTTTGCGCACTGGATTTGGGCCGAATCGACCCAGGGCACGCCAAAGTGAGCCCGGGTCGATCTGCTGCGATTGCCATTTCTTCTGTTCTTCCCCTAGCTAGCTGATGGCTCCAAAAACCTGACACTTCCACACAGATATATATTGTATCCAATATTTTGTGATCAGATCCAGAAATGGTTCCAGCAACAAACCAGTGCCACGACTGCCTGGAGCATCAAGCACTGTTACTGAGCTATTGATCCATTTGTGTGCAGGTACAGATCATGGTTCCGGCAACCAGCCAGTGCCTTGACGGCTGGACACCGGAATACTCGGGTCATCTGATGGCCGGCTACCATGCTCATGCGGCCGCGACTGAGTACTTGTGTATGGACAGCGCCATGGAATACACCCAAGGCTCTCAGCCTGATAACAACGGCAAGCTGTTCTACTACACCTTGGGTCAGTGCGGCAGTCTGCCCTGTCCCCCTTACGTCAACGACAAGGTTCTCACCTGTGTCGTCTGCTCCAAGTGAGGGGAATCTCTCTGCAACTCCTCTGCAAGCCGACACCGACATCCCATGGGCATTGCAAAACCATCCCTAAAACCACCGCAAATATTTTTCTTTGTCTCCCATAACTAAATGGCCTCCATTCCATAGAATGGAAGTCATTTAGTTCTGTAAAGTCAAAGAGTTAAGCTTTAATGTCCACCGTGTACCGTATGATCACTGGCGATAATACCATTCTGTGGGAAACGCTATTATTGCGCATGCACGAAAATGGCGGACTTGAAGTGACACGTTACAATTCATCTGCGCTGTAAATGACACAGGTTGTGGATCCCGACGGTATAGTGATGATGAAATAGTTTAACCCCATTGTGTTAATGGCTAGCTAAAGGTTAAGGGGTTGACGTCGGCCGTCATTGGTCCTTGACCTTTTGCTCACCGAGTTCGTCTGTGAAAATATCATCGCAGACTCACTACCGTCAGCTGGGACGTGGTCCGGAAACGTCCACAACTTGATCAAATGTCTCTCATGACGAATAAATACATCTTCCGCAGCACAGAGCGTGATTCGTGTCATCAGTTTCATCCTGAGAAGGCAAGGGGCAGTAAGTCCATTTTGTTAAAAGCGAGATTTGTATCATATTACAATGAAAATCTGGCCTTTCGCAATAATGCACTTCAGTGCCACTGCTTGTTGCCCCCAGAGGGCAGAGAGAGAGAGAGAGAGAGAGAGAGAGAGAGAGAGAGAGAGAGAGAGAGAGAGAGAGAGAGAGAGAGAGAGAGAGAGAGAGAGAGAGAGAGAGAGAGAGATGATGATGATGATGATGAAACTTTATTTATCAACGGTAAAAAGTTTTGACAGAAACAAATCGTCATTTTACAAACTTGCCGTTGCTAACAACTACAACATAAAATAAATTAAAAGATAATAATAATAATAATAATAATAATAATAATAATAATAATAATAATAATAATAATAATAATAAAGCATTATATTTACACATATTATTTCATGCAACAGTAATAATTAAAAAATATATATAAAAAAATAAATAAATTATTTACACAAAATAATAATAACACTCAACATTCATCTTATAACACACACACACACACACACACACACACACACACACACACACACACACACACACACACACACACAAACAAACAATATAGATAAATGCATATATTACATAAAAGCGTTAACCATCAGGGTTTGTATGAAAATGCTGAGTGTTGTTATGTTTGGCTCATCAGGTAATCAAAAAGTTTCGTTTAAAAGATTCCAAGTGAGGCTATAGTCTTCAAATGTGCAGGAATAGTGTTCCATACAAGCGGTCCAGAAAAGGATAAACTAGTTTTAAAGAGGTCAATTCTAGGCAGAGGTAGGGATAAAGTATTGTTCCTTGAGGTCCGTTCGCGTTCTTGCTGTGGGATAAATTTGGTGGTTAGATACTGCGGTGTCATGTTATTTAATATCTTGTGCATGAGGATGCATTTGTTGAAATTAAGTTGTTGACGCAGGCCGAGAATGTTTAGATGTCTAAATTTGTCTGTGGTAGGAATGGGCCGCGTATCTATCATTTTGACAGCTCTTTTATATATAGAGTTTAACCTGTTCATGAGAACATCACTACAACCGTCCCACACTGTGGAGACATAATCAACGTGAGACTTGATATGGGCATGAAAAAACAGTTTACGAGTATGTGTATCCGTCACTTGTCTAAGCTGGGACAACAGGAAAGTGTTTTTAGCAATGGTTTTACAGACTGTATTTATATGCGTCTCCCAACATAATTGTTCGTCAACGTGTATTCCCAAGAATTTACGCTCTGTGACTTGTTCTATCGGTTTAGCGTTCAGTTGTAAATGTAACGGCTGTGTTCGGCGTTGGTGTTTTTGTCGTGTAGTGATTAAAATACTCTTTGTTTTTCCTGGATGAAGAACCATATGATTCTCTCTACACCAGTCGGAAACCTCGCTGAGACTACTTTGTAAGCTAAGGTTAATGTCAGCTTTTTTTTAAAACCCGAAACATGGAGGCTCGTATCGTCCGCAAACAGGTTGCAATTGACATCAGTGTTAGTAATATGCAAAGGCAAATCATTAATAAATATTATAAATAGAAGAGGTCCCAAGATCGACCCCTGGGGGACACCGTAGTTAACTTGTCCTTGTTTAGAGTATTTTCCATGGGTATATACCTTTTGTTTTCTGTCTTTTAGGTATGATCTAAAGAATGCTATGGCAGTTTCACTTATATGGTATGCTGCTAGCTTCTTTAAGAGAATGTCATGGTCGACAAGATCAAATGCTTTTTGTGGGTCTAAGAAAACAGCTCCAGACATCAGGTTTTTATTTATTGATTCCAGCCAGCTGTCTACAATGTGTGCCAGTGCTGACTGACATGAGTGTTTCGGTCTAAAGCCGGACTGATGAATATTTATGAAACTGCCCTTTTCTAGAAAATCGAGGAGGTGTTTTTGTATGTGTTTTTCAAGGGGCTTTGACAGGGCCGACAAAAGTGAGATAGGACGGTAGTTACTGACATCTTCAAGATCTTTTGATTTAGGGATTGGAATTACCTTGGCCTCTTTGAAAATAGTTGGAAACGTGCTGTGTTTTATACAGAGGTTAAAGATATAAGGGAGTGCCTCTACCGTATATGGTAGTGACATTTTCAGAATTTTGTCGTCTATTTTGTTGT
This sequence comes from Semisulcospira habei, assembly GCA_036245525.1. Lineage (NCBI taxonomy): Eukaryota > Metazoa > Mollusca > Gastropoda > Semisulcospiridae > Semisulcospira > Semisulcospira habei. The sequence continues at coordinate 124,999,196 of BTPG01000001.1, read as the reverse complement.
TGTTTTGGGGGTTCTTTCTCCGGGTACTCCGGTTCTTCCTCCCCCTCCACTTTGGTACCGGTTTCAGGCCACTTTATAAATTTCAAATACAAGCGATCAAAATTTCCGAAAACTCAGTAGCTGAGCTGACCCTTCGCACCACGTGAATGTCCTGTGTTTGTCTTGTACTATGTTTGTCTTCAGAGTGAATGCGTGTGTCACGTGAGCGTGCGTGTTGGGTGCAGTTCGCGGCGCTTTGAGCCGATTCGCCGAATTGGGAAAAACGCGCCTATATAATAAACATTATTATTATTATTATTATACCATCCATCCTGGTGGACTTTTTGTTCGGCATGCTAGAGATAAATTTGCCGACTTCAGCAACGGTAATATCAGGAATGATGAATGTCTGCAGTATATTTTTAGCCTCACAGTATTTTTTCCAGTACACTGGGAACTTAGTACTCTGCGTTACTACTTGCAGCTGACTGAGCAAGTGTTTCAGCTGTCAATAGGAACTGGTTATTTAATATATCAGCTGACAAATGGGATGGTATTTCAGGGGCTGATTTACCCTTTGTTATAACGTTCAGGGCTTTCCACACCGATGCTGTATCTTTTTTGTCCCTAATCATTTCCTGGAAGAACAGTTTTTTTGACGCTCTCACTAAGTATTTAACACGATTTCGTTGTTTCTTATATTCATCAAACTGTTTTTCTTTCTTAAGTTTGTCTCTAAATGGCATGGCCTGTTTGACATCAACTGTTAACCAGGGTGGCAGGGTAGAGTGCTTAACTCGTTTTTCTCGTATGGGGGCATGCTTATTTAGGACCCCAAGGAATAGATCCATCCAGTACGACAGGGCACTGTCAGGAGAAGTGTGGTTATACACGTGACTGAAAGGAGTATTGCGCAGATCCCGCAGAAAGTCGTCGTTATTAAATGTTTTAAAAGAACGATATTTAATTGTTTTATGTCTCTTTTTGTTTTCTTTGTCTAGTTTCATGGAGACTGTGCAACATACTGGGTTATGGTCACTGACAGCTAAGGAGGGAACATGTACATTTGATATTTTATCATCATTTGTCACATAAATATGATCAATCAGGGTTGAAGATGTACATGTGGTTCTAGTGGGGGTTTTAATTAACTGTTCTAAACCGAATAGTGCTGTTGTTGACGCCCATGCAGCATTGGACCCTTTAGATTTAGAAAGATCAATATTAAAATCGCCCAAAAGAACAACGTCAGCTTTATTTTGATTTACGCTATCCATCATTGCTACGAAGTCATCATACCAGTCCCAGCTGGCTGCGGGATTTCTATAAATAAAGCCAATGAGGACGGGGGGGGGGGGGGGGGGGGGGGGATTTAGATATCTTCACTTCTACCCACAAGCTTTCCACTTGAGCTGACTCTAAGTCTTGTCGCCGTTTGACGTTACCAAGTATTGAATTATGTATATATATACAGCTAGTCCAGTGTGTTGAGGGCTTGAGGCATCTCTGCGGAGTACTGAGAAATTTGGGACAGAAATGGAGTTATCCCTTATTGAACTTTTAAGCCTTGACTCGGACACACCAAAAATATGAAAATGTAAGGGCGTGTTTAGGAACACAGATAAATCGGGCACCTTGTTAACTAGATGGTATATGTTAAGATGGCCAATTCTCAGCTCGTCTGCTCGTTTCGGAACAGTATTTAGATTACGATTTTGCATGTCGGTAAAAACGCAAATGTAGCGAGAAATTATAATACAAATATGGTCACAAAAAAATAATCAAAAAAAAAAAATATCAACTAATATCAATATCTGCAGAATGCTTTAAATAAGCTCAATAAAACAATACACGGCGAAGAATCACAATGTTTATCACGCGCTTAGTCTAAGTTCAGCAGAGTGTTTACGGTTTTCTTGCTTGGTTATGTCAACAAAAAATAACAAAGTCAGCAATTATAAAAGAAAACAAATGAAAAATGACTTGTCAAGGAACTATGCACGTTCACCTGCGACAAAGTTTATAATACACAGAGCTATTTTGACGACTTAAATATAAAAAGAAAGAAAAACAAACAAATTTAAAGTCTAAGAAAATGGTACAACTACAATAATTTTTAAAATCGCTAAGTAAAAAAAGTATATTTAAATCGGGAAATGATAATAGCAAATTGGGAATTACTGTCAATAATTGGTCCACAAAACGCGCACAGTGGAACTTTATCAAAGAATGTCAAAATGGCTATCACCTAGGGACGCGTGCCCTAATTTCCGGCGTGTGGCCTGAACTTTTGAAGAAGCGAAAACAAGGCGGCACAGTCACTCTCACTAAGCTGCGGCACTCCAGGGGGTGGGGGCGGCGGGGGGTAGGGGAAGGTTGGGGGGTTGGGGTTGGGGTAGGGGTACACAGGTCGACCGCCTGCCATGTAGGAAGGGGCGCCCGTGAGTGTTGATGTGCGATCATAGCCGGGCTGCTGTGGCTTGTGTTCTGGAGCAGCCCCGGCCTTTGATCCACCGCCATACGCAAACGGCGCTGGTGTACGGTCAGAATGGTTCAGATCGTGCTGACTAGAGTCTTTTGCAAAAGCCTGCTCTTGGTGGAATCTGGGCGCCATTCTGAAGACTTTCGTCACAGCCTGCTCCTCGCGGAATCGGGGCGCCAAGCTTGAACTGGCTGCGTGCTGAGGGCGCTGACTGTGTTGAGGCCCTTGGTCTCTAGGGCCGGGATGCCCATTTTTACCGCCATGCCCGGATACATTTAGCTGTCCGTGGCGGTGTGGGTTTTGGTGTCTAGCCCCAGTGGGGCGGGTTACGTTGTTGGAGGTACGGCCAGAGTACGCCCGCTTGATGTTTACAGCGAGAGCACTGGTGCCCCGCTTGTTCGGATGGATGGCGTCTCTAAACCACCCGCGCTTTACCTCGTCGGTCCTTGTGTAAAACACTTGGTCGTTGTCAATAAAGTTGACCTTCAGCGAGTGGCACACCTCCCTGAGACAAAGGTTGGTGTCTGTAACGCATGGATCCGGCTGCTGATGTTCGTTGATCGTGGGCAGGATGGATGAGATGAAGATTTCTGCCTTGGGGAAGACTCGTCTGGCAGCAGAAATCACATCCTTCCAGCCCTTCTTGCCGATGATCAACCCACGCTTACAGTCATTTATGCCGACATGCATGACGACTGTGGTGACTGCATTCGTGGGGTCGGCATCGTGAAGGTGCTGGAGGATGCCGGCTCTGTCGAGGCCTGACACTGACACGACCTGCGCTTTGTCTGTGCCAGTGACAGACATCAGGTCTCCATGAAGGCCGCGTAGTATCGAATCGCCGAGTAGTAGCGTCTGGGTGCCGGGCTTTGGGTTTTGGAGTGCAGAAAGGTCGGTGGCTTTGTCGGTATCTGAAGATGGTCGTTTTGGTGCCGGTTCTTTGCGCTCGGGGGTTAGCGGAGATGCACGCGGGGGCTCAGAAGTTGTCGTTGAGGTTGGCGACTTTTCCAACGCTTGCTTGGGCCGAGTGTTGGACGGGGGTGACGGGTTCTTCTTGCCGCTTTTCCTGTCGCTTCTCTGGCCATCCTCCTCCCCCTCCAGCTGGGTGATCCGCTCACGCAGGTGTCTAATCTCCGCGTGCAGCGAATCCACCTCGATGTTGTACGAGTGGCGGATCTCCCCAACGGCGGATCGGAGAGCCGATATCTCCGCCATCAGGCGCTCAACAGCCAGGGGGTCAGGGTTGAGTACTACCGGGCAGACTGTCTGGCATGCAGACTCGGTGGACACTGCAGCAACAGGAGCAAATGGATGAGTGCCAGCCCCGCCGGCGTCTGTTGTACTGGCAGCGGGAACACTGCTGTCATGGTCGCTGGTAGCGATGCTGGTACCAGTGCTGCCGGTGTTAAACGTATTGGCAGCACCAGCACTGTTGACGCTGTTGCTGATGGGGACGTTTGTGCTAGTGCTGCCGACGTCACAGGCATTGGCAGCACAAGCACTGTTGACGCTGTCGCTGATGGTGGTGCCAGTGCTGCCGATGTCAGACATATTGGCAGCACTAGCACTGTTGACGCTGTCGCTGATGGTGGTGCCAGTGCTGCCGATTTCAGACGTATTGGCAGCACCAGCACTGCTGACGCTGTCGCTGATGGTGGTGCCAGTGTTGCCGACGTCAGACGTATTGGCAGCACCAGCACTGTTGTCGCTGTCGCTGATGCCGGTACAAGTGCTGCCGATGTCAGACGTATCGGCAGCACAAGCACTGTTGACGCTGTCGCTGATGGTGGTGCCAGTGCTGCCGATGTCAGACGTATCGTCAGCAGTAGCACTGTTGATGCTGTCGCTGATGGTAGTGCCAGTGCTGCCGATGTCAGACGTATTGGCAGCACCAGCACTGTTGACGCTGACGCTGATGGTGGTGCCAGTGCTGCCGATGTCAGACGTATTGGCAGCACTAGCACTGTTGACGCTGTCGCTGATGGTGGTACCAGTGCTGCCAATGTCAGACGTATCGGCAGCACAAGCACTGTTGACGCTGTCGCTGATGGTGGTGCCAGTGCTGCCGATGTCAGACGTATAGGCAGCACCAGCAATGTTGACGCTGTAGCTGATAGTGGTGGTAGCAGTACTGCCGATGTCAGACGTATTGGCTACACAAGCACTGTCGCTGTCGCGGCTGTCGCTAATGGTGCTGCCAGTGCTGCCGATGTCAGACGTATTGGCAGCACTAACACTGTCGACGTTGTCACTGGTTGTGATGGTGGTTGGATTGTCGGTGATGCCAACGTCAGAAGTACCAGTACTGATGACGCTGTCGCTGGTATTGATGGTGGTGCTACTGTCGCCGACGAGACTTGTGATGACAACGCGAGCACAGCTGCCGCTGGTGGCGTTGTCCTTGCCGGTGGGGCTGACGGTGTCGTCCATCTCAGTGTTGGTCAAAGAGTGAAGCAGTTCTTTTGGTTATGGGGTACTGGCAATCCCACAAACTCAAGGCCCACCTGCGCAGTGCGCAAAGACCATCGGGTCGACCTGGTCGGCCGCCGTTGGCCCGCCGCACGGCTGTGCGCGGGCCAACGGCGGCCGACGTCGGCCCGTTGGCCTTTTGCGCATTGGGTGTTTACTTCCCCTAATCACAACTGCAGACCGATCTATATGTCTACCCTCGTTTTTAAATGTAATCTACTGGAACTGCGGATGTTGTCGTGCCGATTACAAACCTTTGGAAGAAACTGCGCAAACTTCTTCTCCTGCTAAGCTCTAGTGAGGTCTCTTTCATTTGGCATGCATAAAACATTCACCTGTCCCAAATACAGAAAACACAGGATCGAATGCAAGACTTTTTTTCAGTCGAAGAAAAACAAACACATTTCGAATCTGTGCAGTAAAGTTTTCATGTACAAGAAACCTGAACGACAAGACGAAAATGTTTGTCATGATGAGTAAAAGCAACATAATGGCAACAAAAGTTAATGAAAGCTAAATATGAGGTACAGAAGTGTATTAAGGCATCAAAAAGTCAATACCGACAGAAAATGGAAAGCAACCTGAGTACAAACAATTCTAGAGATATTTGGCAAGGCATACAGAAAATCACAAACTACAAACAAGCATCAAAACGCGCAGACACTCACAACCCCACACTGGCAAACGACCTGAACGTGTTTTACGGTCGTTTTGACAGGCAAAACAGCCACCCCGTTTCTGTGCCACCCCCGCTTAGTTCCGATGATGATTTTCTTGTGGTGTGTGAAACGGACGTGAGGCGGCTTCTCAGACGTTTGAATGTGCGTAAGGCAGCAGGCCCTGATGGAATTTCCCCTGGCCTTTTGCTTTACTCCTCGCGCTGGGACCATATGGCGTTGAGGCGCGTCCCCTGGGTGGTGGATAGGGGGGTCCCTCGTAAGAGGGGTGCACCGAATGAAATAAGGTGCCGTGAACCAACATGGTCTAAGGGAAGGTGACCCCGACAGAAAACCCCTGGTCCTCCTAGTAAGGGGGTTGGGCGTGGGGGTAGCTTCCCCACCCTGCAAAAAAGGAAATAGCTACAAAAACGCCGACGAAAAGACTAACAGTAATTCCTTTCCTGGAGGAGGAAGGTTCTTCTACCAGAAGACTTATGACGTCTTGTGGTGAAAGCCGGAAGTCTTCGGAAGCCACAAGACCGAGCCGCCTCTCTCTATCCAGGGACACAACCATGGGCACATGGAACGTCAAGACCATGTACCAGAGCGGCAAGGCCGCCCAGATAGCAGCGGAAATGCAAAAGTACAACCTTTCCCTGCTAGGTATCAGTGAAGCCAGATGGACGCAGTCTGGCCAGAAAAGGCTGTTAAGTGGGGAGATGATTCTGTATTCAGGTCATGAAGAGGAGAATGCCCCCCATACAGAAGGAGTAGCATTCATGCTGTCACCAGTGGCACAGAGAGCGCTGATGGGCTGGGAACGTCTTGGGCCAAGAATTATCACAGCAGCCTTTAGAACAAAGAAAAAGCCCAAGCTGAACGTCATCCAGTGTTATGCGCCCACTAATGACAGTGACGAGGAGGAAGAGAAACAAGAGTTCTACGACCGACTCCAGAGTGCCGTGGACAAATGTGCGGAGCGAGACATCATCATCGTCATGGGCGATTTTAATGCCAAAATAGGGGAGGACAACACCGGATACGAAGAGGTGATGGGGAGACAGGGACTAGGCTCGGAGATGAGTGAGAACCGGGAGAGGTTTGTAGACTTTTGTGCTCTAAACCGACTTGTCATTGGAGGCAGCATCTTCCCACACAGAAGAATACACAAAGCAACTTGGGTCTCACCTGACCATACAACAGAGAACTAAATAGACCATATCTGCATTAGCAAGAAATTTAGAAGATCCCTTCAAGATGTTCGAGTGAGGAGGGGAGCAAATGTCGCCTCAGACCACCATCTGCTTACCTTAAGAATAAAGCTCAAGTTAAAGAAAAGCCGCACAGAGACAACAAGAAGACGGCGCTATAATGTAGGCCTCCTGAGAGAGACTGGAGTGATAGAAGAGTTTAGACTGGTGCTGTCCAACCGGTTTCAAGTGCTACAAGAGCTAGTAAATGAAGAGGACGCGGTCACCACAGAGCAGCAGTGGAAGGCAGTTAGAGAGGCGCTGAACTCAACCTGCAAAGACACTGTAGGGTTTAGGAAACACCATCACAAGGACTGGCTGTCGGCACAGACCTTGATGAAGATAGAAGTGAGGAAGCAGAAGAAAGCAGTTGTCAACAACAGTCGCACGAGAGCAGCTAAAGCAAAGGCACAGGAGGAATACTCGGAAGCAAACCGCGAGGTGAAGAGGAGTATCAGGGCAGACAAGAGGGCCTACACAGACAGCCTGGCAACAGAGGCAGAAAAGGCAGCAGGCAGAGGCAACATGAAGCAGCTCTACGACATTACCAGAAGATTGTCGGGCAAGTATGGCCATACAGAAAGACCAGTAAAAGACAAAGAAGGCAAGCCTATTGCAGACAGAGCAGACCAACTCAACAGATGGGCCGAGTATTTTGAAGAGTTACTGAACAGACCTAGCCCACCCGACCCCCCAGACATCCAGCCGGCAGAGACCGACCTACCCATCAGCTGTGACAGACCCAGCCGGGAAGAGATCAGAAGAGCAGTGGCATTTTTGAAGAACGGCAAAGCAGCAGGGCCAGATGGCATCCCAGCGGAGTCTCTGAAAGCAGACCTAGAGACAACAGTGGAGATGCTGTACCCACTGTTTGGAAAGATCTGGGAAGAGGAGGTGATGCCGGCTGACTGGAAGGAGGAGTACCTAATCAAGCTTCCCAAGAAAGGCGACCTCAGCAAGTGTTCCAACTACAGAGGAATCACCTTGCTGTCAGTACCAGGAAAGGTATTCAACAGGATCATCCTAGAGAGAATGAAAAGCTCCGTTGACCCCCAGGTGAGATCAGCAAGCAGGATTCAGGAAGAACCGATCATGTACAGACCAGATCGCCACTCTCCTCATCATCGTGGAACAGTCTCTGGAGTGGAGCTCCCCGCTGTATGTCAACTTTGTGGATTACGAGAAAGTATTTGACAGTGTGGACCGAGAGACTCTGAGGAAACTCCTACGACACTACGGTGTACCCACAAAGCTCGTCCGCCTGATCAAGAGCAGCTACGATGGCATGACATGTCGCGTGATCCACGAAGGGCAGTTCACCAGGGAGCTCCAGGTCAGAACCGGTGTCAGGCAGGGGTGTCTGCTGTCTCCGTTCCTCTTCCTACTGGCCATAGACTGGGTCATGAAGATGGCCACAGAGCACAGACGAAGTGGAATACAGTGGACACTGTGGACACAGCTTGACGATCTCGATTTTGCAGATGACTTGGCATTACTGTCCCACACTCATCAACAAATGCAGGACAAGACCACGAGGCTTGCTGACATCTCGTCCCAAGTGGGCCTCACCATCCACAAACAGAAAACAAAGACAATGAGGCTGAACGCAACCAGGGAAGAACCAGTCTTGCTTGCTGGCACCCCGTTGGAGGAGGTGGAGTGCTACACGTATCTCGGGAGCATCATAGACAAAAAAGGCGGCACTGATGCAGATGTCAGAGCACGAATCGGTAAAGCCAGAGCAACCTTTCTCCAGTTGAAAAAAGTGTGGAGTTCCAGAGAGCTGTCACAGCACACGAAAGTCCGGATTTTCAACTCCAACGTGAAAGCAGTTCTCCTATATGGAGCAGAGACTTGGAGATTGACAAAAACCACAGTCAACAGAGTACAGACCTTCATAAACAGTTGCCTTAGAAGAATTTTGAAAATCCACTGGCCAGAGAAGATCAGCAACGTCAGACTCTGAGAGAGAACAGAGCAGATAACAGCAGAGAATGAAACTGGGCGAAGAAGATGGGGATGGATTGGTCACAGTCTGAGAAAGCCAGCTTCCAGTATCACTAGGCAGGCATTGTCATGGAACCCCCAGGGAAAGAGGAAAAGAGGTAGGCCGAGAAACTCCTGGCGTCGAGACCTCCAAGCAGACATCAAGAGACTGGGAACCACCTGGAGTAGTATCGAAGGAGAAGCACAGGACAGGAGTTGCTGGAGGTCTCTCGTCGACGGCCTATACCCGGGTAGGGGTGACAGGCGTAACTGTGCCGACCAGCTCTCGGGCGTTCTCAGTCATATTTAACTGGTCATTACAGGCATGCAATGTTCCACACTGTCTCAAAAGGTCAACTATTATCCCCGTACCAAAAAAGGCAACCATAAGTACCCTTAACGACTACAGGCCTGTGGCATTGACCTCCGTCATAATGAAAACGCTCGAGCGGCTGATTCTGCAGCACATCAAGTCTGTCATGCCCCCCTCCCTCGATCCCTATCAGTTTGCTTACCGCGCGAATCGATCAGTAGAGGACGCTGTGTCGCTAGGACTGCACTATATTCTGCAGCATCTGGAGAAGCCAAATGCGTATGTTAGGCTGCTTTTTGTTGATTACAGCAGCGCATTCAACACTATCATACCGTCCAAACTGCATGAAACGCTGCTGCACCTTGGCTTCGCACAGTCCATCTGTAACTGGGTTCTGGATTTCTGGTTAAACAGACCCCAGATTGTCAAGATCGGTTCGTGCGGTCAGAACTGTGCTCAGCCGTGTCAGTTCCCTACTCCTGGTCAATGTGGACATGTATCCCAGTCTTTGACCTTGAGTACGGGAGCTCCCCAAGGATGTGTTTTATCCCCATTGTTGTATTCTCTTATACACACGACTGTGTATCCCACTATGAAAGAGAGACCACGTTACGCCTCTGCTGAAGCAGCTGCACTGGCTGCCCGTCAAATTCCGTTGCCAGTACAAAATTGCAATTTTCGCCTGTCGGCATTTTGACGGATCTCTCCCGCCGTACCTCTCTGCCAAGCTGTCTGCCTATCAGCCATCACGCACCCTCCGTTCCTCCAGTGAAAAGCTGTTAAAAACCCCGAAGCTCAACATGAAAACTGTCGGGGAGCGTTCTTTCACCTTTTTCGCCCCAAGTGTGTGGAACACGCTGCCAACGGAAATGCGGAATCTGCCCACATTGTCACAGTTCAAGGCTCACTTAAAGACTTTTCTTTTTTGTCGGGCATTTAAAACTTAGGTCATATGTAGCTAACTGTTGACTGACTGCCACCTATTCTGATCCCAGAGGAAGTGAATGTAATGTGTGGGGAAGGGATGGGGTGGTTTAAAGTAGTGTATAATTATGCGTGTGTGTCTGAGAGAGAAAGGGTGTGCTGTTGTGCATGCGCAGTGAGTCCAGTGTTTTCCTGGAGAACGGCGCTATACAAGAACTATGTATTATTATTTATTATTATTATTATTATGATAGCACACGCATAGTAAAATTTCCTGATGATACGACAATGACGAGAGTGCATATCGGGATGAGGTAGACATGTTGGTAGGCTGGTGTTCTGACAACAACCTGGATTTGCATGTTGGTAAGACCAAGGAAATGATAATTGATTTCAGGAAAAAGAAAACTGACCTCCTCCCCTTAACCATCCAAGGAAACGATATTGAAATTGTTGAAACGTTCAAGTTCCTGGGTACTCTTATCTCGCACGATCTGAAGTGGGAGAAGAATATTGAACAGCTAGTAAAGAAAGCCCAGCAGCGCCTGTTTTTTCTTCGGCTGTTGAAGTCTTTTGGCGTCAGTCAGCAGATCATGGTGCAGTTTTACCGCGCCGCCATTGAGAGCATTCTTACCTTCTCAATAACGGTGTGGTATGGCAGCGCAACCGACGAAGCCCGCAGGAAACTAAATAGGGTGATCAAAACAGCATCTCATATTGTTGGAAGCGATCTCCTCTCGCTGGAATCTCTGTACCACGCACGCACCATGAAGAGAGCGAGCTCCATCATACATGACGAGCACCATCCTGCACATAACCTGTTCGATCCCTTGCCATCTGGCTTGCGCTTTAGATCCATCAAGGCCAAAACCACTCGTTTTCAGAAGAGCTTTTATCCCTTGGCTGTTCAGGCCCTGTCTAATGTGGCTATGGTATGATTTAATTCGGCAGATTGACTTAAAGTCCCTCATTAGAATTACCTACAGCCTATCTTAGTTGTTTATAGTTCTTTATATGTTCTATCAAACCTCTTCTAAAACAGGATATACAGTTTTAAGAATGAATATGAATGTAGCTAATCTGTTTTCGCTGCGGCCTCACTTGGCGGTCTTTGTTGTCATATATGTTTATTATGCTATAGTTTTTTTTTGTTGTTGTTGTTTTTTTTTTTTTTTTTTTTACTTCACTTACTTAGATGTGTGTGCACACTTAATAAAATGACTGCTATACATGTGTGTGTTTTGTTATTTTGGAGTCTGCTTGTTTGTGATGTATGTATGTTTTATGTGTTAATGGTCATATGGACGCTCATCAGCTATGCCGCAAAAAATCCTAATGTTTATGCATATGGCAATAAAGTTTATCTTATCTTATCTTATCTTATCTTATCTTATGAACAGTCAGTGTTTGGGTCGTCTGAATGTCTCACAATGGCCTTTTATACTGAAAGGCACCCAATCTCGCGTAGATTACTCATAGCAAAAATACAGTAGGTTTGCTTATTCCCTCTCTAATTAACAAAAAGAATGAGAGAGAAACCACTAATAATCCATAGTTATGGATGCCACCGTGCCTGGAGAGAAAAACTACACAAGAGTGCTCGCTGTCCAGCTCCAATGTGAAGCTTGTCGGGGGAAAAAGTAAAGAAAGGCATTCTTAAAGTTATATTACCCAAAATCATCAAGCATCTCAACACAGTCAGAAAACTGTCTGCAACAGATACTTAGTTCACCCAGTTAGTTAGTTATTTGGGTTAATCGCCGAGCAGACAACTAAGGCCATCTCACGGCGGGCAACAGATACTGCTGACGATATGTGTATGGGTCCTTTATCTTAGAGCTTTATCTTGTAAGTACAATGACAAATGTCGAAATTCATCGTTTGCAGGGTGTATTGTTTTTGTACTCGAGTCGCGGATTTATCCTCTGCATCGGCCTGGTTTTGAGTTAATATGCATATTTATGAGCCTACGTCACAAGGCCGCAGAACCCGACTGACTATCAGTGTATCGCAATACTGCAGGTCACGAGGTCATCGGTGTGCTGTACACACGTGTCAGTGTACACGTACTGATGTTTTCCGGCATCCCTTTGAGTTTGACGTCATTCATGTTCCACGAGAATGTAGATTCATAAACCTTTCATACTCGCTATGATGTCAAAATCACAATGCGGGTTCCGCTTGACCTGCTAGTATTTACTAGTAACAATCGTCAGTGCTGCATCACGCACTAAACCGAGGGCGTGGCTAGTTCGACTCTCCGCGCAAAGCGTCTGAGCGAGCGCCCACGATTGCCCAGTCAGTTGACCTTTGTTCCTTTATTCCTCGGAAACACAAAACAGAACATAGGTATTTATACCCATTTTCTGCACTACAGTCAATTTCACATCTCACACATCGTAGTCTACGTAACTGAAAGCATCACTATTGGAAAGGACAAATGCACCATCGCAGCAGAAACACTACCACATTGAATCGAGTGAATCGGAGAGCCCGGGCCGCACAGACAAAAACGTGGCACGACCAGCGATGTGCAACTTTGACACACACGGTAGTTTTAGATCCTTTCAGCATAAAATCGGATAACCATATGATAAAACAGGTTTAAAATATTGCGAAATCAGTAAGAGATAAATTCTACTGAAGATCATGAATTCTGAAAATCACTAGCGCTCGCGGAACTATAAGAAGATCGACAAAGACCGTAGATTACTTACTGATTCACGGAGCAGAAAAGCGACAAATTCTGGATGGGCGGTCAAGTCAAGCTCTTGCTTTACGTGTTGCCACATGTCCATATTCCCTTGTACGATGTCAATTCTGCTGAGGGGTATTGTTACGATTGTGGTTGTGTTATCCTGTGAGAGCGTACATGTGTTATTCGTAGGTAACGATCCGATGTTTATTTGAGCTATCACGGTTATGATTCACGTGATTTTTTAATAAGATTTTCTTTTGTTCGTGAGTAGAGCCGATTTCGTTTTGTTAAGTTTAGTCCGGAACGTTGTAGACAGGTCGCACTGTCTGGTGGCCTCGTAAGTGTCACGTCGGTTAGTTGACATCGCAACATTTTCGTTACTTTTTGTTTTCCTGTGCGCGTGTATCGAGCAGCTTTTATTTCGTTTGGTGAATGTTCTCGTATCTTTTTGAGCTATCATAGATAGGGATACCATACTTTTATGTGTCTTTATTATACGCTAGAATTTAGAGCTGAAGTGAGCAGCCGTGTTTTTGTAGCCTGATATATTGTTTCTGGAAAGTTTATGTTAATAAGCTTCGGCTGCGTGTTTCGTTCTGGTTGATGGAATTCATGATTTCCGTAGAATATTCTAGATTTTGATAGTGTATATAAGGAGGACGCTGGGAAAGCCCGTGCGTACATTGTCTTGCTTTGTCAGTTGTAGAGACACGCAGTTTATTGCGAGAGACGCTGTGTATGATTGATTGTACATTGCTTAACGTCCCGACAGCAACAAGGCTTTCTCAGGACGTGCCTGCACTGCTTGTGAAAAAAAAATAAACAGAACATTGAATGTATGTCGCCGGCCGGTCAAATACATTAAATAAACCTAACACATGGGGCCTAAATAAAGCTAAGACCATTTAGCAACACACATCCAATATCGAGCTAAAGGCAGTGCAGACAGTAGGGAGAGTTTTAAAAAGTCAAACACAGGTGAATGAACAAAGGGTAGACAGAAACACATGCCCCAGAATAGAGAGAAAACCCCACCCTGTGGGGCTGACCAGGGTGACCCTGGGAACTAAAAAATACCTAACCCCACCCAAGTCCCCCAGGGCAGACCCGGGTGGGGTGACGCTGTGTATGAGAAACTTTGAGTCGTAGTGTGGACATAGCAAAAGAGACTTTGTATTCAGTAGTTTGTGCATTTGAGAGTGCATTACTGTGTGTATATCGCATCGCTGAATTAAATATTGTTGGAACTGTTACTCCAGTATTGTCTACATCCTTAAGCCACGTGTGACGGATTGCAGCTGAACGAGGTTTACTTTAAAGAACTCTACGTGTGTGTGTCTGGTGTGTTTATCATACTTCGACTACAACTCCACCACGTAACATACCAGCGACCCCGACGAGACCTCTTCAGTTGGTTCAGTGGAAAGGGTAGCAGGAGAAAACAGCCAGCAGTGAAAAGCAGAGATGGCGACATCGGAATTGGAGACATTCCTGAAAATTGGAAAGGAATGTGGACTCGAAGGAGCTCAACTCCTCGAGTTTGTAAAGGAGAGAGAAGAAAAGGAAGAAAAGAAACGAGAGAAAGAAGAAAAGGAGAGACTGGAAAGAGAAGAAAGAGCCAAAGAACGTGAAATCAGGAGACTCGAAATCCAAGCAGAAGAAGCAGAGAAACAGCGAAGAGAAGCAGAGAAACAACGAGAAGAGGAGCGAGAAGAGGCGGAGAGGCAACGTCAACACGAAATTCATCTAAAGCAGATGGAGATAGAGGCACAGAGCCAGAGAACTAATGAAGTAACAGCATTAGCGAGCAGAGAACAAACAGCCCCTGCGCCAAAACTTCCACCTTTCATTGAAAATTCAGATAAGATGGACGCTTATCTGGAGCGATTTGCTTCGCAAATAGCAACAATTGGAAACAAGAGACTTGGCCTATTAAACTGAGCGCACTTCTAACTGGCAAAGCGCTTGAATTTTACACCCGCTTACCAAGAGAAGAAGCCGAAGATTATACTCAGTTGAAAGCCGCCCTGTTGAGACAGTAAGACTTCACTGAAGAAGGTTACAGGCGACGATTTCTGAACTGCAAGCCTGAAGAAGGAGAAACACCCGGCCTATTCATTGAGAGAATCAGAAGCTACCTGGAGAAATGGATAGAGCTGGCTGGTCTAAACAGAGAGTACCAAGACCTGTGCGACCCCATCATCAAAGAACAAGTTTTCAGCGCATGTTCTAAAGGACCTGGCCGCCCACCTTAGAGAGCAAAAAGACCAGTCACTAAAGGCCCTGGCCGACTTCGCTCAAAGATACCTTGACGCTCACAACATGAAGTTCGGGTCCAGTAAGCCACAGCGTGTGTCTACACCAGCAGAGGAAATCTATAATGTCAGAGACACCCCGAGATACAAGCCGGTGGAGAACCTGACATGTTTTCTCTGTGGAAAGAAAGGTCACAAAGCGATAAGGTGTCCTTCTAAGGATGTTCCCCGAGGCGACAACATCAGAAGATCCAACCAAGATCGTGGGATAGCAGGCAGAAGCAGTACCACGTCTCAACACAGAGCAGCCGCTGTATTAGCCAATGATGTGACGTCATCCAATGACTTTGAGTCTAGAGAAACGCGACTGACACCAGAGCTGATTGAATCTTTCAAAAAGAATGGACGCATCCCAGTGGGAGATGGGGCTACATTTTTACCAGTCTCAAACATCGCGCTGCCTGAGAATGAAGTGCCGAACATGCCGGTGGTGTCAGGATTCGTCGGCGACACACCAGTGAGAGTGTTGAGAGACACTGGTTGTAGCTGCATCATCGTGAGAGAGGACCTAGTAGCTGAAGACCAGAAGCTACAGGAGTGGACCACCCTCATTTTGGCTGACGGAACTGTAAGGATTATCCCCCTTGCCAAAGTCAGTGTCGACACCCCATACTTGATAGGAGAGGTGAAGGCGTTGTGAGTGAAGACGCCAGTCTACGACCTCATCATCGGAAATATTGATGGTGCCAGAAACGCAGACGATCCAGATCCAGAGTGGAGACCTGAAATATGTTCTGTTACCACGAGAAGTCAAGCAAAGAAGAGTCATCAGACCATCCCTCTTAAAGTGGCGGACAACACGGAAGCAGCAGTGGTGAATAAAGAAAGGCTGGTGGAGCTACAGAGAGCCGACACCACGCTTGACAAGTTCCGAGGTCAAACCGAGCCTGTGATGCGTAAGGGAAAAGAGATAACCTTCGAGACCAGAAAAGATATCCTGTACCGGATATTCGACAGCAATGGAGATAAACCTGTGCGTCAAGTAGTAGTTCCTGAACCTTTGAGAATGCAGGTGATGAAATTGGCACATGATTCCATATTGGGAGGACATTTGGGAATCAACAAGACGCTCGATAGAATCCGAGCCGTCTTCTACTGGCCTGATATGGGAGGCGACGTCACCCGATTCTGCAGATCGTGCGACATATGCCAGAAGACAATCTCCAAGGGAAAGGTGCCCAAGGTTCCTCTAGAGAAAATGCCATTGATCGATATGCCTTTCAAGCAGGTAGCTGTTGACCTTGTGGGGCCAATATCTCCTCCGAGTGAAGATGGTCATCGTTACATTTTGACCCTGGTGGACTACGCTACGCGTTATCCTGAAGTCATACCATTGAAAAAGATCGACACTCCAACAGTAGCAGAGGCGCTCGTCGACATGTTCAACCGTTTAGGAATTTCTGAAGAGATCCTGAGTGACCTAGGAACTCAGTTCGTCTCAGACTGCATGGAGGAAGTCAACCGGCTATTGAGCATACGACACCTTACTACCACCCCTTATCACCCCATGTGTAATGGGCTGGTTGAAAAGTTTAATGGAACTTTAAAGGCTATGTTGAAGAAACTGTGCGCTGAGCAGCCAAGGTTGTGGCATAGATACATCAATGCCTTGCTCTTCGCATACCGTGAAGTTCCTCAGGATTCAACAGGGTTTTCCCCTTTTGAATTACTGTACGGTAGGACTGTAAGGGGGCCCATGCACATCCTGAAGGAGCTGTGGACCAAGGATATCGACGCACCTGAGGTGAAAATCAGCTACCAGTACGTCTTCGACCTGAGAGAGAAGCTGGAAGATACCCTCAGGATGGCTCGAGAAGAACTACGGAAGGCGCAGAACAAGGGGAAGCATTACTATGATCGTAAGGCAAAACCTCGACGATTTCAGCCAGGTGACCAAGTATTGGTTCTTCTTCCTACTGACAACAACAAACTTCTGATGCAGTGGAAGGGACTATACGCTGTCGACACGGTGGTTGGCATCAACGACTACAGACACAACAAGGTGAAACAAGGTGAAAACGTACCATGCCAAAAAAACAGGTTAGCCATCTTTGCCGCACTGCCTACCTGGAGCTCCGCAAAATAGGCATGATCAGATCCTTTTTGACAGAAAAGGCTACTGCCCAGCTTGTATGCTCTCGCATTCTGTCCCGTCTAGATTACTGTAATTCCCTCCTTGCTGGTATCTCATCTGATCAACTCACTCGCATTCAGCGTATCCAGAATAATGCAGCCCGGTTAGTCCTTCGCAAAAAACGTACTGATCATATCACACCACTGCTGCTAAAGCATCTCCACTGGCTACCTGTCAAACACAGAATAGAGTACAAGTTGGCCACTTTGGCATACAAACACTATGACAATACGCTTCCTGCATATCTGTCTTCTTCCCTTGCATCACATAATCCTAGCAGAAGTCTACGCTCAAGCTCACAAAAACTGCTCGTTCAGCCCAGAGTCAGCCTAAAAACTGCTGGTGCCCGTTCTTTCAGTTATCAGGCCCCTCACGTCTGGAACTCACTTCCACTGCATGTCCGTCTTTCCCCTACCTTGATGACCTTCAAACCTAATTTGAAGACCCATCTTTTCCTGGTAGCATATCAAGATTAGCTTAGTCTGGATGTGCTGCCTGGAAATGTTGGTTGTTTCGTATGTGGGTAGCCCATGTAGATAGGCTGTGTGTGTGTATGTGTGTGTGTGTGTGTGCGTGTGTGTGTGTGTGTGTGTGTGTGTGTGTGTGTGTGTGTGTGTGTGTGTGTGTGTGTGTGTGTGTGTGTGTGTGTGTGTGTTTCGTGTTAGAAATGCGCCTACATGGTGCGAGCAGATGTTTATTTAAAGAGTGAATGTGTTCTAATTTTTCTCTTTTTTAATGTTTTTTATGTGCTGTAAAGCGCTCCGAGCTTGCTGTTCGTGGGGAAGGGCGCTATATAAAAACTATGTATTATTAATTTGCTGAAGAAGAATATTGCGAGAGGTCGTCAAGACAAAACACAAATGGCCGCATCAGTGCGTCTTGCTGATGACGAAAGACTAGACCACGAGAACCTTTTTTGACATTAAACTACAGTCTATCAAGGGTTCGCAGAATTTTGGAGCAGATTACCTGAGCAGAGCAGTTTAAATGAACATTTCTGTGTCCAGAACTTTTGTATGAAACATTTCGATGCTCAGGACTGTTTAAAGGAACTGTGAGACGTTTTTTTAATTCGATTTTTGATGTGTAGTTATTTTGTTTAGGGTTTTGTGTAGGTTTACACAGCCACAACCGTATTTTTGAAATCTGAGAAGAAATTTTTGTGAAATTTCATTCTTAAGAGGGGGGTAATGTTACGATTGTGGTTGTGTTATCCTGTGAGAGCGTACATGTGTTATTCGTAGGTAACGATCCGATGTTTATTTGAGCTATCACGGTTATGATTCACGTGTTTTTTTAATAAGATTTTCTTTTGTTCGTGAGTAGAGCCGATTTCGTTAAGTTTAGTCCGGAACGTTGTAGACAGGTCGCACTGTCTGGTGGCCTCGTAAGTGTCACGTCGGTTAGTTGACATCGCAACATTTTCGCTACTTTTTGTTTTTCTGTGCGCGTGTATCGAGCAGCCTTTATTTCGTTTGGTGAATGTTCTCGTACCTTTTTGAGCTATCATAGATAGGGATACCATACTTTTATGTGTCTTTAATATATGCTAGAATTTAGAGCTGAAGTGAGCAGCCGTGTTTTTGTAGCCTGATATATTGTTGCTTCGGCTGCGTGTTTCGTTCTGGTTGTTTGAGTTCATGATTTCCGTAGAATATTCTAGATTTTGATAGTGTATATAAGGAGGGCGCTGGGAAAGCCCGTGCGTGCATTGTCTTGCTTTGTCAGTTGTAGAGACACGCAGTTTATTGCGAGAGACGCTGTGTATGAGAAACTTTGAGTCGTAGTGTGGACATAGCAAAAGAGACTTTGTATTCAGTAGTTTGTGCATTTGAGAGTGCATTACTGTGTGGATATCGCATCGCTGAATTAAATATTGTTGGAACTGTTACTCCAGTATTGTCTACATCCTTAAGCCACGTGTGACGGATTGCAGCTGAACGAGGTTTACTTTAAAGAACTCTACGTGTGTGTGTCTGGTGTGTTTATCATACTTCGACTACAACTCCACCACGTAACAGGTATCTTGTCTCTTTTCCTCTTTCTTCTCTTCAATTCCGAGTCTGTCATTGTCGGCGCGAGTCGATGATACTTTCTTTTTTTCTTCGCTGGTTTATCCGCCATCTTGTCTCTGATTGGTTATAATTATGCAGATGACTTAAGGTCGTATAGAATAGTTATGACGTCACTGAGCTACCATCGACAATCAAAAACAATCTTTTTATGGTGTCCCGACAAAAGATTCCGGTGGACCTCTTTTCGCTTTGAACGAACGAAAGAAAGCATTTGGTGGGACAATATGGTGGTCACTGTCTAAGTGGGAATATATACTGAAGCCCAGTAAAAGCTTTTTGCGAACTGAAGCCTTCAAAAATTCATTTGTGCCCCTTTAAACGAAGAGCCACCGTTACAAATCTACAATAACTGTTCAACAAATTCTGTGGGCTTCCTCTTTTAGAAACAATAAGAAAACGTTAATGGACAAATCTCCTTCTCGTGCAAGAAACTAATTATTAGTAATCCGTATATGTTACCTGTAATCTACGGGAAAAGGTATATGTCAGTAAATATCCATTTTGTTCTCTTCTGGTGCAGTTTATTACGCCGCGCCGAGAAAGAAAACGAGAAGTAACGTCAAGTCGGCTGACCCGCTCAGCCGACTTGTCGTTACTTCTCGTTTTCTTTCTCGATGCTGCGTAATAAACTGCACCAGAAGAGAACAAGATGCCGTTCAATCACTGACGTCCAAATTGAAGATTAGTTTAAAAATCTCCCGTAAATTACATGTAATCTGTGGTCTGTCTATCAAACGCTTTAAAACATTGAAACTGAGATCTGATTCTCGCCAAAATACAGTCGCGCGTTTTTCCCCAGCTATCGTGAGGCCTAGCCTCAACAAATCTGGCTCTTGGCTGTTCCCTAAAACTGACTCAAAGAGAGGCTGGCAGGACGGACCAAATGCGCAAAAGGTCATCGGGCCGACGTCGGCCCGATGGCCTTTGCGCACTGGGGAGCCGCTCTGTTTCAAAGTATCCAGGACCTAACAAACAGTATTCACAACCGAGTCCGACCTTTGCCTACATCAGAATTAGTTCTTGGGCATCATAATTAGTTACTGGGCATCAGAATTAGTTATTGGGCATCAGAATTAGTTACTGGGCAATAATAAGGCAATCTTACGGCGATATCTACGTCAGAATACCGTTGCTGAAGCGGCTGACGTGTCTGAACAGTGTAGCTAGGATAGTAGATGCAAAACTATCAAACACACTTCGCTAGCGGATTTCGGTTTTATATGGCACAACTCTAGTTTTTTTTTGTTTTGTTTGTTTGTTTGTTTTGTAATTTTTTTTATTATGCCTTGACAAGCAACACTGTGACGCAGCAGGGCCAGATCGGGGGGGGGGGGGGGGTGTCCAGAACTCGACCCCCGTTTGCCGCAGACCCAAAACATGTTTTATAAAATGAACTTATAACAAAGTTCCTTTTTGTGAAGTTTGAACCCCCCCTCCACCCCCCCCTCCCCCCACCCACCCAAATTGCATACGCATTCTCTGTCGGCTCTCTCTCTCTCTCTCTCTCAGTCTCTCTCTCTCTCTCTCTCAGTTTTTTTTCAAAGTGGTTTTATTTTTTTTTTTATGATTACGTTTTGCCTTTTAAATTTTATTAGTTTTAGTCACGCGCGTGAGATTGTTGTGTGGGTGCGTTTTCAAGGACATGATTGAAAAAAGGTCTGTGTACCTAATCATTTATCCTTGAGAAATAAAGTTTCATTTCATTTCATTTCCCTCGCGCTGGGACCATATGGCGTTGAGGCGCGTCCCCTGGGTGGTGGATAGGAGGTCCCTCGCGAGAGGGGTGCACCGAATGAAATATGGTGCCGTGAACCAACATGGTCTAAGGGAAGGTGACCCCAACAGAAAACCCCTGGTCCTCCTAGTAAGGGGGTTGGGCGTGGGGGTAGCTTCCCCACCCTGCAAAAAAGGAAATAGCTACAAAAACGCCGACGAAAAGACAAACAGTAATTCCTTTCCTGGAGGAGTAAGGTTCTTCTACCAGAAGATTTATGACGTCCTGTGCTGAAAGCCGGAAGTCTTCGGAAGCCACAAGACCGAGCCGCCTCTCTCTATCCAGGGACACAACCATGGGCACATGGAACGTCAAGACCATGTACCAGAGCGGCAAGGCCGCCCAGATAGCAGCGGAAATGCAAAAGTACAACCTTTCCCTGCTAGGTATCAGTGAAGCCAGATGGACGCAGTCTGGCCAGAAAAGGCTGTTAACCCTTATCATTCGGAATACACCAGTGTGTGAAATAAGTTTGACTAAAATAGTACAAGGGTGGTGCCAGAGTAGCTTGGTGCCTCTAGGCGCCAAGCTATTCTGGCACCACCATTGTACTAAAGCCATTGGTCTATATCCTTATCTGTAAGTACTGTAATGTAGCTTGCATATGGCAGTGTACAAATGTGAAGATTTTAGCCTCAGTATGATATGGGTTAAGTGGGGAGATGATTCTGTATTCAGGTCATGAAGAGGAGAATGCCCCCCATACAGAAGGAGTAGCATTCATGCTGTCACCAGTGGCACAGAGCGCGCTGATGGGCCAAGAATGATCACAGCAGCCTTTAGAACCAAGAAAAAGCTCAAGCTGAACGTCATCCAGTGTTATGCGCCCACTAATGACAGTGACGAGGAAGAGAAACAAGAGTTCTATGACCGACTCCAGAGTGCCGTGGACAAATGTGCGGAGCGAGACATCACCATCGTCATGGGCGATTTTAATGCCAAAATAGGGGAGGACAACACCGGATACGAAGAGGTGATGGGGAGACAGGGACTAAGGAGATGAGTGAGAACGGGGAGAGGTTTGTAGACTTTTGTGCTCTAAACAGACTTGTCATTGGAGGTAGCATCTTCCCACACAGAAGAATACACAAAGCAACGTGGGTCTCACCTGACCATACTACAGAGAACCAAATAGACCATATCTGCATTTGCAAGAAATTTAGAAGATCCCTTCAAAATGTTCGAGTGAGGAGGGGAGCAGATGTCGCCTCAGACCACCATCTGCTTACCTTAAGAATAAAGCTCAAGTTAAAGAAAAGCCGCACAGAGACAACAAGAAGACAGCGCTATAATGTAGGCCTCCTGAGAGAGACTGGAGTGAGAGAAGAGTTCAAACTGGTGCTGTCCAACCGGTTTCAAGCGCTACATGAGCTAGTAAATGAAGACTGAGGACGCGGTCACCACAGAGCAGCAGTGGAAGGCAGTTAGAGAGGCGCTGAACTCAACCTGCAAAGACACTGTAGGGTTTAGGAAACACCATCACAAGGACTGGCTGTCGGCACAGACCTTGAAGAAGATAAAAGTGAGGAAGCAGAAGAAAGCAGTTGTCAACAACAGTCGCACGAGAGCAGCCAAAGCAAGGGCACATGAGGGATACTCGGAAGCCAACCGCGAGGTGAAAGGGAGTATCAGCGCAGACAAGAGGGCCTACACAGACAGCCTGGCAGCAGAGGCAGAAAAGGCAGCAGGCAGCGGTAACATGAAACAGCTCTACGACATTACCAGAAGGTTGTCGGGCAAGTATGGCCATACAGAAAGACCAGTAAAAGACAAAGAAGGCAAACCTATTGCAGACAGAACAGACCAACTCGACAGATGGGCCGAGTATTTTGAAGAGTTACTAAACAGACACAGATCACCCGACCCCCCAGACATCCAGCCAGCAGAGACCGACCTACCCATCAGCTGTGACAGACCCAGCCGGGAAGAGATCAGAAGAGCAGTGGCATTTTTGAAGAACGGCAAAGCAGCAGGGCCAGATGGCATCCCAGCGGAGTCTCTGAAAGCAGACCTAGAGACAACAGTAGAGATGCTGTACCCACTGTTTGGAAAGATCTGGGAAGAGGAGGTGATGTCGGCTGACTGGAAGGAGGGGTACCTAATCAAGCTTCCCAAGAAAGGCGACCTTAGCAAGTGTTCCAACTACAGAGGAATCACCTTGCTGTCAGTACCAGGAAAGGTCTTCAACAGGATCATCCTGGAGAGAATGAAGAGCTCCGCTGACCCCCAGCTGAGAGACCAGCAAGCAGGATTCAGGAAAAACCGATCATGTACAGACCAGATCGCCACTCTCCGCATCATCGTGGAACAGTCTCTGGAGTGGAGCTCCCCGCTGTACGTCAACTTTGTGGATTACGAGAAAGCATTTGACAGCGTGGACCGAGAGACTCTGTGGAAACTCCTACGACACTACGGTGTACCCACAAAGCTCGTCCGCCTGATCAAGAGCAGCTACGATGGCATGACATGTCGCGTGATCCACGAAGGGCAGTTTTGTTTTCCTGTGCGCGTGTATCGAGCAGCCTTTATTTCGTTTGGTGAATGTTCTCGTATCTTTTTGAGCTATCATAGATAGGGATACCATACTTTTATGTGTCTTTATTATACGCTAGAATTTAGAGCTGAAGTGAGCAGCCGTGTTTTTGTAGCCTGATATATTGTTTCTGGAAAGTTTATGTTAATGAGCTTCGGCTGCGTGTTTCGTTCTGGTTGTTTGAATTCATGATTTCCGTAGAATATTCTAGATTTTGATAGTGTATATAAGGAGGGCGCTGGGAAAGCCCGTGCGTACATTGTCTTGCTTTGTCAGTTGTAGAGACACGCAGTTTATTGCGAGAGACGCTGTGTATGAGAAACTTTGAGTCGTAGTGTGGACATAGCAAAAGAGACTTTGTATTCAGTAGTTTGTGCATTTGAGAGTGCATTACTGTGTGTATATCGCATCGCTGAATTAAATATTGTTGGAACTGTTACTCCAGTATTGTCTACATCCTTAAGCCACGTGTGACGGATTGCAGCTGAACGAGGTTTACTTTAAAGAACTCTACGTGTGTGTGTCTGGTGTGTTTATCATACTTCGACTACAACTCCACCACGTAACATACCAGCGACCCCGACGAGACCTCTTCAGTTGGTTCAGTGGAAAGGGTAGCAGGAGAAAACAGCCAGCAGTGAAAAGCAGAGATGGCGACATCGGAATTGGAGACATTCCTGAAAATTGGAAAGGAATGTGGACTCGAAGGAGCTTAACTCCTCGAGTTTGTAAAGGAGAGAGAAGAAAAGGAAGAAAAGAAACGAGATAAAGAAGAAAAGGAGACTGGAAAGAGAAGAAAGAGCCAAAGAACGTGAAATCAGGAGACTCGAAATCCAAGCAGAAGAAGCAGAGAAACAGCGAAGAGAAGCAGAGAAACAACGAGAAGAGGAGCGAGAAGAGGCGGAGAGGCAACGTCAACACGAAATTCATCTAAAGCAGATGGAGATAGAGGCACAGAGCCAGAGAACTAATGAAGTAACAGCATTAGCGAGCAGAGAACAAACAGCCCCTGCGCCAAAACTTCCAACTTTCATTGAAAATTCAGGTAAGATGGACGCTTATCTGGAGCGATTTGAGCGCTTCGCAAATAGCAACAATTGGAAACAAGAGACTTGGCCTATTAAACTGAGCGCACTTCTAACTGGCAAAGCGCTTGAATTTTACACCCGCTTACCAAGAGAAGAAGCCGAAGATTATACTCAGTTGAAAGCCGCCCTGTTGAGACAGTACGACTTCACTGAAGAAGGTTACAGGCGACGATTTCGGAACTGCAAGCCTGAAGAAGGAGAAACACCCGGCCTATTCATTGAGAGAATCAGAAGCTACCTGGAGAAATGGATAGAGCTGGCTGGTCTAAACAGAGAGTACCAAGACTTGTGCGACCTCATCATCAAAGAACAAGTTTTCAGCGCATGTTCTAAGGACCTGGCCGCCCACCTTAGAGAGCAAAAAGACCAGTCACTAAAGGCCCTGGCCGACTTCGCTCAAAGATACCTTGACGCTCACAACATGAAATTCGGGTCCAGTAAGCCACAGCGTGTGTCTACACCAGCAGAGGAAATCTATAATGTCAGAGACACCCCGAGATACAAGCCGGTGGAGAACCTGACATGTTTTCTCTGTGGAAAGAAAGGTCACAAAGCGATAAGGTGTCCTTCTAAGGATGTTCCCCGAGGCGACAACATCAGAAGATCCAACCAAGATCGTGGGATAGCAGGCAGAAGCAGTACCACGTCTCAACACAGAGCAGCCGCTGTATTAGCCAATGATGTGACGTCATCCAATGACTTTGAGTCTAGAGAAACGCGAGTGACACCAGAGCTGATTGAATCTTTCAAAAAGAATGGACGCATCCCAGTGGGAGATGGGGCTACATTTTTACCAGTCTCAAACATCGCGCTGCCTGAGAATGAAGTGCCGAACATGCCGGTGGTGTCAGGATTCGTCGGCGACACACCAGTGAGAGTGTTGAGAGACACTGGTTGTAGCTGCATCATCGTGAGAGAGGACCTAGTAGCTGAAGACCAGAAGCTACAGGAGTGGACCACCCTCATTTTGGCTGACGGAACTGTAAGGATTATCCCCCTTGCCAAAGTCAGTGTCGACACCCCATACTTGACAGGAGAGGTGAAGGCGTTGTGCGTGAAGACGCCAGTCTACGACCTCATCATCGGAAATATTGATGGTGCCAGAAACGCAGACGATCCAGATCCAGAGTGGAGACCTGAAATATGTTCTGTTACCACGAGAAGTCAAGCAAAGAAGAGTCATCAGACCATCCCTCTTAAAGTGGCGGACAACACGGAAGCAGCAGTGGTGAATAAAGAAAGGCTGGTGGAGCTACAGAGAGCCGACACCACGCTTGAAAAGTTCCGAGGTCAAACCGAGCCTGTGATGCGTAAGGGAAAAGAGATAACCTTCGAGACCAGAAAAGATATCCTGTACCGGATATTCGACAGCAATGGAGATAAACCTGTGCGTCAAGTAGTAGTTCCTGAACCTTTGAGAATGCAGGTGATGAAATTGGCACATGATTCCATATTGGGAGGACATTTGGGAATCAACAAGACGCTCGGTAGAATCCGAGCCGTCTTCTACTGGCCTGATATGGGAGGCGACGTCACCCGATTCTGCAGGTCGTGCGACATATGCCAGAAGACAATCTCCAAGGGAAAGGTGCCCAAGGTTCCTCTAGAGAAAATGTCATTGATCGATATGCCTTTCAAGCAGGTAGCTGTTGACCTTGTGGGGCCAATATCTCCTCCGAGTGAAGATGGTCATCGTTACATTTTGACCCTGGTGGACTACGCTACGCGTTATCCTGAAGCCATACCATTGAAAAAGATCGACACTCCAACAGTAGCAGAGGCGCTCGTCGACATGTTCAACCGTTTAGGAATTCCTGAAGAGATCCTGAGTGACCTAGGAACTCAGTTCGTCTCAGACTGCATGGAGGAAGTCAACCGGCTATTGAGCATACGACACCTTACTACCACCCCTTATCACCCCATGTGTAATGGGCTGGTTGAAAAGTTTAATGGAACTTTAAAGGCTATGTTGAAGAAACTGTGCGCTGAGCAGCCAAGGTTGTGGCATAGATACATCAATGCCTTGCTCTTCGCATACCGTGAAGTTGCTCAGGATTCAACAGGGTTTTCCCCTTTTTGAATTACTGTACGGTAGGACTGTAAGGGGGCCCATGCACATCCTGAAGGAGCTGTGGACCAAGGATATCGACGCACCTGAGGTGAAAATCAGCTACCAGTACGTCTTCGACCTGAGAGAGAAGCTGGAAGATACCCTCAGGATGGCTCGAGAAGAACTACGGAAGGCGCAGAACAAGGGGAAGCATTACTATGATCGTAAGGCAAAACCTCGACGATTCCAGCCAGGTGACCAAGTATTGGTTCTTCTTCCTACCGACAACAACAAACTTCTGATGCAGTGGAAGGGACTATACGCTGTCGACACGGTGGTTGGCATCAACGACTACAGACACAACAAGGTGAAACAAGGTGAAAACGTACCATGCTAAAAAAAACAGGTTAGCCATCTTTGCCGCACTGCCTACCTGGAGTTCCGCAAAATAGGCATGATCAGATCCTTTTTGACAGAAAAGGCTACTGCCCAGCTTGTATGCTCTCGCATTCTGTCCCGTCTAGATTACTGTAATTCCCTCCTTGCTGGTATCTCATCTGATCAACTCACTCGCATTCAGCGTATCCAGAATAATGCAGCCCGGTTAGTCCTTCGCAAAAAACGTACTGATCATATCACACCACTGCTAAAGCATCTCCACTGGCTACCTGTCAAACAGAGAATAGAGTACAAGTTGGCCACTTTGGCATACAAACACTATGACAATACGCTTCCTGCATATCTGTCTTCTTCCCTTGCATCACATAATCCTAGCAGAAGTCTACGCTCAAGCTCACAAAAACTGCTCGTTCAGCCCAGAGTCAGCCTAAAAACTGCTGGTGCCCGTTCTTTCAGTTATCAGGCCCCTCACGTCTGGAACTCACTTCCACTGCATGTCCGTCTTTCCCCTACCCTGATGACCTTCAAAACAAATTTGAAGACCCATCTTTTCCTGGTAGCATATCAAGATTAGCTTAGTCTGGATGTGCTGCCTGGAAATGTTGGTTGTTTCGTATGTGGGTAGCCCATGTAGATAGGCTGTGTGTGTGTATGTGTGCGTGTGTGTGCGTGTGTGTGTGTGTGTGTGTGTGTGTGTGTGTGTGTGTGTGTGTGTGTGTGTGTGTGTGTGTGTGTGTTTCGTGTTAGAAATGCGCCTACATGGTGCGAGCAGATGTTTATTTAAAGAGTGAATGTGTTCTAATTTTTCTCTTTTTTAATGTTTTTTATGTGCTGTAAAGCGCTCCGAGCTTGCTGTTCGTGGGGAAGGGCGCTATATAAAAACTATGTATTATTAATTTGCTGAAGAAGAATATTGCGAGAGGTCGTCAAGACAAAACACAAATGGCCGCATCGGTGCGTCTTGCTGATGACGAAAGACTAGACAACGAGAACCTTTTTTGACATTAAACTACAGTCTATCAAGGGTTCGCAGAATTTTGGAGCAGATTACCTGAGCAGAGCAGTTTAAATGAACATTTCTGTGTCCAGAACTTTTGTATGAAACATTTCGATGCTCAGGACTGTTTAAAGGAACTGTGAGACGTTTTTTTTAATTCGATTTTTGATGTGTAGTTATTTTGTTTAGGGTTTTGTGTAGGTTTACACAGCCACAACCGTATTTTTGAAATCTGAGAAGAAATTTTTGTGAAATTTCATTCTTAAGAGGGGGGTAATGTTACGATTGTGGTTGTGTTATCCTGTGAGAGCGTACATGTGTTATTCGTAGGTAACGATCCGATGTTTATTTGAGCTATCACGGTTATGATTCACGTGTTTTTTTAATAAGATTTTCTTTTGTTCGTGAGTAGAGCCGATTTCGTTTAGTCCGGAACGTTGTAGACAGGTCGCACTGTCTGGTGGCCACGAGGCACACAAGTGTCACGTGGGTTAGTTGACATCGCAACATTTTCGCTACTTTTTGTTTTTCTGTGCGCGTGTATCGAGCAGCCTTTATTTCGTTTGGTGAATGTTCTCGTACCTTTTTGAGCTATCATAGATAGGGATACCATACTTTTATGTGTTTTTAATATATGCTAGAATTTAGAGCTGAAGTGAGCAGCCGTGTTTTTGTAGCCTGATATATTGTTGCTTCGGCTGCGTGTTTCGTTCTGGTTGTTTGAGTTCATGATTTCCGTAGAATATTCTAGATTTTGATAGTGTATATAAGGAGGGCGCTGGGAAAGCCCGTGCGTGCATTGTCTTGCTTTGTCAGTTGTAGAGACACGCAGTTTATTGCGAGAGACGCTGTGTATGAGAAACTTTGAGTCGTAGTGTGGACATAGCAAAAGAGACTTTGTATTCAGTAGTTTGTGCATTTGAGAGTGCATTACTGTGTGGATATCGCATCGCTGAATTAAATATTGTTGGAACTGTTACTCCAGTATTGTCTACATCCTTAAGCCACGTGTGACGGATTGCAGCTGAACGAGGTTTACTTTAAAGAACTCTACGTGTGTGTGTCTGGTGTGTTTATCATACTTCGACTACAACTCCACCACGTAACAGGTATCTTGTCTCTTTTCCTCTTTCTTCTCTTCAATTCCGAGTCTGTCATTGTCGGCGCGAGTCGATGATACTTTCTTTTTTTCTTCGCTGGTTTATCCGCCATCTTGTCTCTGATTGGTTATAATTATGCAGATGACTTAAGGTCGTATAGAATAGTTATGACGTCACTGAGCTACCATCGACAATCAAAAACAATCTTTTTACGGTGTCCCGACAAAAGATTCCGGTGGACCTCTTTTCGCTTTGAACGAACGAAAGAAAGCATTTGGTGGGACAATATGGTGGTCACTGTCTAAGTGGGAATGTATACTGAAGCCCAGTAAAAGCTTTTTGCGAACTGAAGCCTTCAAAAATTCATTTGTGCCCCTTTAAACGAAGAGCCACCGTTACAAATCTACAATAACTGTTCAACAAATTCTGTGGGCTTCCTCTTTTAGAAACAATAAGAAAACGTTAATGGACAAATCTCCTTCTCGTGCAAGAAACTAATTATTAGTAATCCGTATATGTTACCTGTAATCTACGGGAAAAGGTATATGTCAGTAAATATCCATTTTGTTCTCTTCTGGTGCAGTTTATTACGCCGCGCCGAGAAAGAAAACGAGAAGTAACGTCAAGTCGGCTGACCCGGTCAGCCGACTTGTCGTTACTTCTCGTTTTCTTTCTCGATGCTGCGTAATAAACTGCACCAGAAGAGAACAAGATGCCGTTCAATCACTGACGTCCAAATTGAAGACTAGTTTAAAAATCTCCCGTAAATTACATGTAATCTGTGGTCTGTCTATCAAACGCTTTAAAACATTGAAACTGAGATCTGATTCTCGCCAAAATACAGTCGCGCGTTTTTCCCCAGCTATCGTGAGGCCTAGCCTCAACAAATCTGGCTCTTGGCTGTTCCCTAAAACTGACTCAAAGAGAGGCTGGCAGGACGGACCAAATGCGCAAAAGGTCATCGGGCCGACGTCGGCCCGATGGCCTTTGCGCACTGGGGAGCCGCTCTGTTTCAAAGTATCCAGGACCTAACAAACAGTATTCACAA
Source organism: Semisulcospira habei (assembly GCA_036245525.1). Classification (NCBI taxonomy): domain Eukaryota; kingdom Metazoa; phylum Mollusca; class Gastropoda; family Semisulcospiridae; genus Semisulcospira; species Semisulcospira habei. The sequence continues at coordinate 124,968,923 of BTPG01000001.1, read as the reverse complement.
CCGAGTCCGACCTTTGCCTACATCAGAATTAGTTCTTGGGCATCATAATTAGTTACTGGGCATCAGAATTAGTTATTGGGCATCAGAATTAGTTACTGGGCAATAATAAGGCAATCTTACGGCGATATCTACGTCAGAATACCGTTGCTGAAGCGGCTGACGTGTCTGAACAGTGTAGCTAGGATAGTAGATGCAAAACTATCAAACACACTTCGCCAGCGGATTTCGGTTTTATATGGCACAACTCTAGTTTTTTTTTTGTTGTTTGTTTGGTTTTTTTTTGTAATTTTTTTTTTTATTATGCCTTGACAAGCAACACTGTGACGCAGCAGGGCCAGATCGGGGGTGGGGGGGGGGGTGGGGGGGGGGGTGTCCATAACCCGACCCCCGTTTGCCGCAGACCCAAAACATGTTTTATAAAATGAACTTATAACAAAGTTCCTTTTTGTGAAGTTTGAACCCCCCCTCCACCCCCCCCCCTCCCCCCACCCACCCAAATTGCATACGCATTCTCTCTGTCGGCTCTCTCTCTCTCTCTCTCTCTCTCTCTCAGTCTCTCTCTCTCTCTCTCTCTCTCTCAGTTTTTTTTCAAAGTGGTTTTATTTTTTTTATGATTACGTTTTGCCTTTCCAATTTTATTAATTTTAGTCACGCGCGTGAGATTGTTGTGTGAGTGCGTGTTCAAGGACATGATTGAAAAAAGGTCTGTGTACCTAATCATTTATCCTTGAGAAATAAAGTTTCATTTCATTTCATTTCCCTCGCGCTGGGACCATATGGCGTTGAGGCGCGTCCCCTGGGTGGTGGATAGGAGGTCCCTCGCGAGAGGGGTGCACCGAATGAAATATGGTGCCGTGAACCAACATGGTCTAAGGGAAGGTGACCCCGACAGAAAACCCCTGGTCCTCCTAGTAAGGGGGTTGGGCATGGGGGTAGCTTCCCCACCCTGCAAAAAAGGAAATAGCTACAAAAACGCCGACGAAAAGACAAACAGTAATTCCTTTCCTGGAGGAGGAAGGTTCTTCTACCAGAAGATTTATGACGTCCTGTGCTGAAAGCCGGAAGTCTTCGGAAGCCACAAGACCGAGCCGCCTCTCTCTATCCAGGGACACAACCATGGGCACATGGAACGTCAAGACCATGTACCAGAGCGGCAAGGCCGCCCAGATAGCAGCGGAAATGCAAAAGTACAACCTTTCCCTGCTAGGCATCAGTGAAGCCAGATGGACGCAGTCTGGCCAGAAAAGGCTGTTAACCCTTATCATTCGGAATACACCAGTGTGTGAAATAAGTTTGACTAAAATAGTACAAGGGTGGTGCCAGAGTAGCTTGGTGCCTCTAGGCGCCAAGCTATTCTGGCACCACCCTTGTACTAAAGCCATTGGTCTATATCCTTATCTGTAAGTACTGTAATGTAGCTTGCATATGGCAGTGTACAAATGTGAAGATTTTAGCCTCAGTATGATATGGGTTAAGTGGGGAGATGATTCTGTATTCAGGTCATGAAGAGGAGAATGCCCCCCATACAGAAGGAGTAGCATTCATGCTGTCACCAGTGGCACAGAGCGCGCTGATGGGCCAAGAATTATCACAGCAGCCTTTAGAACCAAGAAAAAGCTCAAGCTGAACGTCATCCAGTGTTATGCGCCCACTAATGACAGTGACGAGGAAGAGAAACAAGAGTTCTATGACCGACTCCAGAGTGCCGTGGACAAATGTGCGGAGCGAGACATCACCATCGTCATGGGCGATTTTAATGCCAAAATAGGGGAGGACAACACCGGATACGAAGAGGTGATGGGGAGACAGGGACTAAGGAGATGAGTGAGAACGGGGAGAGGTTTGTAGACTTTTGTGCTCTAAACAGACTTGTCATTGGAGATATCATCTTTCCACACAGAAGAATACACAAAGCAACGTGGGTCTCACCTGACCAAACTACAGAGAACCAAATAGACCATATCTGCATTTGCAAGAAATTTAGAAGATCCCTTCAAAATGTTCGAGTGAGGAGGGGAGCAGATGTCGCCTCAGACCACCATCTGCTTACCTTAAGAATAAAGCTCAAGTTAAAGAAAAGCCGCACAGAGACAACAAGAAGACAGCGCTATAATGTAGGCCTCCTGAGAGAGACTGGAGTGAGAGAAGAGTTCAAACTGGTGCTGTCCAACCGGTTTCAAGCGCTACATGAGCTAGTAAATGAAGACTGAGGACGCGGTCACCACAGAGCAGCAGTGGAAGGCAGTTAGGGAGGTGCTGAACTCAACCTGCAAAGACACTGTAGGGTTTAGGAAACACCATCACAAGGACTGGCTGTCGGCACAGACCTTGAAGAAGATAAAAGTGAGGAAGCAGAAGAAAGCAGTTGTCAACAACAGTCGCACGAGAGCAGCCAAAGCAAGGGCACATGAGGGATACTCGGAAGCCAACCGCGAGGTGAAAGGGAGTATCAGCGCAGACAAGAGGGCCTACACAGACAGCCTGGCAGCAGAGGCAGAAAAGGCAGCAGGCAGCGGCAACATGAAACAGCTCTACGACATTACCAGAAGATTGTCGGGCAAGTATGGCCATACAGAAAGACCAGTAAAAGACAAAGAAGGCAAACCTATTGCAGACAGAACAGACCAACTCGACAGATGGGCCGAGTATTTTGAAGAGTTACTAAACAGACACAGATCACCCGACCCCCCAGACATCCAGCCAGCAGAGACCGACCTACCCATCAGCTGTGACAGACCCAGCCGGGAAGAGATCAGAAGAGCAGTGGCATTTTTGAAGAACGGCAAAGCAGCAGGGCCAGATGGCATCCCAGCGGAGTCTCTGAAAGCAGACCTAGAGACAACAGTAGAGATGCTGTACCCACTGTTTGGAAAGATCTGGGAAGAGGAGGTGATGCCGGCTGACTGGAAGGAGGGGTACCTAATCAAGCTTCCCAAAAAAGGCGACCTTAGCAAGTGTTCCAACTACAGAGGAATCACCTTGCTGTCGGTACCAGGAAAGGTCTTCAACAGGATCATCCTGGAGAGAATGAAGAGCTCCGCTGACCCCCAGCTGAGAGACCAGCAAGCAGGATTCAGGAAAAACCGATCATGTACAGACCAGATCGCCACTCTCCGCATCATCGTGGAACAGTCTCTGGAGTGGAGCTCCCCGCTGTACGTCAACTTTGTGGATTACGAGAAAGCATTTGACAGCGTGGACCGAGAGACTCTGTGGAAACTCCTACGACACTACGGTGTACCCACAAAGCTCGTCCGCCTGATCAAGAGCAGCTACGATGGCATGACATGTCGCGTGATCCACGAAGGGCAGTTCACCAGGGAGCTCCAGGTCAGAACCGGTGTCAGGCAGGGGTGTCTGTTGTCTCCGTTCCTCTTCCTACTGGCCATAAACTGGGTCATGAAGAGGACCACAGAGCACAGACGACGGAAGTGGAATACAGTGGACATTGTGGACACAGCTTGACGACCTCGATTTTGCAGACGACTTGGCATTACTGTCCCACACTCATCAACAAATGCAGGGCAAGACCACGAGGCTTGCTGACATCTCGTCCCAAGTGGGCCTCACCATCCACAAACAGAAAACAAAGTCAATGAGGCTGAACGCAACCAGGCCCGGGAAGAACCAGTCTTGCTTGCTGCCACCCCGTTGGAGGAGGTGGAGTCCTTCACCTATCTCGGGAGCATCATAGACAAAAAAGGCGGCACTGATGCAGATGTCAGAGCACGAATCGGTAAAGCCAGAGCAGCCTTTCTCCAGTAGAAAAAAGTGTGGAGTTCCAGAGAGCTGTCACAACACACCAAAGTCCGGATTTTCAACTCCAACGTAAAAGCAGTTCTCCTATATGGAGCAGAGACTTGGGGATTGACAAAAACCACAGTCAACAGAGTACAGATCTTCATAAACAGTTGCCTTAGAAGAATTTTGAAAATCCACTGGCCAGAGAAGATCAGCAACGTCAGACTCTGGGAGAGAACAGAGCAGATAACAGCAGAGAATGAAATTGGGCGAAGAAGATGGGGATGGATTGGTCACAGTCTGAGAAAGCCAGCTTCCAGTATCACTAGGCAGGCATTGTCATGGAACCCCCAGGGAAAGAGGAAAAGAGGTAGGCCGAGAAACTCCTGGCGTCGAGACCTCCAAGCAGACATCAAGAGACTGGAACCATGACCTGGAGTAAAATCGAGAGAAGCACGGACGGACTCGCTGAGGTCTCTCGTCGACGGCCTATACCCGGTAGGGTGACAGCGTAAGTACGTAAGTAAGTCATTTCATTTCATTTCATTTCTGTCTCTCCTCTCCGCTCTCTCTCCCCCCCCCCCCCCCAGCCCATCCCCCCTCCCCCCCCCCCCCCAACCCTTCCCACACGTCATAACTGATATTTTTGGCGAGTGGTGAAAGTCTCGAGACACACGCCGCTCTTCCCCAGACCCCCCCCCCCCTCTCACCCCGGCCACTGACACCTCTCCCCCCCCCCCCTCTCTCCCGGTGATTACAGGAAATGAAGCAAGGTCTAGCGGCGTCGGGGAGGCCGTTTCAACTGAGTTTTGACTGGTTGAAGGTCTCAAACATTTCAGTGGAACCCGGCCCCGGCCCCGTGGCCGGCCGCCCGGCCTTCCGTCGATGTAAACTGATCAGACCCCGGCCGCCCCCACAGATGTCACAGTGCGACAGCGATCTCAGACTGACATCCACATCACACTGATAATATTCATATGATGTGCACACGTACTTTATATCTAGTAATTACTGACGATCATACAATAACACACCATAATTTATCAAGAGAAGCCGGTACTACAGCTTATGGGATATTCTCAGTTACTGTGGCAGCTTCGACCACTCGGCCGGCTTCTCTCTCTCACTCACGGTCTTAACAAACTGAGTCCTCAGTCCGGCGGACTGCATGCGCGACTCAGAGTCTCTCAGTCTCGGCAGTCTCTCTCTTTCTCTCCGCCGGTGCCGGTGTGTGTGTGTGTTTTCAGTCTAGTCCCCCCCCCCCCCTCTCCCCCAGTCAGTTTTTCTAGACCAGATGGTTTTGTTTCAGTGCCTGATCACTGCATGTTTTGCGCGGACTGACTCGACTATTGAACCGACTTGATTATCATTGCGGAAACCGCACGTGACAGTGACGTGATCGATAGCGCGGGCCTCATGGCCGCTTTTCAAGTCAGTGAGCGCCGCACAGATCGAACATGTAAGTTGTTTCAGTCAACACCTGAAACACTGAAATGTACCCCGTGCTGGGCTATTTAAAAAATAGCAAAAAGACTGAACCAATTTTCTTACAGTTTATCAGCTACAGTCTCAAGATGCTCCGCCGACAACTGGTGAAAATCGTGTCACCGTAAACTACGTAAACTCAGTTACTAAAAGTTATGCACTGATTTGAAGCCCCCGTTCTACATCATTGGCCATAGTAGAGTCTTTCTCGCGTAGGGCGGGTTATTTTCGTCTACGCGAAAGCGACCCTTGGTCGTTTCGCTTATCCAGGCAACTAAATAATACTGGCGGAGTGTACGTCGGTACACGAAAAAACAAATTGCTGAATCACGCCAATCGACAGTTTTGTAGCATTTGCGCATGCGCAGTAAATATCAACAAAATGACGGTGCAATGTGTTCATTCTTCGTATTAGGGGAAGGGTTACTGCATTGCTATATAAACTGGGGCTTCACATAACTTTTTTCTTCCGAGCTAGACGTCTAGTCTGATGACAGATATAGAGGTGCAGAGTGACCCATATTTTCGAACCGATTTTCGCACACACTCCACTCGCCGCCATTTGCCCAAAATTTTTCGAGCAGACGCTCGTTTCCCTCACGCCTCAGCCGGATACCACATAAATCATGGGTCTTCTTTCCGAAGGATCTCCTCTCAGTTGGGAAGAGACGAAACAGCACGCAGATCATGTCAGAAAACATGGTATTATTCAGTTCCTGAGCCATTATCGTAAATTAGAAGGCAGAACGAAGGATGTGTTGTATTGGGGCGACGAGGTAAGTCAGTTTTTATTTTATCTGATCGTAAAGCATCCGTTATCTATCGAATTTCTTTGATGTAGGCAACATTTGAAGGATAAAGAAGCATGGTTACATGATTATCAGTTAGATTTGTTCGTAAGCAATCCTACAATGGTAAGATACAAACTGATTTAAGTTCGCCGAACCGCTAGCTGCATGTTGCGCAGATAAGAGGTCCCGCATGGCCTAGATCATGCCGTCAGTCACGCTGTTAGTGTTCATGTTTTGTTTTATTTGTATAAATTTGCCCATATAAAATGCAGAAACGATGGTGTTTGGCGAAATTATAGTTTCTTTGTGTGAAAGCCAGTTTGGTCTCATGTAAAGATCTCAGACAATCGATTTTGTCATACATTTATATGGGTAGTAACTTGATGCTCATGCATAGTGCACACATTAACGGTGTTGTCTCCCTTCTTTAAATGCAATCAAGTCACCAGCATAAACTTATACTTAGTCATAGCCATGTCATTTACATCTTCAAGATCTTAGTTATCATTGCTGCTTTTGTACTGATGACTACATCTGAGCTTGATGCTAGGCCTGACACTTTGCTCACTGTATTTTGTTGTCTCTAAAATTGTAAAAACATACTTTAGAAAGTTACATCCCAGTAGACTCCAGGTAAGCAAACATTTAGACTGGACAGACAAAATACATGTAAGTAAGAATTTTCCTGAAGAAAAGAAGAATTGTGGAATAATTTCCACTTTACAATTCAATTCATTCAGGATGGGATCTCACTAACCCCACGAATCAGAAGTCTTCCTAATGTTAGATTGTTCTGGCTACTATGGATCTCATCTGACCTTTAAAGTACCCTTGACTCTGTCCTTGGAAATGCTTTCTCAGTTTTAGAACCATGTATGATCTGCCCATTTGTTGTACGTGTAGGCCTTTCCGTGCCAGTGAGGGTCTTCTCTCAATCATGCCCTAGGCAGTAGATCCATTGAAGTCTTTGCAGTTGTATTTTGGCCTTCCCATTCCTGCATAATTTTTTTAGGCAGTTTTTTTTTTTAGTTTCAAAATGATGGCATGACTAATTTCGTGTTTCTCATCAGTCAGTGTTCATGCATACAATTACTTAGCTTATAATCATCTCCATGATCATTGTGTGTACAGGTTGAATATCAGCTGGTGAAATTTGATCATGCCAACCGCCATGTTCGCCTGACACTACAGACACAGCATGCTCTTCGAGCGCTCAAAGAAAATAAGGCCAAGAGTACAGAGTAAGTCTTCTGCCTATTGTCACATTTTAATTTTTTCATTATGTGTGACTTTTCACCTTACCGCACTGGGGTCCAACATCATTGACTCCTTCTATGTAAAGTTGCATAAGTGTTGTATAGCTGTGCACCAGCAATGCTATACAACACTTCCGCAGCTACTGTTGCAGGGCACCTTGAATGAGTTAACAGGTGCACATGTGATTGGTGTAAGTTAAGAGGATGAGTTGATAGCTGTCCCCTAGATATGGGTCAGCCTTTTTAGGTTATGACAATGGCCAGCGTTTAGTTTTACCTTTGATAATCATAATGGCAAAGAAACTCGCCATAATTTGTGTGTGTGTCTGCTGATGACAGTGACCAGGTGTCCACGTGGCACCATGAGTATGCAGAGTACATGGTGGAAGGGACGCCAGGCAAGCCTTACGGAGGCCTCATGGCCCATTTCAATCTGGTGGAGGCCAACATGAGGCGCAGGTAACTTGGGCTTTCCTGTTATATAAATTATAGAAGTGTTCCATAAATAGGTAAAAATAAACTTATGTCTTTTGATTTCAAACAGTAGATTAAAACTTGTTATGTTTGTGGTTGTGTTATTCTTTTGAGAGCGTGTATGTGTTGATTATAGGAAAGATCCGATATTCATATGAGTTATTTTGAATAAGAATTACGTACCTTTTTAGTAGGATTCATTTTTTTGTTGCTTAGAGAATCGCGGTCGATTTCAGTTGTGTAGCTAAAATGACACATCTTTTCGTTACATAGTTGATATAGTCCGACCTCGTTTGACCTAGAACGTTCTCGAAACAGCACGATCATTCTAGTGACCTCAAATGGACGTCAAAGTTGTTGGAAACATTACGTAACATTGTATCGAATACGCGTAGATTTCTTCTTCTTCTCGAACGCCGTCACACTTGCAGTTTGGCTCTCAAAATGAAATCTGTGATCTTCTATAGCGCCTCCACAGGCCCGTACAGTTTCTCTGGTAGAGTGGCGGGCTTCGGCCATATCTCCTCCCTCAGCAGCTGGTGGTTCTTCCCACAGTCCTGGAGGATGTGCTCTGTGGTCTGCTCTGCTTCTCCACAAGGGCACAGGGGAGATGGCATGAGGTGGAAGCGTCTGTGCAGATGGAAATTGAGTTGGTTGTGCCCGGTCCTCAGACAGAAGATGGTCACCTGCTCTTATCTGGACAGCTGATGGTAACTGTTTAGGGGCCGTTGTGGTGGTCTGTACACAGACTTAATGATGGTCTTCATCTCCGTGAAGCTGACTCCATTTTCATCTTGTTCTTCCTCTGCACCCACTTTTGCCATTCTGTCAGCTTCTTCATTGCCATAGATGCCACAGTGTGAAGGGATCCACTGCAGCACCAGTCTGGTGCACTTGATGTTTTGCAGTGCCTTTTGTAGACGTGGCAGTTTGCTTGCTGTTGCTGCCACAAGGACAGACATGGCATCGGTCAAGAAGACAATCTGGGCATCGGGGTCTGCAGTGCCACTAAGGGTGTTTGCAGCGCGGACCAGGGCTTTCACCTCAGCTCTGTAATTTGTGCAGTGAAGGCCTGTTGGTACTGCCTCTGCCTGCCATTTTCCGTTTGGGTACTGAATGTACACCCCCATCCCCTTCATTCTGAACTGCATCTGTGGCTGATCCATCGGTGTATGCCTGTATCCATGCTTCCTGGCGATACTTTTCTTCGAGCATGGTCAGTGTCAGGGTTTTCTTGCTCACAGTGCTGTGCTCATCTTTGGTGGTGATGTAGGGTACCGTGGAAGAGATGGTGATGTTTTCTGACTTACTTTCTCAGGGTGGAAGGTCGCTAGCAGGATTAAGAGCTTCTACCTGCGCAGGAAGCTTTGCCTGGTGTTTTCTCTGCAGTGCTCTCATCTCCTTCACAAAGCTTGATCTTTTCAGTCTCCCTGAGGTTGGTTGTTTCATCCTGGCATTCATAGGATGGTCTTTGGAAGACTTGACCTTTGTGGACTGTATCAAGGCTTTGCAATCTCTTATGCGCATGGGTGGGATGCCTGTTGTCTCTTCCATCTTTTCAATTTGTGTAGAACTCATTGCGCCGGTGAGCATACGCAGTGCCTGGTTCTGAACTCTGTCAATGGTCTGCTGGTGCGACTGGGCTGCCGTCAGCCATGCATTGAATCCGTACTCATGGTGTGGTCTCACTGTGCCTTGATATACATTTTTGAGGATCTTTTCATTGGCTCCCCATTGTGTTCCACTAAGTTCCAGCTTTTTTTCTAGCTTTTGCTTCCGAGTTTATCTACAGTTCTGAGCACCAAAAGTGGGAAAATAGGATGGGAAAAAAAATGCTACAGATGAAACAATGCCTGTTTTAGACATGGCTGACAAAGTATAAATACAAATCGAAAAAAGAAAATAAATAATCTTTTCTGTGTTGACACAATTGAGGATCGAATGAGGGGTGTATGATACCCATTTCGGATGCACCATAGGGACACATGCAATGCACCCACTCTAATTAAATTTAATATGCACCATTTTGTGAACATGTAATGTTTAGTCAAAGAGTAAATGTACTTTTTGAGGTGATTTTAGAAAATAAATCGCCTAAACGAAAGGTTAGAGCTGCGTCAAAACGTGGGACACAGCAGCATCTGAACCGTCGTACCAAATCGTTTCACCACAAAAGCAAGAACAGCTGTTTTCCAGTAGTTAAGCACCAGCAAGGTATAAAACAAGTGAAACAATATGGGAACCAAAAACAATAAAATTATAATAGTTGCATCTCCTAAATATTACACTTGTTAGGTATGACGTTTCAGATGCCACGGGACACCATGAATGAAAGAACACTTGTTTTGACTTGTTATTATTAGGTGTCATTTCCAGTTGTTGTGGACTGGGGGACATGCAGTCATTGATAGCATAAGATACCTCATAAAATATAGATAATGCTGAAAAATATTGCAAACACTAATGGTAGAGATCAGGATTGGCTTCTATATTTACCAGCGTTACTAGAGGTGTGAAAGTGTGGGTCCGACGGTATGAAGCAGAGGTACAAGATGAATGTTTATTTGCAATGTACTTGTTCAGTTTTGTGTGTATTAATGAATGCTTTAGTTGAACTTTTTGTAAAATAGGTGAACGTGTTAAAAAATTATTTTTACAATAAAACAAAAACAGAAAAACACACCAAAAAACCAACAAAAAATGATTTTGGGGGTGTCTGTAAATATGAACAGTCACACACACACACACACACAATGAAAATGATCCAATTAAAACAGTTCATCATTTATTGTAAATATCGGAGAAAAATAAAACCAGATAAGAAATTTAAAAAAGAAAAGAAAAATGGCACTCAACAAAGCTTTGGCAGAAACACTGCTCATCAAAAATCATAACCCTCCATTCCCTCATACTGTTGCAAGGGAACAAGACCAACTTTAGCTATTATCATGTCCATGGACACAAGCTGCACATCAGCAACTGCTGGGTACACAAAGAATGTCTTCTTTGTCGTGTGGGGATGTAAAAATCTGATGCAGCGCGTGTCCTTGTCAGTATATTCTGTGACCAATCCTGCACACATAAACAAAGAACAGAAGTATCATTAAAAACTGCCAAGTCAGGCCCCAAATCAAAACAATCATTTAAAGAAGGAAAGAAAAAGTTTGGTCAAATATAAACAAAAAGTTTTATGATTTAGTCTTTTCACAATCCTAAAAGTCTGCACGTTCATGTTTCTGGTGCTGCATGGGACTTTACACAAAAATGCAATCGTGACGTCCCATGACACGTCCTAAACAAACTTCACCCTAACTCAGAATTTTTTGTAGGTTTTAAGGCATTTAAAAAAAAATCACTACACGATTGATGAACACTATGCATAATAATAGTCTTTGCACACAAGATTAATTTTCATGCTGTGTCAGATTTGTTTGAAAATGTCCCAAAATTCATTACCGATGTTCACGAGACACAGAGAATAAACGTAAGCACAGTCTATAAAAACTGTTATCTCCTATAAAAATACAAACATGCAAATAATAATGATTTAGATTGATGCATGGGACATAAAAGAATATAAAAATGCCAACCTGTAATGCAGATGGTCCAAGATACTTGGTAACGGTTGGAGATTCAAACTGTATGAGGCGCACGCGTTTCAGGCGCATGGTGGTCGGAAGTTGGGTCGCGTCACTGTTTTTTGCGTACCAGGGCCAGACCTGCCTACCCTACGATTTTTGGGCGTATTTTTACGATTTTTTTTTCAAAATACGATTAATGCCTAAAATTTACGATTTTACTAAAAAAAAAAAAAAAAAAAAATTTATTTATTTATTTTTTTTTTTTGGGGGGGGTGTTGTGTCGGTCAATAAAGTCTCAAAATACAAAATGTCAGAGCAAAGTAGGGAGGAGAGTGGATTTTTCTAGCTCAAAGAAAGCTAAGCACCAGTATTTTTTGCCACAGTATGCTAAATATTGGACATTTTGGCGAATGTCAAAGAAAGGACCAACCTATGCATTGTGACTTCTCATGTGCCCATGATGGCCGAAATGACATTGAAAAGCATTTATCAACCAATATCCATAAGAGACTGGCAGATGCCCAGAAACGAGTTGTAATTACAGGCTGTGTTTTCTAAGCAGTCCCATGAAGCAGTCAAAATTTTGCGTCAACAAGCAACTAGTGTGGAAATCTGCATGGTTCGTTTTATAGTTGATTCAAATCTTCCTTTGTCCTGTGTGGATTCCATGTCCGGGATGTTTAAGCAAATGTTTCCTGTTGTACGGAATGGTATAGTTTATCAGTATAAATTGATTTTTCTATTGTTTGTACGTTTTGATAATAGTCTGCTACAATTTTATGAAAATACTATTTTTTCCCCAAGAATACTATTTTTGGCGATTATAAATACTATAAAAAAAAATTGGTGGTAGGCAGGTCTGCAGGGCTAAAATGTCTATGGATTTTCTGTGTAAACATCATCACTTTGTGTGGAGTTTGCCGGGGAATTCCCACAACACAAGCAAACCGGTCGGAAAGTGAGGTTTGAACGAGTTTTTGCGATTGTTATGGGTTGCGTTTCAGATGTGACATTTGGGACACCGCGATATAAACAAATTCTCAGCATCCAAATCCTTTGAATATTTGTAACCTATTATGGTGCAAAATAAAGTATTTTGAGTATAGTTTGTTGATGCACATAGTGGACAAGCGGATCTTATCTTGTTGCCGACTTTGGAAAAGTGAAAAAATACGTTGCAGGGGACACTTCGTTATGCGTCCGAAACGCCACTTTTCGTCCATAAGTGTGTTAATATCCAGTTCTAAAGTGAAAAAAAAAAAGTTTAGCACTGATTTTTCAATGTATGAAGCCTAAATTTAAAAAAAATAATTTCTTGTAATGATGCACTGATGTAGTCACAATCTTCGTCTGAGTTCACCCACTGATATCGTTCCTCTTTAGGGAAGCCATTTTGGGCCACTATTTCAACATTTTACTATCAATTCACAATTAAATTAACCATGCAGATAGCCCAAAATATACAAATTTATACATTAACATTATCTTAATGCATTACAACAACAGAAATGTCACTACATGCTTTATTTTGGTCGAAATCAGAATAGCACCACACTGACCCCTTTTGGTGCTCAGTACTGTAGATGAACTCTTCTGCGTTCCAGATGTGCGGCTTCCACGTCAGCCTCTTGTCAAGGGTGACTCCCAGGTATGTCTGTTGGTCTTCATACCGCAGCGGGGTGTTGCCCAGTGTTAGGTTGCCAGCCTTTGCTTTGTTGGAGAGAGAGAAGAGTGTGGCTGATGATTTTTCTGTGTTGATGGTCACACACCAGCTGTTGGTCCAGTCTGTCCAGGGCTAGCTGCATCCTGTATGTAGCGGTTGTTGCATACTCTTTTGTGCACCAGAGTACCAGGTCATCTGCGTACAGGGCTGCGTGGACTCCTTTTGGTAGTTCTGGCACAAGGTCGTTGATGAAGAGTATGGACACGTTCGGTGACAGGACTCCACCCTGTGGCACCCCCTGATGCAGCAGCACTTTTTTGGCCACAGTACCAGTACGGGCTCTGCGATTGTGCAGGTATGACTTGGTCCACTGGTACATGTTCCTTGGATGCCACTGCAAAGGAGTTTCACAAGGAGACCATCCTTCCACACCTTGTCGAAAACCTTTTGTAGGTCAATGAAGGCAGCTAATGTGACCTTCTGATCTTGAAAGGCATCTTCTATAGCAAGGTGTGTTGTCTGGTCTTCTGTACTCTTGTAGCTTCTGAAGCAAGCTTGCTCTGGCACGATAATGCTCTCGGAACATGCGTAGATGTTAGTTGAAAGCTGTAGTTATTTTTTAGAGGGTTCTTTTTAATGAATGTTAATGAGTTTTGGTTACGTTTTCTTTTTTGATTGGTTGTGTTGTGTGAATTTGCTGGATTATTCTGGAAATCTGTAATAGTATAAAAGACTGTGTTTGGAAGTATGTGTGTACATTGTATGAGAGACGCAGTGTGTCAAAAGTGTTGATGCATTGTAGAGACAGTGAGTGGATGCATTTGTGGAAAAATTGTGCTGAGATCGCATCGCTGCAATAAAATATTGTTGGAACTGTTACTCCAGTGTGGTCTACAACATTGTGCCACGTGTGACGAGTTGCAGCTGAGTGATGTTTCTTTACAAGAACCCTATGTGTGTGCATCTGGTGTGATTGTATCATACTACGACTACCACATAACATTTGGCACCTCCAGCAGGACTTCTTCAGTTGGTTCTGTGGAAAGGATAGCCGGAGACAACAGCCAGCAGTGAAATGCAGCGATGGTGACATTGGAAATGGAGACATTCCTGAGAATTGGAGTTTGTGAAGGAGAGATTGGAGAGGGAAAAAGAAAAGAGACTAGAAAAAAAGGAGAGACTGGAGAGAGAAGAAAAGAGACTAGAGAGAGAAAGGAGAAAGAAGAAAAGAGATTGGAGAGAGAAGAAAGAGCCAAAGAGCGTGAGATTAAGGGACAGCAAGAAGAGGCAGAGAGACAGCGAGAAGAGGCAGAGAAACAGCGAGAAGTGGCAGAGAAACAGCGAGAAGAGGCAGAGGCAGTGACAACACGAAATTCAGCTCAAGAAGAAGGAGTTATAGGCACAGCGTCAGAGGACATCGAAAGCAACAGCCTTAGCCAGCAGAGAGCAAACAGCCCGTGCACCAAAACTACCGCCTTTTGCAGAAACTTCAGATAAAATGGACGTTTACCTGGATCAGTTTGAGCGCTTCGCAAGCAGCAACAACTGGAAACAAGAGACTTGGGCCATCAAACTGAGCACACTTCTAGCTGGCAAAGCGCTTGAGTTCTACACCCGCTTGCCAAGAGAAGAAGCCGAGGATTATGCGCAGTTGAGTCGCCCTACTGAGGCAGTACGACTTCACTGAAGAGTGTTATAGATGACGATTTCGGAATTGCAAGCCTGAGGAAGGAGAAACGCCCTGGCCTATTCATTGAGAGAATCAGGATCTACCTTGAGAAATGGATAGAGCTGCTGGCTTGAAGAAGGAGTACAAGGACCTGTGTGACCTCATCATCAAAGAACAAGTCCTCAGCGCATGTTCTAAGGACCTGGCCACCCACCTGAGGGAGCAAAAGGACCAGTCCCTGAAGACCCTTGCAGACTTCACTCAAAGATACCTGGACACCCACAACATGAAGTTTGGGCCCGGCAAGCCGCAGCGTGTGTTTACACTAACAGGAGAAAAACAAAACATCAGAGATACCCCGAAACAGATGTAGGTAGTAGGTGGAGAACCTGACATGTTTTTTCCTGTGGAATGAAGGAACACAAGGCGATACGTTGTCCTTTCAAGGGTGTTCCCCGAGGCGACAACACCAGAAGGCCCAACCAAGACCGCGGGACAGCAGGCAGAAGTGGTACCACGTCTCAACATAGAGCCGCCGTTGTACTGGATAATGATGTGAAGTCATCTAGTGACTTTGAGTCTGGAGAAAGGCGGGTGACACTGGAGCAGATCAGGCCTTTTAGAAGGAGTGGACGCATTCCACTTGGCGATGGGGCTACATTCTTACCAGTTTCCAACATTGCGCTGCCTAAGAGTGAAGTGCCCAATATGCTGGTGGTGTCAGGATTCGTCGGCAACGTATCAGTGAGAGTGCTGAGAGACACTGGTTGTAGCGGCAACATTGTGAGAGAAGACCTAGTAGCTGCAGACCAGAAGCTACAGGAGTGGACAAACCCTCATCATGGCAGACGGAACTGTGAGAATTAGCCCACTTGCCAAGGTCAGTGTCAACACCTCGTACCTGACAGGAGAGGTGCAAGTGTTATGCTTGAAGACCCAAGACCTTATCATCGGAAACGTTGACGGTGCCAGAAACCCAGAGGATCCACATCCGGAGTGGAGACCTGAAAGCTGTGCTGTTACCACGAGAGTATAGATTATAGATTGCTTTACGTCCCGCAAGCGACAAAGGCCTTCTCAGGACGTGCCTGCGCTAAATGAAGAAAAGAACTACAAGAAGCACAGACAGGAGGAAGAATTTCAAAAGAAAAATACAGATGAATGGACCAGAAAGGCAGAAATACAAACCCCCAAAAGAGTAGAACCCACCTTGCAGGGGTTAGACAAGGTGACCCTAGGAACTAAAAAGTAGACAACTCCACCAAGGTCCCTTAGGGCAGACCCGGTGGGGGTGTTACCACGAGAAGTCGAGCAAAGAAGAGTCACCAGACATCCCTCTAAAAGTAGCTGACAACACAGAAGCAGCCGTGGTGAATAGGGACAAGCTGGTTGAACTACAGAGAGCTGGCTCTACACGTGACAAATTCCGAGGTCAGACCGAGCCCGTGACATGAAGAGGGAAGGAGATAACCTTCGATACCAGAAAGGATATCCTGTACCGGGTATACACCGGCCATGGAGACAAACCTGTCCGTCAAGTGGTGGTTCCTGGACCTTGAGGATGCAGGTGATGAATCTGGCCCACGATTCCATCTTCGGAGGACACCTTAGAATCAATAAGACCCTTGACAGGATCCGAGCAGTCTTCTACCGGCCTGATAGTGGGGGGGGGGGGGGGGGGGGGGGGGAGGGAGGGCACATCACCTGATTCTGCAGATCGTGCGACATATGCCAGAAGACAATCTCCAAGGGAAAGGTGCCCAAGGTTCCTCTTGAGAAGATGCCACTCATTGATATGCCTTTCAAGCAGGTAGCTGTGGACCTGGTGGGGCCAATATCTCCCCCAAATGAAGACGGTCATCACTACATTCTGACTCTGGTGGATTACGCTACAAGATATCATGAGGCCATACCACTAAAGGAGATCAACACTCCAACAGTAGCAGAGGCGCTCGTCGACATGTTCAGCCGTCTGGGAATTTCTGAGGAGATTCTGAGTGATCTAGGGACTCAGTTTGTCTCCGACTGCATGGAGGAAGTCAATCAGCTGTTGAGAATCCATCACCTCACTATGACCCCTTACCACCCCATGTGTAATGGGTTGGTTGAAAAGTTTAATGGAACATTGAAAGCTTGAAAGCTATGCTGAAGACACTGTGTGCTGAGCAGCCGCGGTTGTGGCATAGATACATCAATGCCTTGCTCTTCGCATACCGTGAAGTTCCCCAGGATTAAACAGGGTTTTCCCCCTTTGAATTACTGTACAGCAGGACTGTAAGGGGACCCATGCACATCCTGAATGAGCTGTGGACCAAGGACATCGAGGCGCCTGAGGTGAAGATCGACTACTAGTATGTCTTCGACCTCATTAAGAACTGGAGAAGGCGCAGAACAAAGGGAAGTATTATTATGACCGTAAAGCCAAACTTCGATGGTTCCAGCCAGGTGACCAGGTGTTGGTTCTTCTCTCGAACGACAACATCAAGCTCCTGATGCTGTGGAAGGGACCGTACATGGTAGACACAGTGGTTGGAGTCGATCATCAATGACTAGTCAACAACAAGATGAACACTTGCCACACAAATCTGCTGAAGAAGTACATCGAGAGTGGTCGCCAGAACAAACCACAACAAGCGGCGTCGGTGCTTCTGGCTTCTGACGAGAGACTAGATGACAAGAACCTGTTCGACCTTAATAAACTCCGCCACCAGAAGGGTGTAGAAGACATCCACAGACCTGCCTGCCATCACTGATTTTGCGTGATTTTCCCCCATTTCAAACCTGATTCATGCATTCCCCCATTTCGATCCCGATTCATGCATTGTGACAAGTCAAAATCCCGCAAAATCACCAAGATGTGTTTTGTGCGTTGATGTGTTTTGTGCGTTGTTTGCGCTTTATAATTATTCAGTCTTCATGGTCTTCCCTCAGTGTTCTCAGTCTTCAAGTGAGACAATGCGAGACTTCCGTCCGCCAAATTTACTCGTACATGTTTACGCTCAGCCTCATGATGGGTGCTCTGCTGGCGTCATGTCTAAGCGGAAAGACACAACAACAACTGACGATGGAAAGAAGAAAAAGCTGAAGCTCATGTAGTTCATTGTACACAGAGTGATAGTCGTTCATTACTGCTTCTTCAAGAGGTGACGATTTTGCTTTTTGCAGAACATGCGACCACCATTTCCACTGCGGACAAAGTAGCGCCTACGATGTGCAACGGCACGTCGAATGAGTCAAAACCACAAGCGGCAGAAAGAGATTTTGAAAGGAACTCTAACCATAGGCATGCTATTTAAAACCCAGGATAAACTAAATGATATCTCCGACTCTATCACACAAGCAGAAATCAGCATGGTGGAGATGATTGCCAAATTGAATTTGCCATTATCCACTGCAGATGCATTGAACAGCACATTAATAAAAACTGTGTTCTGTGGGAGTTTTTTCTTTTTGCGATTGGTGAATTTCCCCATTTTGATTTAAAATCCCACATTTTGGCCTTGGTGGTCCCCCAAATTTGCAAAAAGGGGGTAGGCAGGTCTGCATCCAGTTCGGTCAAAACTTGACCTAGGCACAACAAAAAGAGCTGAGAGCCCTAACTACGGAGTTCAAGCATCAGTTTAAGCCTGACTTGGGGACAAGAGACACCATCCAGCATGAAGTTAATCTGATGTCCAACGAGCCGGTTCGCAGCAAGCCATATCGTCTACCTTACAACACGAGGGAAGAATTGAAGTAAGACATCAAAGAGATGCTGGACCAGGGAGTCCACGTCTTCAGTGGTCATCGTGAAGAAACCAGATGGATCCAATTTGGTGTGTGTGGACTATAGTACACTCGATAAGTGGACAGTATTTGACCCAGGACCATCAACCCTTGAACTATCTGAACTGTGCCCATCTCATGATCTGACAATGTTCTTACAGAACTTTGACATGAAGTTAAGTCTATCAAGGGTTCACAGAATCTTGGAGCAGATTATCTGAGTAGAGCAGTTTAAAGGAACTTTTTTTTTCCAGGACATTTTAAAGGAACTGTGACTGAGACAATTATTACAGAGCAGTTTATTCAAGTTTTGATGTGAGGTTGTTATTGTTTATTATTCTGTGAAGTTTGACACTGCCACAACCGTGTTTTGAGATTTGAGAAGACATTTTGTGAAATTTTGTTCTAAATAAGGGGGGGGGTAATGTTACATTTGTGGTTGTGTTATTCTTTTGAGAGCATGTATGTGTTGATCATAGGAAAGATCCGATAATCATTTGAGTTATTTTGGTTAAGAATTACGTACCTTTTTAGTAGGATTCATTTTCCTTTGCCTGGAAAATCACAGTCGATTTCTGTTGTATAGCTAAAATGACATGTCTTATCGTTACATTGTTGTTATAGTCCGACCTCCTTTGACCTAGAACGTTCTCGAAATGGCGCGATCATTCTAGTCACCTCAAATGGACGTCAAAGTTGTTGAAAACATTTCGTAACATTGTATCAAATACGCGTAGATGTTAGTCGAAAGCTGTAGTTATTTCTAGAGGGTTCTTTTTAACTCTTCGACGCACGCAGGCAGAAAAAACTTGCCTCTATTAAGCGCACTGCCAAAATAGGGGAGGACAACACCGGATACGAAGAGGTGATGGGGAGACAGGGACTAGGCTCGGAGATGAGTGAGAACGGGGAGTGGTTTGTAGACTTTTGTGCTCTAAACCGACTTGTCATTGGAGGCAGCATCTTCCCACACAGAAGAATACACAAAGCAACTTGGGTCTCACCTGACCATACAACAGAGAACCAAATAGACCATATCTGCATTAGCAAGAAATTCAGAAGATCCCTTCAAGATGTTCGAGTGAGGAGGGGAGCAGATGTCGCCTCCGACCACCATCTGCTTACCTTAAGAATGAAGCTCAAGCTAAAGAAAAGCCGCACAGAGACAACAAGAAGACAGCGCTATAATGTAGGCCTCCTGAGAGAAACTGGAGTTGGAGAAGAGTTCAAACTGGTGCTGTCCAACCGGTTTCAAGCGCTACAGGAGCTAGTAAATGAAGAGGAGGCGGTCACCACAGAGCAGCAGTGGAAGGCAGTTAGAGAGGCGCTGAACTCAACCTGCAAAGACACTGTAGGGTTCAGGAAACACCACCACAAGGACTGGCTGTCGGCACAGACCTTGAAGAAGATAGAAGCGAGGAAGCAGAAGAAAGCAGCGGTCAACAACAGTCGCACGAGAGCAGCCAAAGTAAGGGCACAGGGGGAATACTCGGAAGCCAACCGCGAGGTGAAGAGGAGTATCAGGGCAGACAAGAGGGCCTACACAGAAAGCCTGGCAGCAGAGGCAGAAAAGGCAGCAGGCAGCGGCAACATGAAACAGCTCTACGACATTACCAGAAGATTGTCGGGTAAGTATGGCCATACAGAAAGACCAGTAAAAGACAAAGAAGGCAAGCCTATTGCAGACAGAGCAGACCAACTCGACAGATGGGCCGAGTATTTTGAAGAGTTACTGAACAGACCTAGCCCACCCGACCCCCCCGACATCCAGCCAGCAGAGACCGACCTACCCATCAGCTGTGACAGACCCAGCTGGGAAGAGATCAGAAAAGTAGTGGCATTTTTGAAGAATGGCAAAGCAGCAGGGCCAGATGGCATCCCAGCGGAGTCTCTGAAAGCAGACCTAGAGACAACAGTTGAGATGCTGTACCCACTGTTTGGAAAGATCTGGGAAGAGGAGGTGATGCCGGCTGACTGGAAGGAGGGGTACCTAATCAAGCTTCCCAAGAAAGGCGACCTCAGCAAGTGTTCCAACTACAGAGGAATCACCTTGCTGTCAGTACCAGGAAAGGTCTTCAACAGGATCATCCTAGAAAGAATGAAGAGCTCCGTTGACCCCCAGCTGAGAGACCAGCAAGCAGGATTCAGGAAGAACCGATCATGTACAGACCAGATCGCCACTCTCCGCATCATCGTGGAACAGTCTCTGGAGTGGAGCTCCCCGCTGTACGTCAACTTTGTGGATTATGAGAAAGCATTTGACAGCGTGGACCGAGAGACTCTGTGGAAACTCCTACGACACTACGGTGTACCCACAAAGCTCGTCCGCCTGATCAAGAGCAGCTATGATGGCATGACATGTCGCGTGATCCACGAAGGGCAGTTCACCAGAGAGCTCCAGGTCAGAACTGGTGTCAGGCAGGGGTGTCTGCTGTCTCCGTTCCTCTTCCTACTGGCCATAGACTGGGTCATGAAGATGACCACAGAGCACAGACGAAGTGGAATACAGTGGACACTGTGGACACAGCTTGACGACCTCGATTTTGCAGACGACTTGGCATTACTGTCCCACACTCATCAACAAATGCAGGACAAGACCACGAGGCTTGCTGACATCTCGTCCCAAGTGGGCCTCACCATTCACAAACAGAAAACAAAGACAATGAGGCTGAACGCAACCAGGGAAGAACCAGTCTTGCTTGCTGGCACCCCGTTGGAGGAGGTGGAGTCCTTCACCTATCTCGGGAGCATCATAGACAAAAAAGGCGGCACTGATGCAGATGTCAGAGCACGAATCGGTAAAGCCAGAGCAGCCTTTCTCCAGTTGAAAAAAAGTATGGAGTTCCAGAGAGCAAGTCCGGATTTTCAACTCCAATGTAAAAGCAGTTCTCCTATATGGAGCAGAGACATGGAGATTGACAAAAACCACAGTCAACAGAGTACAGACCTTCATGAACAGTTGCCTTAGAAGAATTTTGAAAATCCACTGGCCAGAGAAGATCAGCAACGTCAGACTCTGGGAGAGAACAGAGCAGATAACAGCAGAGAATGAAATTGGGCGAAGAAGATGGGGATGGATCGGTCACAGTCTGAGAAAGCCAGCTTCCAGTATCACTAGGCAGGCATTGTCATGGAACCCCCAGGGAAAGAGGAAAAGAGGTAGGCCGAGAAACTCCTGGCGTCGAGACCTCCAAGCAGACATCAAGAGACTGGGAACCACCTGGAGTAGAATCGAAGGAGAAGCACAGGACAGGAGTTGCTGGAGGTCTCTCGTCGACGGCCTATACCCGGGTAGGGGTGACAGGCGTAAGTAAGTAAGTAATTAAGCACACACCAGCGTACCCCCTAAAAGCATGGCAGTTTTAAGAGATGGCGGAGACTAAAGTGGTAGGTTCTAAATATTATTTTTTTGCAGCTAACCATTGACATTTGTACAAAAGTATGTATATTTTTCTTATTCAGTAGTGGTTGGGCATTACTTCAAATTTTTGGGGGGTACATCAAATGTTATTTTGATGTGCATAATTACCTGAAAAATGCGTATTTGTAATCAATTTAGGTGCGTGCAAAGTGATTATTTTTATTCATGCAAGACGGTCATGTGAATATTAGTAACATTTTGAAGGTAGAACCATTCTGACTGACCTCTACTTGTAATTCTGCACTGTGTGATATATCTGGAAGCAGTCTCGATCGTCGACAGATCCAACACACAGGTGTATCTAGGGCCACAGGTGCGACACACAAAAACAGTAGTCTTTCTAGCCTTCCGGCTTCTGTTCGAACACACAGCACAGTCACCATATTTCGCAGTTCTGGCCGCCAAGTGCATCCCTGCGAGTCTTGCAATGTCCGAAGGGACAGACACTCGCCGTCCAGTGTGGTCCACAAATTTGTCACAAGCTTTGTACTGATTCAAAAACACATCTGTGATCGATAGCTGATGTTTGCCCATAACCCAGCCATTGTGCAAAGCAACCTCTTTGATGAAGTGGTATATCACCATGTAATGCTTGATGAGACGATGACGAAACTGGCAGTAAGACATGTGCTGGTCCATTCGATCCACACCTGACATGAACTTATTGTAATCATGGCACATGCTTGGCTTGTTGACAGGACGGTAACCTGTCGGTTCATGCCGTCTTCTAATTCGTCCTCGATGTACAGTGTTTCCATGAACTGTCGACAGTACATTCACTCTTTTCGTATCATGCCACGAAGAAACAAGGATCCCCATGTCTGAGTGCCCCAAAAATTTGGGATCATCACCTTTTTGAAGCTTCAGGTGGTTTCCTTTGATCTCCTCAGGCATGCCTGTGCGGTCATGCCTCACTGTCCCACAGCAGCCAATCTGCCTTTTCGCCAATGCTGCAGCGAGACTGGGCGAAGTGAAATAATTGTCCTGATAGCAGACTCTACCACTGTTGAACAGAGGCCGTAATAAGTCTAAGACAACATCCTGACCAAGCCCGGTGGCAGCATCATTTGCCTTCGCACCTGTAAACACATTCCAGTTGATACAGAAGCTTGTCACTGAATCACACAGACACCACACTTTTATTCCCCACTTCGTTGGTTTACTCGGTACGTACATGCAGAAATGCACTCTGCCACAGAACCTTCTCATACACTCATCCACAGAAATCTGCCGGTTGGGTTCATAATTGTTCAGGTATGTGTCCATCACACCGTCAATTAGTGGTCTCACCTTGAAGAGCGGGTCGTAGTCTGGATGTCCACGTGGCTGTCGGTTTGCATTGTTGTTGAAATGGAGGCACGATCGTAATTGTCAGAAACGTTTCCCAGACATGTACTGTCCAAATCCCGGTGTCGATGTTATGCCCGTCTTCTTGTCCCAGTAATCACGTTGATTTGGCTTGAACACAAGACCCATCGCAATTTCATGCGCCAGGTATGCTTTCATCTCCTCCACACAGGTAGGGCGAAAGGTGAGCGGGTTTTGTCCAGGGCGGCGCACAGCATTAGCGGCTAGAATCGTGGCTTCTGCGTATCTATTAGTCTCCTCTACAGTCAGTTCAAATAACTGCTCAGGAAAAAATGCTAGAAAAAAATCGATGGGGCCCCAACCTGTAGTGTCCACTTTTGCACCTGGTTGTGTTTGGAAATCAAGTTTGAGTGGCGATTCCCAAGTTTCTCCTTCAAAGTCATCCATAGGAACCCACAAGTTTGTGTCCACAAAGTGGAAAGTGGCAGCGGTCTCTTCGTCTAAATCATTTTGATTAACAACATCCACTAAATCATCATCATCAGGACCATTGATGTTTACCTGTTCTAACTCCACCTCGGGATCAATATCACCCTCTCCCTCACTGTCACTGTCTTGCATAAAGAGCATTTGCACTGCTTGCTGAAGGTTTAGCGGCCGATTCAAAGCCATGGCGAATCAAAGATGTAATGTGTGGCTCTGTATCTCTAACTCTTTCTTATATTACCCAAAGAAGAATTCCAAGGAAGAAAGGGGATGAAGGGGGGCGGAGGAGGGGGATTGGGGTGAGAAAAGCGGCAAATTCTATTTCCCAGGGCTACTGTGCGGACCAATTTCAGCGATACCGTATTTCTTCATCTAAAAGTTCACTTTCCCCATTCATCCCTGAATATAAAAGGAAGAATTAGAGGTACTTAGGGGGCATTTAGAATAGTAAATACGACACAGATGTGCGATTCTTCATCCCCCAGCATTCCGGATGTATCTTCGCCCACACCCTCCCCCACCAGTGGTAATACCATCCGCCTGAACCACTTAGCCTCAACCAATTAGCCCCACTTATCACGCCTGACAGCTACACACTATAACTGAACCCACCACTCTGGTACTATGGAAAGCTACAAACAAGAGTACGAGTAGTGATGAGCTACATTGTAGCGGGCAAGGTTGTTTGCCTTCGTGCTCTTATTAGAAGTCGACAAAATTTGACTCTGTGTGCTTAGGGGGTTCGCAGCCGTGCGTCGAAGAGTTAAAGAATATAATTATTATTAATGAGTTTTAGTTACGTTTTCTTTTCTGATTGGTTGTGTTGTGTGAATTCGCTTAATTATTCTGGAAATCTGTGATAGTAAAAAGACCATGTTAGGAAGTATGTGTGTACATTATATGAGAGACGCGCGCAGTGTGTCAAAAGTGATGATGCATTGTAGAGACAGTGTATCAGTGAGTGGATGCATTTGTTGATGCATTGTGCTGAGATCGCATCCCTGCAATAAAATATTGTTGGAACTGTTATTCCATTGTGGTCTACAACCTTGTGCCACATGTGAAGAGTTGCAGCTGAGTGAAGTTTCTTTATCAGAACCCTACATGTGTGCGTCTTGGTGTGATTGTATCATACTACAACTACCACATGCATCACCTTGGGGCTTTTAAATGTTATTTTCATCAAAACATGCACTATGCAGTTTTGATCTGCTTCTGGTTTCTGAGTGTCTATTGCCCTCTTTACTAATCTGCTATTTATTTAACAAGAACTTTGCATAATTTGTCTGCATAGTGTATGTGTATTCTATAAGTGAAGTTTTTCATTGACAGTCAAGGGAAACATTCACTTATTTTGACTTTGTTTTACTATCGTTCCATTATTAGTTGTGTATCTTTTATGTTTGTGTGTGTTTTCAGACGAAGAGAGATTGAGGCAGTCCTAGAGGAAGATGAGGCACCGCTTTCACTGACAGTCTTTCCAAGGTAAGATCAACTGATTTTAGATTAACATGCGTCACTATGAGACTTTGAATTTAGTCATTTTGATGTCTGTAACTTTTTTGTCAGTTGTGTTATGACAGTAAATCTTGCTCACTATTTTCTAAAAGAAATTCTGCCAGGAGTTACCTACTTTCCCTCCGCATTGACTTGCGCAGCCAAAATCCCAGACAGATTTTATGATCTGTTTATTTTGACTGCTGCATTTTTTTAAAGGAAAGGGGTGCTTTTTTAGCGTGTCAGTCGTGTTGCGTTGTATTTCTGTTCATAAATGGCCTGACATTTTCAGATAATATTTTGACAGCAACTGTTCAGGGGTTCAGTGTTAAATATATCAAAACTTTCATTTCGCTCTCAATGTAGGGAGTAATCATTCATTCCTAAACAGATTTTTGTCAGTCATGTTACAGGGAATTTTGTAACACGACTGACAGGACCATAACATAACTGACAGAAAAGGTGTCACTGAGTTTGGCCTGTTTGATGAAGTCAGTACTTTTTTTTAGTTTAGAACTTGTACTAGCGTTAAGTAGCAGAGAACATGAATACCAGTTGCAGACAAAAACTTTGAATCAGTTCCTTGCACTATGAAACTTCATCTGATACTTGTGGTTACACATGTGCTCATAACAGATTCATCTGATACTTGTGGTTACACATGTGCTCATAACAGATTCCCTGACCATGACATGCATGATTTCTCATTAGCAGCCTGGGGGTCACATGAAGGGTGCAAGCGGAAGATGCGACATGAGAGAGAAAACAGTAACCAACCATAAGAGATCAAACATTGAAAAAGAGATTGAGCATTTAGCAGAAGTACACGTTACAAGGGAACAGTAGTTGTTAGACGATTTTGATGTTTTGCAGACTGCAAGTGTGTAGAAACATTGATCTTGGAGGTGGCATTACTGGTGTCCCTGGATACATTCAACAGGACAGTCTGTCCTTTGAGTATAAAAGCTTAACAATATACCTGTTAGACGATTTAGTTTTAGATGTGACATACCCTTTGTCAGTAAAAGCTTATGGAAACCACATGCCTGCATGTGGCAGTGTCTATGTGTTCGGCTACAATAAGAGACCAACAAAAATAAAAGCCCGGATCATACATACATGAACTCGCTCTTCACTCTGATTACTGTCTGAATGAAGAACATTTGATAAAAGACCTCCATACCAACAAACAACGCAAGCCAGGATCTGTCATATACGGCTTTGCCACATATTCTGACGCCCTTGAACAAAGAAATGACATATTATATGAGATGGAAGTAATGACTATGACAGAAATTAGTACCTATATAGGCATCTGGCAGCCCTCTGCTTTATCACTTGTGCTGCAAGTTAGAATTTTTGCCTACCCGAATTTGGGAATTTATATATACGCAAGGATTTGCATAGGCTGCTTCTGCCAAGGGTGGATGGTACAGCCTTGTCAGAGCCTGTGTGTGGTCAGGACCCACTGGTCATTATGTGGATGTCGACAAGAAGCAGTATGACAATTAAAAACTAAATTCCCAATAATTCTGTGCCTGAGATACTGCACCAGGCACCCAAAGTGTTTGAGGAAAAGCCTACTTCCACAATCTCACTGCCGGCCATGAAGCCTGGCTCCCCAAGCCAGTTTACTCTGGATCCTGCAATTTGCAAATCAGTCAAGGGGTTTTAAAGATTTAAAAACATAAAATTCCTTAAGGCTCAAGTGTATGGCCAATTATTTTGGCCTTGTCCAGGCAAGGGACTTTTCCAAATTTTTTCAGAAATCCAAATTTTTTTCCTGCATTTTTGTTATTTTTGAGACATGGCATTTAAGCAACAACACTTTTTATTTTTCTTGAACTCATTGCTTACACTATAAGATGAATGTAGGTGTTTTGTGAAGGTCCCCCAAATGAAAATATACTGTTTGTGAGTTGCGAGTCCTGGACTCTTTGCTTTCCTAGGATTTGATCTCAAATCTGGTCTCATGTCTACTTGTGACCTTGACATTTCAGACAGGTCTCTGAAATAAGCAAGTGATCAAGTGTTAACAAAAGGGTTGGCTTTGGAACCTGTGAGAAAAAAAAACACCCTTTACACAACCCCCCATTACCCTTGACCTTTAAAACCACTTAACCAAAGTAGTATACATAGAAAGTTCTTATCATCAGCTACCTTTTGCCAAATATGGGTTAAAAAAAGGTTTGCAAAAATGCTTAATGGGAAAAAAGTTAATTCTAAACAATTAGACATTTTTCACATCGGTTTCAAATCTTTTGTGATGCTTGGCCTTTCCAAGGGGTCATGCAAATTGGCATGCATACACAGGTCCTACCATCAGGTATGTCTGTACCAGGTTTGGGATGGAAGTTGAAAATAGTATTTATGAAAAACATTTTTTTTATCAAAAGTGACCTTTTCTTGATCTCTTTTACCTTCACCTTCTGTTGGGTCATCCAAATTAGTATGCATAGGAAGGTGTTACCATCAGGTATCTTTGTACTAATTTGGGCTTGAGGTTGTGAATAGTATTTGAGAAAAAAAGGTCCTTTGTTAAAATATTGCTATATTTGATGCATTTCCTGATCCCTTGTGACCCTGACCTTTGAAAGATGTCACTAAAATTGTTACATTTAAGGTCTGGCTTGGGCCACATTTGAAGTCTGTGGCTTGAATGGAAAATACCATCGTTAAAGTTTACAACGGACAGACGATCACTGGCCCATTACACAGACTTACTTTTGCTGTCGCACCTAAGCCAAGAAGTGCATGTGTGGACCACTTCAATCCGGGCAGAATATCCTCATAAAAAGATGAAGAAGAAATACGGTTGGATTTACAAACCTTGCTTGGTTTGTAGCCGTTAGTTGCAATGGTAAGATCACTAACAGCTGATGTCAGTCGTGTTACCAAAGACACGAAGAGTGGTAGGTATGCTCATTGTGTGTTTTCTAAGTCACGTTGCAAGCTTCACCTGAAGACAATATAACTTAAGCTGAACAGCTTACAAGCTGTGAAACCAAAAGATTTGCTGTATGTATATTGTTAGGTATTGAACCATCTGTAAATCACAACACGACTGACAAGATGACTGTCAATGTTATGAAATGTCAGTCTTGTTATGGACAAATATTTATTCAGACGTACAGTATATTCCCACCATAGTTCGAGACTTTGAATCTTCTTACATCAGTTCACCATTAAAAAATGCTGTAGAACAGATGGTCACATTTCATGTTTTTACCAGTTTTGTTGTTTTTCTAAATATTATTGATTTTTCATAAAACACATTACTCGCCTTAACCCGTATCATTCGGAATACACCAGTATGTGAAATAAGTTTGACTAAAATAGTTTAAGGGTAGTGCCAGAATAGCTTGGTGCCTCTAGGCGGCAAGCTATTTTGGCACTACCCTTGAACTATAGCCATTGGTCTATAGATATCCAATCAGTAAGTACTGTAATGTAGCTTGCAGTTGCATATGGCAGTGTACAAATTTGAAGCTTATAGCCTCAGTATGATATGGGTTAATATCATATTTGCTTTAGTTCAAATGTTCATTTTTGTTCTGGCATTTGGAAATGTCATCCCTACTAGATGCACTGCAAGTATTTCAAACAAGATATGTTTCCTGTTTTGGGGGGAAATCATGTTTAAAATATGTAACAGGTCTGACATATTTCACAAATCTTCATTTGTTTATTTTTTTATTTCCCAAACTAAAACTAGTAAAAGTCATTAAGGTAGGATATTTCAGTATTGCATGCTGCTGTGTTTTTGGATTCATATAAAAATGTTTCCAACAAATTTTAAATAAAGTTGTGTTCAGATTTTCTGTCTGAAATTTTGTGCAAATTTGAAAAATAGTCAAATATAGCTCAAAGCAGGTATAGTTAATGTGCTTGTGTGTGTAATTTGTGCACATACACATTTGTACATGTGTGCAACTCACCGACTGATACAGGATGGTAGTTGAGCACTGCTTTAACAGTGAAACCATGTCAGAATAATACAGTTTGGCTGTTGTCCTCTGAAAGTACAATGGAATCCAGGAGGGATGTATATCAGTGATGATAAATAGTAACAGTTCAAGGTTGGTGTCAGAATAGCATGGCGCCTGGAGATGCCAAGCTATTCTGGCACGACCATCGAACTATCATGGTCAATCCTTTTAATTGTGTCGCAGATAATAGGTTGAAGAAAAAATGCTGGGCGTGGCTTTTGTCAATCCCATCAACAGATTTTGTTATTGTTGGGTTTATTTTTAATAGTATACACGACCTTGAAACACCAGCAACAAATCATTTCAAATTACAACTTCACACAGACTGGTTCTCTACTTCCTAAGTTTTATTTTCATACTCCATACACATAATTCATTCACAACTCAACTTGCATGCATTTGCAATCATGTTAACTTCTACAGACTGTGCAGCTAAAGAAATTATCCTGCATCTAGTGCATGGGTAAAAGTTGGCAGTTGTTAAAATACCCTAGAGTGACAGTGTGCTGGAAATGCTTAATCTTTTTGCATCTTCCAAGAATTTATGTGGCTTCACCAGCAATTTATACATGATACTCTTAATATTTTTTTAGCTAAAGCATGTGTTTGATTATTGAAATACAGTAGATCCAGTTTTGCACCTAGCCCTTTTAGCCCCGAGTCCCTACAGCAGGAGATGGATTGACCATGATAATTCAAGGGTAGTGCCAGATTAGCTTAGCACCTGAAGGCGCTAAGCTAATCTGGCACTACCCTTGAATTATCATGGTCAAGCCATCTCCTGCAACTGGTATATAGTCATTAGGCAACACCTCCAAAATGTGAGAAATGGGACCTTGGGGAAAACATGACATTTTGAATACATGTACATGTGTTGATTTCCATGTCTGCCTGCCAGCTTTCACCCATGGTCCTGTATAAATCGGAAATAGAAAGAAAAATACTGTGTGTTGTAAACTAAAGAATAAAGTGACCTGATCATATGGCAACGCCAAACATTGATTATTCATTACATACACAATACAGTAGTCATGGGAAGTGATTTTCACTTTCGTCAGATAGATGTAAAATCACGAGCCGTTAAACTGAAAAGATTGCTGTACACTACACCAGTACATGTAGGATACTGATAATGAATACCCTAACTTTTAATTCATGGCTCTGAGAGAGAGACAAGAATTGTAAATAGTGCATAGCTGATATCTAACATGAACTTGATGCTGCAGAAGGCGACACCAATATATGTTCATTATCATATTACAGCAGAATGTGCTTTCAGCGACCACCCTTATTCAAGATTGTATGTAATTGCAGACCTTCATTTAGATGATTGTAGCCAATTAACCCATTTAGTCCTGGATCCCTACAACTGGTACATAGTTATTAGGCAACTGGTACAGTCGTTAGGCAACACCTCCAAAATTTGAGAAATGGGACCTTGTGGCTAAAATGGTTAAATGAGTTTAATTTATGACTAGGTGACACTTTCTGCCCTTCAAGACTTCTCTTGAGAGAGCATGTCTTTTTTCTCACAAAAATGATGGTGGTTCTACTGTACGCTGAATCAAAACATTGTAACTTGTTAGAGGTTTATAATCTCCAGGGCCAATTAAAGCCAATCTAGCACTACCCTTGAGCAATCATGACACTCCATGCCCCAAGGCTCATACAGTTCTTTTAAGCACCTCATGAAAGTGCAGGAGTTATTGACAGGTGTGACCATTGAGTTATTGACATTCTAGTACACAAACCAAGGAGAATCACTCAGCGCTGGACAGACAAACAGTTAGATCCCCTGCCCCCGCCTATCAGGCACCCAATCGCCAGCCCACAGAGAAATATGCAGGTATAGAACAAGACGATCATCTGCATCCTCAAAACGGATGCATCAGGTCTCGCTTATAACCCATGTCTTTCTCTGGAACTTAGGAAGTAGGCAGTACTAGGGTACTGTCAGAATAGCTTTGCACCTCATGGTGCCAAGCTAATCTGGCACTACCCTAGAATTATCATAGTTGATACATCTCCTGCATGTGATACACAGTCCTTATGGGACCCCTGCAAAAACTGGAAAAATGCAGTCTTGGGGCTAAATGGGTTAACAGACCTTGTGCATGCATCCACTGCATGCTTCACACATAACATGAACAAACCAAAAAATATTTACAAGCACAAAGCAAATGTCTGCATAGCAGAAGTAACAATCATGCAACATTGGTGGCTACATTTTTCTGGTTACTGGTGATTACAAATTTACAATTACAGCAATAAAACTTCGATTAGGAGGGAGTAATTATTATGTGGTACAACATATACGAAGCATTTAGAAATAAAGTGCATGCTGTCAAACATAAACTTTTATATCACTAACACAGTGCGTGGGTACTGGTAGGTCTCACAGCATATCATGTACAATGCAGGCAGTCGTTCATGTTTGAAATTCTTATCTTTCCTCTTCTACAGACAATACTGGGTTTTTGACAACTGATAATCCCAGTGTTATGTAGCTCCCTAGTATTAGGGAGATGACCCATTTAGTCACAAAGCACAGCAGCAGGAGGTTTATCAGTCATCATAATTCAAGAGTAGTGCCAGATGAGCTTGGTGCCATTATCGTGGCCAATCCATCTTCTGCTGATTATAGTCTTTTAGCTCCCAAACAGGCTGCGACAAGGCGTCTTCAAAACAAAAAACAAGATGGGATGAACAAAATAACCCAAAAGGTCCCTTCTATGAGAGATGTCCTCGCTGTCAAGGGTCTCTACATGTTGTCTTTGACAGTAAGCTATATAAGGGGCACAGTGCATACGCGTCATTGGTTTTAAATCATCATTTGTCACAACGTATTTTTTTTGGTTTTTATGTAATCTTAGATTTTACGTGATATGAGTTTCACTTTCGCTTCAAGACCTGAACAAAATGGTGACAAAACTAGAATTTCCTTGTACAATTTCAGTCTTGGTATAATTTGTGTGAAATCAGGTTGACTTTACCTTGATACATGATAAACTAATTTAAGTACACCTGCATGTTCTTCTGAAAGTGTCGATGTGTGCATGCTTGCGAGCATGTGTGTGTGCGCGCGCGAGAGAGAGAGAATTACATCATATCTAGAGTATAGCATCAATGTTTGCATGGTGACGGAGTTGCTTCTTTTATGTCACCGCCACTGTCTGAAGTCTTTTTAATTTTTTCGCAAAGAATTAATTTTTACTGAAGAAGTTAAAAGGTTACAAAAAAGTGCTAACGAACTCATCCAATGTCTTTCTCCAAACTAGCTATACCCAAAATATGACAAAAATTATGGACGCTAATCTGGGTCAACGGACTTTCTATAAACAGTCTTTTTTGTCTTCAATTAGACATTCAATTACCATATGCTTGGAGGCTGTCTTAGCCACCCCTTGAATAAAGTATTTCGTAAAATTTTAAACTTGTGCGTACAGACATATAGGAGATTCTCGTGTTTACATACATGCGTGCACACAAATATATACATATGGTGCTTTGCGCCAAATATACATTCAGCAGCAAGGTTAGCATAAATAGACATGTCATTTTTATCTTGTTACTTCAGTTGTCAGAGGTGTAGGCCTGCCCGCCTTTGGCATACTATTAAATTTGCCCCAACGCAACCCATCCTAAAAGTAAAAAGTCCCTTTTATAAATACGGGACTTAAAAATGACTGTTACCTTTTGACACCACACCAGTCTGTCACTCCTGTAAATTAAACACCTTGCCTGGGGTGGGTGATTACTGAGGGAATGGTTCTCTTAAGAAACATGCACAAATTTGCATAAGTTTCTTTTCCAAGCAACCCTTTTGATGTCAGCAGCACATTTCCTGCAGGAATCGCCGCTACAAAAAAGCGCTAATGACAGCCACACTGTTATTTTGTTTAGAACTTTCATGTTCTTCGACTGTCACCGGTATCGGCCTCCATAACCAGTGCTTCTCCAAAAGAGTCAGTATCTAGCCACTACCATGAACTTGTGCTACTTTTATCTCCCATGATCTATAAAGAGCTGTCTGTGAAAACATTTATTACAAACACTGTGTAGCTCAGATTTTAGAATTGTCTGCAGCAAGAATTGTGTCTTCAAGTACTACAGCCTTAACTACTTTATGCTGAATTATATGGATACTTGGGGAAATAACCTGTTGCTGGTATGCAACACGTCATAATGAGTTTACATGGGTGGGACAGAACAAAAAGTTGAATCCTGAAGCGGGGATCTGGGGCCAGCAGAAGGCCCCCAGTAGGGGTCAAAAACAAAAGAATGAAAAAAATGGCAATTTTTTAAAATCCGGAAATCTGGCTATAGCCGGAAAAGTCCCACCCATGAGTTTAACAGTTAAATTGTACACTGAGATGTTCAGCTTTACCAATGTATAAAACTGCCTTCTTTTTAATGGGCTTGAAATTATTGTTCAAAATAATCTTTCTTAATGTGATGCTGAAACCTATGCAGTGTTTCAGTGCTGTACAAATATTTGTGATGCTGGGTTAATTGACAAATTGAGGCCTATGGTCTAATCTTCAAATTTGGAGCAGTTGTCTACAGAACACACATCAGTTCAGAAGATCAGTCAATCATGATCATGGGCAACTATGAAAATTGAAATGACTGATTGCAAACGGAGGGGCTCATGAGAATTTATGTCTCTTGTAAACGGAAGCAGCTAGCTGAAGGGTTATTCTGTTGGAACCAAAAAGCTGAAATTTTGCATTTTGGGATTTTGAAAAAGCTGAATCAGTTTCCAGAACTGGTGACTCATGATATTTTCAGAGTGATGCCTGAATAGCTTGCTTCAGATTACACACCGAATCAGGAGTAAGATCATCATCAAGGTATTCTGAAACCACCTTGTCACAACGGTGTGTCCATATTTTGTGTGCTGGGGTTGAATGGGTTGATAAAGATGGTGGTACTGGAAAGATGATAGTTTATTGATCATCACCGTTTTCATCGCTGTCTCCCTCTACATCACTTTCACTATCTGTGTCCACCCCTGAAGGAAGCAAATGGCCTTGAGATCTCAGAATGTCCTCCACTTCTAGTGAGCGAACGGCGAACACAATCTCTGGTGACTGTGCATTTGCCTGCATGAACTGCAAGTCGGGGAACACGGTCAACAGTTTCCGTTTAAGATCTGAACAGCCACCTTTCCTGGAGATGACAAAGTTATCAATGACCGAAACGGTCTTGCGGTATTTTTTCTGCAGGCGCCTGGCCGTCATGACTTCACGGTTGCCGATGATGCGATCCTTGATGATTCTCTGGCAGAAGGCTTCAAAGGATTTCTCTGAGATGATATTCGGACGACCCACTTTGGGTCTAGGAGGCTGTTTCCCACGTCTGGCCAAGTCGCTCATGGCAGTTCGGAACCTTGAGATGCACTTGTGATGGTACCTGCAAAAATGACCACAACCATAAATAATAAGACGGTGAACTTCACATATAACAAAATGCCATGAGACCTACCTTTTTCTTGTTAAAATGTATAATCAGAGTTTGTTATAAAGCAAAGCGAAGTAATTTACAAAGAAAATGTGAGGAAGGGACTTCTGAAAGAGTGTTGTTATGCATCTCACTTTTGTTGTTAGATAAGACCTTGTAATAAGCAAAGTCAACTGTAATAATAATAATGGAATTTTTACACGGTGGGGGATGGCATAGTCATGACAGTCAACTCGCAGAGTAGTGCAAAATTAACTTGCACAAGCTAACCTTCACTACCCTTAACCCCCATGTACATGCAGCCACTGGCATTGGTGGTTTTAATCAGAAGGGGATAAACTATAACTGATCCACCTCCCCAAGGTGGTACACACTTAACTCATTCAGTCCTGACAGTTATGACACCACAGCTAGATATGGCTCGACCATGAGTGACCTGACGGAAATTTTGAGTTTTGAGATATTTACACCATTAAAATCTACTAGCATTACACATTAATTTAAATGAAAAAACTATTGCTGTAGACCTGTTATTAAGCGAGAAACATGCATTTAAAGTTAATCCCTCAAACTGACCCAAGATGACCTCCAGCACTCTTTTCGGCCTGTAGCTCCATTCGGCGGAGCGCGACTTATGGTCCCTTTCGTGGGAACAGGTCACATGATAGTTCAAGGGTGGTGCTAGAACAGCTTGGTGCCTATAGGCGCCATACTATTCTGGTACCACCCTTGAACTAGCAGTAGCATGGTTGATATGTCTCCTGAATTGTAATGCAGTCCTCAGACGACAACTCCAAAATGTGGGAATTTGATACCTGGGACACAATGAGTTAACAGTCTTTATATATATATATATGACTAAGTGCCAAAAGGTGCTCTCACAAAGAGGACAACTGGGTTGAAAATCAAAGTGTGAGAAACCAGAAAATGTATTAAGTGATGTACACTGTATTGGCAATGTGTTTGTAAAAGAAAAAGATAATATCTCAAATGGTTTTTGAGAAAATGGCTGTTAAGATTTGTAAGTCTGGATATGTTGGACATCAGATATTGCGACATAGTGCCTTTAAATTAGTGGGATAAAAAAACACAAATCAGTTTCTAAACAGTTAAAATAATAAGTAGTGGTCACAATTGACCTATCCAAACAATTACTGCTTTTTGGCTTAGAATGTTCTAATCCCCGAACATGATTTGTGTTGCAATACCTGACATCCGACCATATTCAATTTTTAAAACATTTTTAAAACATCCTACAACCAAGAAAAACACACTTTGTCATGTTATATCTCTCTTGGCTTGACTTCG
Organism: Semisulcospira habei; assembly: GCA_036245525.1. Classification (NCBI taxonomy): domain Eukaryota; kingdom Metazoa; phylum Mollusca; class Gastropoda; family Semisulcospiridae; genus Semisulcospira; species Semisulcospira habei. The sequence goes on along the minus strand of BTPG01000001.1, from coordinate 124,933,026 downwards.
CGAACGAAGATTTTATAGGAGTTGCCCATGACGTCTGCAGGCTTGTTCGTGGCTGCGGAGGCCAATCCGAGACAGGCAGGTTCGACCGCAGTGGCTGCAGGGGAAGGTCTGGCCAGGGTTCTGAGCTGCGGCATCTCTGTTTTTTCTCCTGAGCCGCTTGTCCTTAAGGCTAGCTCTGCGAGAGTCCTCAAAGGAGACAGCTGCCTTGTAAATGGTGGAGCGCCAGGTGTCACGGTCCGCAGCAAGCGAAGACCACTGGTGGTGGTCGATTTGGCAGGCACTAAGTGACTTCTTGAGACAGTCTTTGTATCTCTTCTTTGGTGCCCCTCTGTCACGGTGTCCAGTAGCAAGCTCGCCGAACAGGGTGATCTTTGGTAGGCGATGATCCTCCATCCTGGAGACATGCCCCGCCCAGCGGAGCTGTGTCCGCAGCAGCAAAGCCTCGATGCTCACAGTTTCAGCCTGTTCAAGGACCTCGACGTTGGTGACATAGTCACTCCAGTGAATGCCCAGGATGGTACGCAGGCAGCGCTGGTGGAAGCGTTCGAGGAGTCGTAGTTGGCTGCGGTAGAGGGCCCAGGACTCGGAACCATACAGCAGGGTGGTGAGGACCACAGCTCTGTAAACGCTGATCTTGGTGCCTGTTTTCAGCTGTTTGTGCCACACCCGCTTGAAAAGTCGCCCGAAAGCACTGTTCGCTTTTGCCAGCCTGCTGTCAAGCTCCTTGTCCAGCTTGGCGTCCGACGTGATAATGCAGCCAAGGTAAGTAAACTGGTGCACTGACTTTAGTTCAGACTCGCCAATGGTGATGTGAGGAGGGCGATACACTGTCTTGGGTGCCGGCTGATGGAGGACCTCTGTCTTTTTCAGACTGACCTCGAGTCCAAAGAGCTGGGCAGCATCTGCGAAGCAAGACGTGATGCGCTGCAGGGCTCTCTCTGTGTGTGCAACGAGGGCAGCATCATCAGCAAAAAGCAGCTCACGAATCAGTTGGTCTAGGGTTTTCGTGTGGGCCTGCAGTCGTCTGAGGTTGAACAGGCTGCCATCGAGACGATACCTGATGTACACTGCATCGTCATCATCGAGGTCCACTGTGGCCTGCTTCAACATCATGCTAAAAAAGATGGTGAAGAGGGTCGGTGCCAGCACGCAGCCCTGCTTTACGCCGTTGAGAATAGGGAATGGTTCTGAGAGGTCATTGTTGAGTCTGACCTGGCCTTGCTGGTCCTCGTGTAGCTGGACAATCATGTTGAGGAACTTTGGGGGACAGCCAAGTCGCTCCAGGATCTGCCACATGCCTTGCCTGCTCACAGTGTCGAACGCTTTTGTTAGGTCGACAAATGTTACGTACAGCCCTTTGTTCTGCTCGCGGCACTTCTCCTGTAGCTGTCTCAGTACAAAGACCATATCGGTGGTGCTCCTGTTTGCTCTGAAGCCACACTGGCCCTCTGGGAGTTGGTCTTCAGCGATGGCAGGTACCAGCCGATTCAGGAGCAGCCTTGCAAGGATTTTCCCAGCAATGGACAGCAGGGTAATTCCCCGATAGTTGGAACAGTCAGACTTCTCGCCTTTGTTCTTGTACAGGGTGATAACGACTGCGTCACGGAGATCTTTTGGTAGTGTTCCTTCCTCCCAGCAGCAGAGAAAGAGGTCATGGAGCTTGTTGTGCAGTGCTGTGCCTCCATGTTTCCAGATCTCTGGCGGTATTCCATCAATGCCTGCTGCTTTGCCACTCTTGAGCTGGTAGATGGCTGTGAGGGTCTCTTCAGCGGTGGGCGGTTCGTCCAATTCAACCTTTATCACAGGAATACATGCACACATCAGAGCACAATGGGAGTCTATCTTTGCTGCCCAAATATATTTATTGGCAGTCAGGGCCAGAATTTGTAACTTATTTCGAACATCAGGATTGCAGCAGATATCCCCAGAATAGTTATCAGAAGCCACAAACACAAAGCCTTTCCCCCAGTTTCAAGCTACAATATTTAACAAACAAAACGGATATGAAAAACAAACTGCATACAGCTTTCTGATGTAATATACATGATGAAACATGACGTGCTAAACAGTCTGCGCCCGAAAAAATAAAACAAATATTCAAATAAGTTTTATCTGTGTACAGGCTGATGCACTATTTTAACTCTGACCCTCAGATTTAGAAGGTCCTAATGGCTATGCAACTGGTTGTCCAACATGGCTCATTTTAACAGTGCCTTTGCCCCCAAAAGTTCTACAATCCATATCATATGTGTTGAACATCAGGATTGCAGCAACAAATGTTGGCACAAGCCTGACGTCCGATACATTTTTTATCATTGCATTATTGTCATGAAATTCACCTGTTTCTTGATCTCATTATCTTACGTTTGCGTCACAACAACTGCACGTCTCCATCAAACGACAAAAATACATCGGTGACCCGTGTTCATTCAAATAACTCATTTACCAACTTGCATCGATTGGAGGTCAGATTTGCGACACGTGTTCGCGATCGAACGTCAGGTTGCTACAGCCATAAAATTTGTTATCACAAGAAATCATCTTCATTCTCCAACCTACTGCCTAAAATCGGTGCTGGAGTCTCGGGCGATTCAAACTCTTGAAAATGGTCCCTTACAATAAACATTTGGCTCTTTATTTTGTCTATGATTACACTCGAACGTCAGAAGTGATCGAACGTCAGATTTATGAAAACAGTTGCGACAAAATGTCACGAGTTGTAGCTCTCCATTGACAAACCGGACATTCAAAACAACCACGCTGGAATGTGGCCCATAATGCATCTATCATAACCGGACGATCGTAGACCAAAAAACCCAAAACAACTTTGTTAAACTTGTCAAATAGTTGAACGTCAGATCTTGCGACAAAAACTGGCCGCTCACAATTTTTTTGCCAGCTTAGAAAACTGTGACGGAAAAGTAAATTTAAAGCATATAAAATATTCAATGAAAGCGAAACAACGCAATGACGCCATTTCCGGTTTGGGTCAGCGTGCCTTTCGCTAGCACAAGTTTGCGGAAATTAAGATGCTGCTGTTGCGACAAATCTGACGTCCGACAGTGGCTACTTTCAAGAGCAATAAACAAAAGCATGGCTTGCCTTCAAATCTGGGAAATACACGGATTATAAGATCAATCTTCCCTGAACATATGGGCATGGTTGGCACCAGGTTTGTTATTGTTGCTTTTACACGCGAGATCAAAACAGACCGACGGCATGTCATTGTCCGCTTTCCCGGGCCGATTTTTATTGGTGAATTCTGGCGTTTTACAGTATACTCACCAAACGGCTTTACCTTAGGTGCAGAAATTATTGCCAGTATATCTTCAATCATTCACACACACATTGCACTTGTTAAAGTCAACACGTGTCTTTTTAAACAGATTTTAGTTTCACGCAAAAGAGATCACTCACTTTTTGCTCACCTTTTGGCACTTAGTCATATATATATATATATATATATATGCCACCTAGTAAGGTGTGACGGTCTTTATAGTGTTAGATCTTGCACACCCTATCCATCTGCAGCAGACACAAATATTATATGCATGATTCCCCTGCAGTGGTTGACTAACATTTTACTTCAAATTCTAATTTAAGGATTTGTGCAAGTCTGTCATCGTCAGCAACAGGCTGTTGCCTACTTCCGGTTACAACAGACTCACAATTTCTCAATCTCGGAGTGAAGTGAAAGCAGGTTACAGGCATTTAAGGCTGAGCAGGCTGCTCAGACTAGCTCATGGCAGGAATACGAGTAAAATGATGGATTCACTGTTAGGTTTTAATTAAACAAAATCACTTGCCATATGCCAAGATCTTTTGTGCTCTTTCCTTCCAGAGGTTCCATCTTCTTTAGCAGATCTTCTCTCTGCAAAGACTTTGCCCCTTCCTGCAGTGCTGTCCAGCCCTTGGCAGTACACTGCAAAGAATTACAACAATGAAACAATTTAAGGAGATTATTGTAATAGTGTAGGTTTGCGTATAACATGTGAGATTCACTGCTCAGTCAGTGGTCAGTAGTGTGTTCGGGGTAATGAAAAGAATTGCCAATGGTGACCTGAAAAAACTTCGGGTGACTTGAAAGTTAATGAAACTATAACAATTATAACCATGTCTCAATTACCATATTAACAGCTTTCATTTGGAGGGCTACATTATTAATTGTTGGCTAATTAGGTTTTCAACATCCCTCCTTGATTGAACATTTTTGGTTCGACCCACTGATGGGTGAGCATGGGTTGGGATGTTTTCTCATTCCAATAATGTCATTTATTGTCAGACTCAGACAATTGGAGTTTCAATGCCTGTCCACAGTACAGCAAGGCACCACTGACCTATACACATCAAATGCTCACCTGAACTTGAATAATCCCATGATTTGCTGTTCAAAAAGGAAAGGCCCTGAATGGGCCAGTGGGTTGGCAAACAGACAAGCAACATGCACATGAAATGTCGACATTATAATCTTCAGTATGCTGAAGTCGGTCGGCAGACAATCTTAGGAGTTGGAAGACCAGACCAGATCGTTGCAACATAGAACTGGTGTAGTGATTCTAACTCCAACTCCCAGGCAGATAAAAACAGCGAATTTCCAATATTCGGCACACTCCTGGTAGGAAAAATAAAATGCCGTGCTGTATCGTGTTTATTTTACCTTGTACAGTTGATATGCAGTCGCAGCAGATTTTGAATTTGAAGTCTTTGCTTTTTTGTGCGACGATTCTTTATCGCAGAAGAAGCAGACTTGACCTTTTCTTTCATCGCGGCGTTTGCGACTCGTGCTTTGGTCATCCTCGCCCTTTGCATTTTCGGTGTCCTTCTTCTTATATCGTCCCATTGTTTTGGTTCAGCTTGCTATTGCCAAAAAAAAAAAAATGCATAAAAATTAGTTTTTTGGGAGCCACAACGCGGCAACCCTTAGTTTATGCAAAAATTATCCGGAAGTTGGAATTGGTAGCAAAATTGTTTTTCATTCAGAAAAACAAAGCAGGGGACATAACTCGTTAAAGTGTTTTTGGTGGCTCATAGGATTTCATTATGAGCTTTACCAAACCAGAGACATACGGTGTACATATGTTTTATATATATATATATATATGTCTCTGACCAAACACCTGACCGTTTTTTTTTTTTTTTTTTTTTTTTTTTTTTTTTAATGAGTGATTGATGAGGCCATGTGTTGTATGGGCAGACAGTGAATTTCCCCATGAGGGATTAATAAAGTATTATTGTATTGTATTGTATTGTATTGTATTGTATTATAAATGCCACAGTTGAGTCACTACTGCACTGTAAATGTGGTTACACAGTGGATCGGATTTAAGCATATACACTGTAAAAACAACAACCAATTGGAAAAGATCATCCAACTCGATGTAAGACGTGGCAAGGACATCAGCCGCCATTTCCCAAGCCAAGAACTGCCAACCAACTGTCCCTGTACACTACAGCAAAAGTTTTGCTTGGGGCTTAAAGGTTAAAAGAAAAGCTATGAGGACTATGAGTATGACATACCTGATGATGCCTAGCTAATCTGGCACTGCCCTTGGTTGATCCATCTCCTGCAACTGGTACATAGTCGAATGTAACGTCCAAACGTTAGGAAATGAAGCCATGGGGTTAACTTATTGCAGACGTGCTGCCTCCGTATGTGCGGCATAAGCATAAGAGGTTTCAAGTTAAATGGGTGAACATTATACAACTGTTATCAGTATGTACGACACAATGATCAGGGCATTACAGCAAAATGGTCCCTTTATTACTGCATGGATATACTGGTACTTACTGTCAAGGAGCGCAACCATCTGACCTTATTCTGATTCAGGAAGAACATTATTATTATTATTATTACATGGTATTTATATGGCGCATTTCTCATATTTATAATGTAACTCAATGCGCAGAATGTAGCCGCAAACTGAACTCAACAAGCACGCTCACGTGAATCACATGCATTCACTCACACACTGTACGTAAACACAGAACATTCACGTGGCGCTAAGGGCAAGCTCAAGCGAGCTACTGAAGTTGTTTTTGGAAATGGTTTGTATTTGAAATTTTATTAAGTTCGCTGAAACTGATACCGAAGTGGAGGGGGAGGAAGAGCCGGAGTACCCAGAGAAAGACCCCCCGACAGTCCGCCCGAATTAACGTGACACTTACTAGAGGAGAAAAGTCCGACGCCGGAACCCGGAATCGAACCTCGCACCTTTAACATTGGTGGCAGGCGCCTTAACCACTGCGTCACAGACCGCCCCTATAAACTTAGCCCATTAACTCCAGAGCCACATTTCCCCAATTTTGGAGGTGTCACTTAAAGGCTGTACCAGTTGTAAGAGATGGATCGAACATGCTAATTCAAGGGTAGTGCCAGATTAGCTTGGTGCCATCAGGCATTAATCTAATCTGACACTATCCTTGAATTATCATGGTCGCCCATTTCCTGCTGTAGTTCATTGGGGTTAAATGGGTTAAACGTGCAGGTTGTTTGAAATGTATGTTGGTTTAGTCACTGATATTTTGGTTTATTTTGTATTGATGCAATATCTTATTAACCCATTACTTCCTGAAGATGATTAGAAAAAAATGTTTATTGTCCTATGAAGATCAGGTGATAGATCAACCATTTTAGTTCAAGGGTGGTGACTGAATAGCTTGGCACCTGAGGCGCCAAGCTATTCTGGCACTACCCTTGAACTATCATAGCCAAATTAATTTAAAGCAGTAGTTTATCAGGATGAAAAGGGTTAACCCCTTCACTGCCACTGATCTCAAATTGTGTGAATGAAACCACTGCACACTGACCGACCAAAGGGGCTCCCAAGGGTTTATTTTTCTTGCAGATGGGTAAAGTTCACCTTGCCCAAGCAGTGAAGGGGTTAATATCCTCTGTTTTTTCCTTGCCTTCTTTTTCAGACTAGGAGTTGGAGAGTTCACATTTCCCCCATACAAGCCTACCCCACAGACCGGTGCGTCCAGGTCCATATTTTTCCCGGATGAAGCGATTAACAGTGGGCATCCACGCTTTAAGTAAGTATTCCAAAAACTTATTGTTGTTGTTTGTAGTTTGTTTTATCATGGTTTGGTATCTTACATATTATCAACCTTTGTCCTCTTTACTGCCAGTGGATAAAGATGGTGTTTTAAAACCATATGCAGTAAATTTCAGATGTAACAAATATACCTTGGGGACTGAAATGTGGTGTTTTTGTGTTTTTTTTTGGTTTGTTTGTTGTTGTTGTTGTTTTTTTTTTTTGTTTTTTTTTTTTTTTTTTTTTTTTTTTTTTTTTGGGGGGGGGGGGGGGGGTTACATCTGAAGTTTGTTATCAGCAAAGTAAATTACATAGAGATAGTGTGGTCAGGACCTCAAAAAAAAAGTATTGTTATATCTGACAGTCCAGACCAAACAGGGTGACTGCCAAGCGTGTGAAATGCAGAGAAGAACCCAATGGAGAAAGAAACATGCATAGAAAAGACAGTTACAACACAATTTGTCTATTTTGAAGAAGGGTATTTACCCAGAATAGTAATAAACTGTCGTTTCTAAGCGGGTTTTTTTTTTGGTTTTTTTTTTCCTCTGTTTGGTTCTTCTCTGTTACATCCGACAGTCCTGCTGTATCCATCCTTCTTGCAAGTGAAGTCCACTGTGTCATAAATTCCAGGTCCATCAAAGGAACATCAATACAAAGTGGTTTCAGCAAGAGGCATAGATTCTCATGAGCCCCCACAACTGTGGGGGCTCATGAGGATCTATACCTCTTGCAGTGGTGATAAATTTTGCTCAGTGAAGGGGTCTTAATGAGACAGCATTTTCTTTTTATGTACACTTTCAAAAGTCTTTCACACAGAATAATGGCTGTGACAGCTTTGGAAGAAATAGATTATGAAGGCATTTACCACAACTTACTGTGAGAGATGGTTTCAGCAATGGCAGTTCAAGGGTAGTGCCAAACTGGTTTGCTGCCCTGACATCCTACAGCTTGAAATAAATTGACCATGATAATAATTATTCAAGGGTACTGTCATATTAGCTTGGCGCCTGATAATGGCAGGCTAATTTGGCACTACTCTTGAATTATCACGGTCAATGAATCCATCTTATGGAACTGGTACATAGTTGTTAAGTGACGTCTCTAAAATTAAGGAAGTGCTTCCTTTAGGTTGAATGGGTTAACTCATTTGGCACTACCCTTGAACTGTTATTGTCAGTCTGTCTTTCATTGTGGTGTCTGACACACATTTGAGATGTGTCACGTCCAAATACGCAGTTTTATGCTGCATTTCCATATGGAGTTTATCTCAAATGAGTTAACCATTTTAGCCCCAAGGTCCCATTTCTCAAATTTTGGAGGTGTTGTCTAACGACTATGTACCAGTTGCAGGAGATGGCTTGACCATGATAATTCAAGGGTAGTGCCAGATTAGCTTGGCACCTGAAGGCGCCAAGCTAATCTGGCACTACCCTTGAATTATCATGGTCAAGCCATCTCCTGCTGTAGGGATCCAGGGCTAAAAGGGTTAAAGATTTCATGTGTAAATATAGTGTTCCAAAAGGAGGTACAAAACTGCACGTCTTTTGACACACCCTGCATGAAAAGCACAGAGAAACATGCGATGTTGCATGTTTGTCTGTGCTTTTTAATTAATTTAATCCACTGTTTTCTTTGAAACTCATGCAATTTTGACGTACTTCTGAGTTCTGAACAACATCTATTGTCGTCATGGTTTGCCTTTACGTTGCTTACAGAACATTAACAAGAAATATCAGGGAGAGAAGGAAAGCCAAAGTTTGCATCAATGTGCCAGGTGAGTACGAATGCTTGCAGACTGTCTTACATTTTGTCATTTTAGAACAGGTGAGTCTCCGTATATCATGACAGCTTGGAACTATAAGTCAGACCACATATATGCTTTTATGTTCACACATTTAAGATGTGTACAATTTGCATACGTGGCATTCATATGTGGCACATTTTGAATGAGTGTGGTGCTGAATTTCAACCCATTTAACCTCAAGGCTAAGTGTCATTTCACAAATATATATAGCGGTTCCAGGAGATCGATCAACAATGATAATACAAGGGTAGTGCCAGATTAGCTTGGCGCCATCAGGCACCAAGCTAATTTGGCACTACCCTTGAATTAGAATGGTCAATCCATCTAGTGCGTTGGGGCTAAATGGGTTAAAAAAAAGCTATTGAAAACAAATATCCATGAAGCAAAAGGTTTTTGTGCCACCATTATTAGCCAAATTGGCTCACACATGACCCTTCAGCAGTAGCTGTCATCTGCCTCAGAACAATTTGCTCACTGGATCTCCATGAAGGATCCAGAGACTTGGCTGTGTACTTGATCTTACAATTTGCAGGTGCAAGTAATACTGAGGCTGATCTGTGCTGGTAAATTTAAGACTCTGGGCTGCATGCTTGGCATGTTTGGGGTGTTTGTGTGGAGGTGATGGTGTCAGGTAGAACGTAGTGTTAACCCCTGAGGTAAATTGAACACCATCCAACTGCTGGAGGTTTAGATCCTCATGAGCCCCCGCATTTGCAGGGGCTCATGAGGGTCTATTCCTCCGGCAGTTGCGGTGGCTCATTAGGACCTATGTCTCTTGCTGAGACCAATTTGTATCCATGTTCCTTTGACATTGAATTAGCAGCTTTCCAAAACACAGTTTGTGTCCACTGGTAGGGAAGGTTTAGTGTCTTAGTTAACCCATATCATGCGAGGCTAAAAGCTAATTCAAATTTGTACACTGCCATATGCAAGCTACATTATAGTACTTACAGATAGAGATAGAGACCAATGGCTTTAGTTTAAGGGGGTGCCAGAATAGCTTGGCACCTAGAGGCGCCAAGCTATTCTGGCACTACCCTTGAACTATTTTAGTCAAACTTATTTCACACACCGGTGTATTCCGAATGATAAGGGTTAATGTATGTGTGTGTGTGTGTGTGTGCGCACGCATGTGTATGCCGTGGTCACTGTTTGTAGTGTGATAGAAAGGCAACAACAGCAACACACTACAGTTTGTACTTCTGTTATGCTTACAATACAATAATACTTTATTAATCCCTTATGGAGAAATTCTTCATCTGCTCATATGACATGTAGCAAAGCACACAAAAAAATGCACAGTCATCCAGCTCTCAATCATTCCACCTCAGTCAATTAAGTAACTCTGTGTATGTTTGCATCTACATAATGCACTGTGAATTTGAATTTTTGTTCTCACAATAACCTCCCATGTGCATGCAGGCTCTGGTACTGCTCAAAATACCTTTGGCTGTCAATACCACGTTTTGTTGAGGTGATTACTGAACAAAAAGCGCTAAAATGTTAAGTAAACCTAATTTTTTTTTATCACCCTCACAGTGTTCAAAGACGTCAGCACACCATCACCATTTGTGGAAGATTTCTCTGGGTTGGATGATGTGGATGGGGAAGCTAAACAGGCAGCCAAACCGGATCACATTTACATGGACTGCATGGGGTTCGGCATGGGATGCTGCTGCCTGCAGGTCACTTTCCAAGCATGCAACATCACTGAGGCCAGGCTGCTCTATGACCAGTTAGCGCCTCTCTGTCCCATTATGGTAAGGCGTGCCATGTTTTGTCATACTGAAGCCAGATTTGATGCATTACATCCTGAGACTGCTTTTTTACAATTTTCTTACTGTCCTATGCAGGCATTACAGATTAGGAGATAGATCAACCATTTTAGTTCAAGGGTGATGCCAGAATAGCTTGGCACCCCAGGTGCCAATCTATTCTGGCACCACCCTTTATCTATCATAGTCAAATTTATTTCTTGTATTAGTATATCAGGATGAAAAAGGTTTACAGTGGACTGTCAAGCCTGGAAAAAGCAAGGAACTAACCACAAGAAAAGAAACACGCTTCAGAATTGCACGGACCCAACAGTGTTAAACAACAAAATATAATATGTAAGACAAGACAAATGAAGATGAAAAGAAAGTGGACCGCACTCACATAATCACACAACATCCCAGCCATCAAAACACAGCCACAAACGTCAACAAAATAAATACACATGAACCCATTTTTTCAACAGTTGATTTTTTTTATTACGTTCTTAATGGGCCCCAAATTCCAAGCTTCTTGTCATTAATTATCTGTCTAAAAAATGAAATATATACACATAACACATTCTCATTAAGTCAAATATGTCTGCAAGAGGCATAGAGTCTCATGATCCCCTGCAGCCTGCAGGGGCTTGTAAGAATCTGGGCCTCTTGCCAGGTTTATTTCTATCCAGTTCTTTAATTTAAGAAAATTGTCTGAATGATAATGTAATTTGTTATTCATGGAAAACGTTCAGCAGTCTTCTTTCCAAGTTGTCATGGAAACTGTTCAGCAGTCTTCTTTCCAAGTTGTCATGGAATTAACCCATTTAACCCCATGGCTACATTTCCCAAATTTTGGAGGTGTCATCTAACTGTATGCACCGCTTGCAGGTGATGATAATTCAATGGTAGTGCTACTGCCAGATTATCTTAGTGCCATCAGACACCAAACTAATCTGGCACTACCCTTGAAATATCATGGTTGATCTATCTCCTGTTGTAGTGTGTTGTGGCTGAAAAGATTAAAAGTTCTGTTTCAAGCTGTGCAGTGAGCATCCGACTTAACCCCCATGTTCACGCAGCCACCATTACTGTACACAGTACCAGTATCTGCATGCACAAGTAGGTTAACCCTTTCAGCCCCAAGGTCCCATTTCTCAAATTTTGGAGGTGTTGCCTAACGACTATGTGCCAGTTGTAGGAGATGATAATTCAAGGGTAGTGCCAGGTGAGCTTGGCGCCTGTGGGCGCCAAGCTCTTCTGGCACTACCCTTGAACTACCATGATCAATCCATCTCCTGCTGCAGAGTCCTGGTGCTAAAAGGGTAAGTTTACAGCTAATCTGGAACTTGTTATGCAAGCAAAAGTTCATAAGTCACTTCTTCCAGTTATCATGAGATTGTTTTTCGCTCGTTAAAAGAACTCGTCTTCATAAAGCAAGAAAAGGGTGAAGACGTTGTAGTTCGCATGAACCCAGCTTTCACCATAGCCACCGTCAACCAGCATGACGTACACTTGATCACCAAAAGCCAAACGGCTGATTGTCTGGATGCTGGATGAAGGGTAGAATCCTGATGCCTTGTTGTCATCAGCCCAGAGAGCAGCCACCGGACGGCTGTTCACAAAAATGCGTGCATTTACCTTTGACCCGGGATGAGACATTAAATACAGGGAAATGACATATGTTCCGGGTATGCTGCAGAAAAAGACGCCAGAGACATTATCATAATTGTCAGCCGAATCGATCAGCTCCAAGTCGAAAGGAACAATGACATCTTTCGCGGGGCCGAAGTGTTTGGTCAGCACAGCGGTTACAGCTGCCTGCATGCGCACGGTTGGGCCCGCCGCGGACTGTCCTTCACACGAGCAGTTTCCTGGTGGGCCTCTCTCCCCTCGGGGTCCTGGAGGCCCGGGAGGTCCCTTGGGTCCTTGTGGTCCTGCTGGTCCCACTGCTGTCTGCCGTTTGGACTTGTTGCGGTTGCCCTTGGGCTTGGGCTTGTCGGCAGGCATCTCTGAGTCTGTGTCCTCTTCATCATCTGGATCTGGTGAAAAGAGTACTATTAACCCTTTGCGTGTCGGTAGCAGTTTTTGTCTCGACAAAAAACGCTACTGACATGCAAAGGGTTAGTTAGTCATTTAGTCTGTCAGTCAGTCAAACAGTTAGTTTGGTAGTGCATTAGTTTGTTTGTCAGGCAGTCAGTGACACATTTTGTCAGCAAATCTACAGATGTTGCAGGGTGTGTCTTTCTTTCTAACAATCCAGTTGCAGAATCAGGAAACAATATTCATGCTTCTGTTGGACTTGGAGGCCCACTGGGATCTGTGCCTCATGCATTTGAGTGTTTCCATGTTCAGACAAAGAAGGGCTTAACCCCCTCGTGCGTGCAGCCATCGGTACTGTAAACAGTATCGGTCTATGCGTGCACAAGTAGGTTAACTCATTCAAGACATCTCACCTCCGGATACGTGGCTTTAAGCTGCTTATCCGGAGGCGGCACGTCTCGATTGAGTTGATACATAAGCTTTTGTTAGAATTAGAAAATAAGCCTGTGACTTACCTTCAGTTGTAGTAATGTCTCCCATCAATGGCTCTGGTGAAACGTTTGCTGATTTCACTTTTCTCTGTTTCTTTACTTTATTCTTTTTCTCTTTTGTTTCTTTTTGTGGACTTTCCGTGGATTTCTTTGTAGATAAAGTGGTGGTTTGGAGGAGAATTTTAGCTGAAAAAGTTCTATCATAGTGAAGAGAAGAATTTGGAGTCGGTGTGCTCACTCCTTTGTCTGGACTGAAACGTTTCATTGAAGGTGTCACGTGGGCCTGAGTTTTGAGAGATGTCGTGGATGATGGTGATGATAGTGACGATGATTTTTCAGTTGTGGTGGTGGCTGTTGTTGATTTTTCAGTTGTGGTGGTGGCCGATTGCATCTTGTCTGGATGGTTGGAAGAAGCTGACTGTGCAGGCGAGTGCTCAGCTAGAGATTGAGGAGCGGCTTTTAAATGTTGATCACTGGATGGTGCAATGTAGGAGATGTGTCTGTCTTTCCCTTCAGAAGTGCTGGATGTTGAAGAGGTCACAGCAGATGATGATGACTGACTTGACTGTGAAGAAGAAGGTTGAACTGTTGTTGTTGCTGTGGTGGATGATGATGTTGGTGATGATGATTTTTGTAAAGAAGCCTCTGTCTCAGTTTTTTCAGTTGTAGCCTCTGTTTCATCCTCAAAATCTCCTAGCATGAACATGGTAGTGCCGGTCAAGTCCTCGGCCACAACTGTCAATAAGGTGGACACCTCTCCCAGATTATCAGAAGTGTTATCACCATCGTCTGTATCATCATCTTCAGTTTCTTCCTCATAGTCACTGTCTGTGTAATCATCATCATCAGGCGGATCTGTTGTTTGGTCAGCACTAGACAAGGCACACAGCAGAGCAGCACACCCCAACCCCAAAAAGATGATTCTATTCAGATGCATTCTCACTTCAATTTGTAGAGCTCTGTATTTGTACACACTTTGTGATGTTAAAATTGCTGGCAAGATGTCACACTAACAGGTCTGGAAATAAAAACATTTAACTGTCAACTCTTTTGCTGTTCATGTCGTGATGATTCCTGACAAAATCACATGATGATTCCTGTGGGAATCATAGCAACAAAAACCGCTACCAGCCAACGGGTTAAATTGCCTTTTAAAGGCTAAAAAGACAGTACATCCATTTTTGTGAAAGTGAGATTTTCTTTGTGGTATACTGACGAGCAAAAGAAATTCAACTAAAGGTGTCTGATGATTCCAAAAATGTCGCATTTCTTTTGCTCATAAGTGAAAATGGACTTACCTGTGGCACAAATACAATTTCACTTTTCACAAAAATGAGCTTATTGGTATTTGACTTCACAGGGAAAAGTTGTGTGACATTTTTTTTTTAACAGAAGAAATGTTTTTCTTTAACATTTGCGAGAAACAAATATGCTATTATACAAAAGTTTGCATATTTTAGACAAGAATGTTGACAAATTTGACTTGTTTTCTTTGGTTTTTGACAGCTCTTTTGTTTTAATACAAAAATTAACTCCTTTTTTTTTTAACCCTATCAACACATGTACTAGACAAGAAAAATTATGTAACAAGTAACAGATGAAAAGAAAAGCGTCTTACCTCACAACAGACGCATGATCCGCCCCTTGCTTTTGATTTTCTCTTGCAAAATGAAAGACCTAGGAAACGGGAACCTCTTTTATACCTGTGGCTGCCTCCTTGAAATGTACCTGGATGGAGGGGGTGGAGGATGGGGTGTAGAGTAGAGACAGGTCTCACTGGTTGTCTCTGTCGATTCATTACTGTTAACAGCTGCAGTAAATCCAGGGAGGCAACCAATGTGGGGATAAGTGTGTGTGAGAGAGAAAGAGACAGAGCGCGCGTGTGTGTGGTCAAGCCGAGCGGAAACCATTTTTGCAAAGTTGGTGACATTAACACATTGAGCCCTAAAGTCTGTATTTCCTAAGATCAGAGTTGTCATTTGAAAGCTGCATTACAGCTCACAACACAGATGGGCCATGATTGTTCAAGGGTGGTGAAGGCACCAAGCTGTTCTGGCACCACCCTTGAACAATCATGGTCTATCCACTTTTTTTGTTTGCATCAGAGCTGAATAGGCTAAAAGATGGAAGTGTTGCTTTACAAGGAACAGGGGTGGTTTAGCAGGTCGGATTGTCGGCTGTTGCACTTGGGATATTTGCTGAACTGTTTCAACAGCTGCTGTCAAACAGAATACAAGTCAGAAGCATTTGACATCCCCATTGATTTTCCCCAGCGTTGTTGTCTTTGAGACAGGATCTGCGTCAATCAAGAAGGGTCATCTAAGCTTAAAGTCCCTCTGGCTCACAGGCGGAGGTTGGCACAAGAATGATTTAATCCCATCGTGCAAGCAGCCACTAGTGCTGGTTACAGTATCGGTTGCTGCATGCACAAAGGGGTTAACCCTTCGGTTGTTGGTAGCGGTTTTTGTCATGACAATTCCTGACAAAAGCTGGTACCGACAGCCAAAGGAATTATTGGGATGAAAGCTGCTACTGACAGCCAAAGGGTTAAGATTCACTTTATATATCTTAGTGTAAGTCTCACAGGCCTATAGAGCTACAAGGTTGAGTATCAGATCATGTTTCTATCAACCTTCGCCTGTGTTCAGTGTGCTTTTCCATCAGACTGTGTCATTCATGAGGCATATAAGTTTTCGTGAAGAGTTATACATGTATTTCATTATCCGTTTGAGTCATGCTGCATCCATTTATAATTGTGTTCCTTTGGTTTAGGAGTCGCTCGATTGCTGAACACTACCCAGTGACCAAAATGCACTGGGGCCAACATCAGTCGTCATTGCTTGACCTGGTGGTTTTCAGGTTGTGGATAAGGTCATTTGCATGCAAAGACCAAGAGTCACAGGTTTTCATGATCCTGGACAGTTTTGGGGATCGGTGCTCCTTGCTTTAAGATTGAACCATTTACGTCTGTTGTCCAGTGAGCAGATGCATGAATGTTTATTAAAGGAAGGGTGTTGACCAAATGTCCACTTAATGTTTGTCATCAAATAGCCAAAAGCCACCGCAGGCAAGGTCGCTATTTTAAACCTTGAATAATGCGCAGACAGTGTTGTTTCAAGTGTTGTTACAACACAAAGCTCTTCCTGACACCTGCTCAGTTAGAAGGCCACTGGATTCGGCCCAGTCAGCCCGGATGAACAACAGCAGGAAATACAATGACCACAAAACACAGTAGTTCACAAACGGTGCCGGAATTGCTTTGCACCCTAGGTGCTATAGAACATGAAGTTTAACTCCTGGGATAGTTCAAGAGTTGTGCCAGAATAGCTTGGTGTCAAGCTATTTTAACCATACCCTTGAACTCACATGGTACAAACTGGTATGTATTATTTAGAGTCAATTTCTGCAATTTGAGAGTTTTTACCACAGGGCTAGGTCAAGGTGTGTGAAGACTTTAACTGATTAAATCTTGATGTTATTTTTTCAATTTTTTGTTAAAAAAAAAATTCTTTGAGGTCTATGTCAGTTTTGGTGACAGATTGACCAAGCTATTCTGACACCATCCTTAAACTATCATGGGCGATCCACATCCTGTCATAGCATGTCGGGGCTTTATGGGTTAATCAAACATTGTTGGCCATGACAGCTGAGATGTACATAAAGTGATTAATGTGTGAGCTATTCCTTTGGCTGTCTCACAGAATTACTGTAGGAAAATTATTAAATGCTGGACAAAGACAAAAACAAACAATGGGGTTTGTTCCTTGTGGCACCAAACTGCAGGTCCATGACAACAGACAAAAGCAGTCGCCCTTTTCGTCTGAGCTGGTTTAACCCCCCTGTGCCTACAGTCACCAGGTGCCAGTGGCTGCATGCACAAGGAGGTTACCTCATTAAATCCTGAGGATGAATTTGTCAGATTTGTGAGTTGCCCTGTGACAGCTGCGTTACAGTTTAGGAGATAGATTGACCATGATAGTTTAAGGGTGGTGCGAGGACAGCTTGGCGCCCACAGGCGCCAAGCTGTCCTGGCACCACCCTTGAACTATCATGCTCAACTGAAGTTAATCTCATGTTAGGATGTATCAGGATTTAAAGGGTTAAAGTACTTGATGCTGCCATGTCTGTTTACATGTTGGTCAATTTTGAGTGATGAATTCCCCTAGGTGTGTTTATTGCATCGGTCAGCAATTTGAAAAAAATAAAATGAACCCCCAGGGGATGCATCCACATACCTGGTACTGTTTACAATACAGATAGCATAGCATGTAACCTGTTCTTACTTACTTACGCCTGTCACCCCTACCCGGGTATAGGCCGTCGACGAGAGACCTCCAGCAACTCCTGTCCTGTGCTTCTCCTTCGATTCTACTCCAGGTGGTTCCCAATCTCTTGATGTCTGCTTGGAGGTCTCGACGCCAGGAGTTTCTCGGCCTACCTCTTTTCCTCTTTCCCTGGGGGTTCCATGACAATGCCTGCCTAGTGATACTGGAAGCTGGCTTTCTCAGAGTGTGACCGATCCATCCCCATCTTCTTCGTCCAATTTCATTCTCTGCTGTTATCTGTTCTGTTCTCTCCCAGAGTCTGACGTTGCTGATCTTCTCTGGCCAGTGATGTAACCTGTTCACTGCCTAGATAAATTAAACAATACCCATCTGCAAGACATATATATCCTCACATGCCCACGCAGTTGCGGGGTCACATGAGTTGCTGAAACCACTTTGCATCTGTGATCCTTTGACGTTTGGGGTTCAGTGACATTGAATTTTCCCCAAAGAAATTTCAAAGCACAATTTGCTTGCATGCGCAATGAAGGGTTCATTACTGGGGTGAATTATTTTGTCATTTTGCGTGTGTGTTTCAGCTGGCTTTGAGTGCAGCCTCTCCAATCTACCGTGGTCACCTGGCGGACATAGACACGCGGTGGACCGTCATTTCACAGTCTGTCGATGACCGTACCAAAGAAGAGCGAGGAGTAGAGGTGTGCGCTGAGTGACACTTGGTCTTTTAGTGCCTGAGCTCTGTTATGAGTCTCACTGCGGAGAAGAAGGCAACACAATTCAAATGTAAGAGACATAGATCCTCATGAGCCCCCGCAGTTGCGGGGGGCTCATGAAGATCTATGCCTCTTGCAGACATCACTTTGCCAAGAAAATTTGAACACCACTGAACTGCAAGAGGTATAGATCCTCATGAGCCCTTGCAATTGCTTGGGCTCATGAAGATCTATGCCTCTTGCTGGCACCACTTTGTATCTTCAGTGTTGAATTAGCAAAGATTTTAGAAACACAGTCTACATCCACTGGCATTGATGGGATTAATAGCGTTTACTTGGTGGAAATGTGATGCACTTAACTGTATGTTGTCGACCTTTCTGCAAGCCTCAAACTGTCGCGTCCAAAGTCACATAGCAGCACACAGAAGTGGTCTGCTATGTGTCTCAAACTGAGTTTTCTGTTTTGGAGACTACCTACTAGTTCAGAAGACCATGATAGTCCTATCGTAGTGCCAGAATAGTTTGATCAGTCCAAAAATCTTTTTGCGGTGCATTGGGACTGGCTCAGTGAATGCTCAGTTACATATTTCTCATTTTGGTTCCCTACAGCCTCTGAAAGAAGATCGATTCCGGATCCCCAAATCCCGTTATGATTCCATCAGCTGCTACCTGTCCCCCTGCAGTGACTGCTACAGTGACCTTGACCTCACGATGGACCAACCAATTTATGATCAGCTCAGACAAGGAGGTAAAACACAGATCATCCTGTCACCGGTACTTTGTGAAAGTTGTCTGATGGAAAGAACAAAATCCAGAAGTTCTAAATCTTGCTATGGAAATTTCTGTGTTTTTAAAAATCTAACCATAAAGCAAGATAAATTACACACAGGTCAAGATTGCAGGAAAACACACAAAACATGTTGAAAATGACAGCCTCTCTGTATTTCCACTATAGGGCTCGGGAAGTTTCCCGCGTTGCCTAGAATAAACTTCAGATAGTAGCAAAGTAGTGTTTCAAAACGTTTTTCTTCATGTTTCTTCCTCTTTGGAAACACACAAACAGATTCTAGTTAGCGGTTTCCTATGGTGATAGCAAAACTTGCTGTTATTGCCTATAGCTAGTCAGGACTTTCCTGACATTGTCCTGACAGCGATTTCCCTATGAGGGCCTTATTGCGAATCCTGTCAAGCTGGCCACCATGACTAGCGTGATGATGTCAGCTTCCCGAGCCCTATTGCCAACTTTTGCCTTTGTGTTTTCTGATTGCCGAGTGTGTGTTGTTTTTCCATTGTCATGATAGCAGAAATGTAGCTGAGTGTTTCTTCAGTACTCGTAAGAAAAAAGTGGAAACAGACCAATTTTTTAAAATTATTCATAGAAACCTAAGACTAGTTCCATTTTAAAGGTAACCGCAATACCTATCTGAATATGAAAACGATAAATCAGCAACATTGACTCTTTGGACACAAACTTCATTCCCAATAAGGGACCCCCATGCTGGTAACCTGCATGATGTCGTGACACAAAACCATTATAATGACCAGTTGAAATAACTTTTGTTGCAAAACAACTAATACCATAATTAAATAACTCTTATTACTACCCATATGAATAATTTTAAGAGGAAATTTGCAAGACTCGAAATAGATGTGAGGCAAGAAATTGTGTGACGCCATGCGCAGGTTACCACTCCTTTAATTTGTTTTACTGTGAAATTGATTTTTCTTAAAATCAGTAAAAGACACTAGTAACATGTTTTTTTACATGAAGACAAATGAAATAACAACAATAGGACAAAATTAATTTCATTCTGTGATGAAATTTAAGCAATAACCTGAAAATGGTAACCTGCATGATGCGCGTCACCAGTGCATGAAAATTACCAAAAATGAGAGCAAAGCAAAAAAAAGAAAAATACAATAGTAGGTGAGATGAAATAAAAGTGTCAAGCAAACACACACACAAACAATCTGTGTTGGTTTTTCTTTTTAAATAACACATAGGTTACAAACACGACGCTGATAGCTGTTTCCGAACTACCTGCATGACATATGACACTGAGTAAAAAACGTAAACACAACACGAATGCTCTAGTCTTATCCACCCAAAAGCTCAAAATATGCATGCGGTTTTAAAACAAGACCTTTACTTCAATTCAATACAGCATTAGAAACACTTGTGAACTCGCCTATAGCACAAGATGACACAAAATTAAAGGCAAACCAGCGTAGATCTTTCAAGTCGAGCAGAACCGCACTGCCAAAAACTTTTCGCGGTAATTTGCGCACATGGGATACTGTGTGTGTGACACATCATTGATTTTGGTCTACAAAACCAAGTCACATGACTATTTCCCGCAAAACGTCATCGGGGTTTGTGCAGTGTTTGAAAATAAACCTTCCGGTACCTTTCGGACCTCACAATTTTATCGCGTTCTTAAAATATGAATAAAAAACAAACGCTGGTCATTTGCATGATGTCTGTGATGTCATAATCAAAACAAGCCATCCAAAACCTCCCGCAGTATCTGTATTCGTATAAATCACAAAAATATATGTGTATTTCATGAGATTTTCAGGTAGGACTAAAGTTTTCTTTGTTTCATTACTTTGTCATCTGCTTCACCTTTTTTTAAAGACCGTGTGTATGTGACGCCTCTGGTGCGCAAATTACGCCCAATTTCAAACCCAAATTTCACAGCAGAAACAAATGAAATTGATGTTTTTCAACATTCTGCTGCTTTACTAAACTATCGATAGTCACATACAATCAAATAAATGAGGGTTGATAGTGTTGGTGTTGAAATATGGATCGATAATATAGCAGGGGCAAGGTTTTCCCATTCATCGGCGCCATTTTGAGCATAATAATCGTAATTTAAATAAAATTAAAAATACTAATAATTGAATTCTTTTTAAGCTACTGATTTTCCAGATACAATAACATTAGTAAATCACAAGACTGGTTAGATTTTTCCAAAACAAATAGTATGTATTAATATTTTGGGTTTTGAATGCTGTGACCCCTCAGTGTTACGAGTACTGAAGAATGACTCAGCTATGTGTTTGAAGGTTTTGCCAATCTTAACTCTTTGGCTGTTGGTAGTGCTTTTTGTTGAGGTGATTCCTGTAGGAATCACCTCAACAGAAAGCACTACCAACAGCCAAAGGGTTAATTGTTTTCATAGCTTTACATGTACATGTACATGTATGTAATCAACATATTACTGCTCTTTTTCCAATGTCACACTGGCTGGTTAGCTTTACGTTTGCTTTACTTTGAAAGAGCGAGGGCTTTGCCAGTCTTAACCCTTTTGGCTGTCAGTAGTGCCTTTTGTCGAGTGATTCCTGCAGATTTAATCACAATTGACAAAAAGCGCTACGGACAATGAAAAGGTTACGCTGAAACAACCGTTTTGTTTGCAGGTGTTGATGAGCCATTGGCAAAACACCTGGCTCACCTGTTCATCCGCGATCCCATCTCTCTGTTCAGTGAAAAGGTCATCCAGAATGATGATGAAGACACGGATCATTTTGAGGTATGCTTGAAAAATAACCAACAAAGAAAAACATGCTTGAAGGTATGCGGTTATGCTACAAATTTTACCTGGAAAAACTGAACTGAAACCCACCTTTTGCCACTACAAACAAACCAGAGCTGCCGCGGCAATTCAATAATTTTGATGTTCGCTGTGCTGAGCATTGTCAACTCACACGAAGGGAGAGTTGGGTCATTTAAAGGTCAGTTTTCCTGGGTAAAATTCATAGTGTTTTTGGCGCACTTTAACATTTTGGCTGATGTTCCTGGGTAAAATTCATAGTGTTTTTGGCGCACTTTAATGTTTTGGCTGATGGCAACATATTTTGTTGCGATTATTCCTGCAGGAGTAGTAGCGATGAATTACGCTATTGACGGCCAAAGCGACCGCCAGCTCTGTATACATTACTGGTGGCTGCATGCACAAGATGTTAAATAAGAGGAAAAATAAGTTTCTGTGTCATTAACACATTTAGCCCCTAGTCCCTACAGCAGGAGGTGGATTGACCATGATAGTTAAAGGGTAGTCCCAGATTAGCTTGGCACTGGAAGGCGCCAGGCTACTCAGGCACTACCCTTGAGTTATCATGGTCAATTCATATCCTGCAACTGTTACACAATCGTTAGGTAGCACCTTGAAAATTTGGGAAACGTGGATGTAGGATTTTATGGGTTATTTAATTCGCTTGTATTTTCCACAGAATATCCAGTCAACCAACTGGCAGACCATGCGTTTCAAGCTTCCCCCAGCAAACTCCAATATCGGCTGGCGCGTGGAGTTCAGACCCATGGAGGTATGACAATTAACCCCATCACTGTTATTCGGAAAGCTGCTTAGTAGCTACGTGTCCTTTCCGCTGAATGGTATCATCAGTAGCAGTCTGGGGCACTTGTTTTCATGTGTTTGTTTTATTTGTGGGTAGTCTGTTGTTTGTTTTGGCTATGAGAAGTGACCAGGTGGTCTGACTGAGTGGATGGAGAGGGTGGCATGCAGTGTGCTTTTCTCAGCATTATAGTATTGCAGTGTTGCTTTGGCAGTTAACCCTTTGCATGTTGGTAGTGGTTTTTGTCATGATTCCTGGAATTATTGCGACAGAAACCGCTACTGACACGCAAAGGGTTAAAAGGTATCCTTTCGATGGTCATTACGATTATATTACCATTCTTGTTGTTGTTGCAGACCCAGCTGACAGACTTTGAGAATGCAGCGTACACAGTGTTTGTTGTTCTTCTGACCCGAGTCATTCTCTCCTACAAGCTCAACTTTCTTGTCCCCATCTCAAAGGTGAGAGGCTGACACAGTATCTTCAGTTCTGGCTCATTTGCTTTAGTAATAGTCAGTCTGTTACTAAGGTCAAAGGTAATAGAAATCATGCGGATGGATGATACAGGGAACCGTAAGGGCTGCCAAACGTACATAATACATCTTTTCATTAGACATCTGTGTGGACAGCTACGTTCATAAAAGAGTTTAACTCATTCCAGACGTGCCGCATCAGGATATGCGGCTGAAGCCACGTATCCGGATGCGGCACATCTCAAATGAGTTAAAACTTCCACCATTATAAAAACTGCCATTTGTGGTTGATTTTCCAGCCAGCATAGATGGCAGTGAAGAGGAGAATGCCCCCCATACAGAAGGAGTAGCACTCATGCTGTCACCAGTGGCACAGAGAGCGCTGATGGGCTGGGAACCTCTTGGGCCAAGAATTATCACAGCAGCCTTTAGAACCAAGAAAAAGCTCAAGCTGAACGTCATCCAGTGTTATGCGCCCACCAATGACAGTGACGAGGAAGAGAAACAAGAGTTCTACGACCGACTCCAGAGTGCCGTGGACAAATGTGCGGAGCGAGACATCACCATCGTCATGGGCGATTTTAATGCCAAAATAGGGGAGGACAACACCGGATACGAAGAGGTGATGGGGAGACAGGGACTAGGCTCGGAGATGAGTGAGAACGGGGAGAGGTTTGTAGACTTTTGTGCTCTAAACCGACTTGTCATAGGAGGCAGCATCTTCCCACACAGAAGAATACACAAAGCAACTTGGGTCTCACCTGACCATATAACAGAGAACCAAATAGACCATATCTGCATTAGCAAGAAATTTAGAAGATCCCTTCAAGATGTTCAAGTGAGGAGGTGAGCAGATGTCGCCTCAGACCACCATCTGCTTACCTTAAGAATGAAGCTCAAGCTAAAGAAAAGCCGCACAGAGACAACAAGAAGACAGCGCTATAATGTAGGCCTCCTGAGAGAAACTGGAGTTAGAGAAGAGTTCAAACTGGTGCTGTCCAACCGGTTTCAAGCGCTACAGGAGCTAGTAAATGAAGAGGAGGCGGTCACCACAGAGCAGCAGTGGAAGGCAGTTAGAGAGGCGCTGAACTCAACCTGCAAAGACACTGTAGGGTTCAGGAAACACCACCACAAGGACTGGCTGTCGGCACAGACCTTGAAGAAGATAGAAGCGAGGAAGCAGAAGAAAGCAACGGTCAACAACAATCGCACGAGAGCAGCCAAAGTAAGGGCACAGGGGGAATACTCAGAAGCCAACCGCGAGGTGAAGAGGAGTATCAGGGCAGACAAGAGGGCCTACACAGACAGCCTGGCAGCAGAGGCAGAAAAGGCAGCAGGCAGCGGCAACATGAAACAGCTCTACGACATTACCAGAAGATTATCGGGTAAGTATGGCCATACAGAAAGACCAGTAAAAGACAAAGAAGGCAAGCCTATTGCAGACAGAGCAGACCAACTCGACAGATGGGCCGAGTATTTTGAAGAGTTACTGAACAGACCTAGCCCACCCGACCCCCCCGACATCCAGCCGGCAGAGACCGACCTACCCATCAGCTGTGACAGACCCAGCCGGGAAGAGATCAGAAAAGCAGTGGCATTTTTGAAGAATGGCAAAGCAGCAGGGCCAGATGGCATCCCAGCGGAGTCTCTGAAAGCAGACCTAGAGACAACAGTTGAGATGCTGTACCCACTGTTTGGAAAGATCTGGGAAGAGGAGGTGATGCCAGCTGACTGGAAGGAGGGGTACCTAATCAAGCTTCCCAAGAAAGGCGACCTCAGCAAGTGTTCCAACTACAGAGGAATCACCTTGCTGTCAGTACCAGGAAAGGTCTTCAACAGGATCATCCTAGAGAGAATGAAGAGCTCCGTTGACCCCCAGCTGAGAGACCAGCAAGCAGGATTCAGGAAGAACCGATCATGTACAGACCAGATCGCCACTCTCCGCATCATCGTGGAACAGTCTCTGGAGTGGAGCTCCCCTCTGTACGTCAACTTTGTGGATTATGAGAAAGCATTTGACAGCGTGGACCGAGAGACTCTGTGGAAACTCCTACGACACTACGGTGTACTCACAAAGCTCGTCCGCCTGATCAAGAGCAACTATGATGGCATGACATGTCGCGTGATCCACGAAGGGCAGTTCACCAGAGAGCTCCAGGTCAGAACTGGTGTCAGGCAGGGGTGTCTGCTGTCTCCGTTCCTCTTCCTACTGGCCATAGACTGGGTCATGAAGATGACCACAGAGCACAGACGAAGTGGAATACAGTGGACACTGTGGACACAGCTTGACGACCTCGATTTTGCAGACGACTTGGCATTACTGTCCCACACTCATCAACAAATGCAGGACAAGACCACGAGGCTTGCTGACATCTCGTCCCAAGTGGGCCTCACCATTCACAAACAGAAAACAAAGACAATGAGGCTGAACGCAACCAGGGAAGAACCAGTCTTGCTTGCTGGCACCTATCTCGGGAGCATCATAGACAAAAAAGGCGGCACTGATGCAGATGTCAGAGCACGAATCGGTAAAGCCAGAGCAGCCTTTCTCCAGTTGAAAAAAGTGTGGAGTTCCAGAGAGCTGTCACAACACACCAAAGTCCGGATTTTCAACTCCAATGTAAAAGCAGTTCTCCTATATGGAGCAGAGACATGGAGATTGACAAAAACCACAGTCAACAGAGTACAGACCTTCATGAACAGTTGCCTTAGAAGAATTTTGAAAATCCACTGGCCAGAGAAGATCAGCAATGTCAGACTCTGGGAGAGAACAGAGCAGATAACAGCAGAGAATGAAATTGGGCGAAGAAGATGGGGATGGATCGGTCACAGTCTGAGAAAGCCAGCTTCCAGTATCACTAGGCAGGCATTGTCATGGAACCCCCAGGGAAAGAGGAAAAGAGGTAGGCCGAGAAACTCCTGGCGTCGAGACCTCCAAGCAGACATCAAGAGACTGGGAACCACCTGGAGTAGAATCGAAGGAGAAGCACAGGACAGGAGTTGCTGGAGGTCTCTCGTCGACGGCCTATACCCGGGTAGGGGTGACAGGCGTAAGTAAAAGTAAGTAAAATAGATGGCAGTGTGCTTCAGAGTACAACGTTAAACATTTTTGGGGTTGATTTACAGGTAGATGAGAACATGAAAACATCATACAAGCGAGACGCAGCTGTGGACGGTCAGTTCTACTTCAGGAAAGATGTGGTTACAGGTAAGAAATGCACCTTGTATGATTAACTCCCTTGTGCGTGCAGGGGTCAAGGGGTCGCTGCCTGACTCGAAAGGTGGTGGCCCCAGGGGACGAGTTGCGTTGGTGGTGCGGGTCGTGGGGAACTCTTACAGCGCCTCCCCTGGGATCACCCTAGTCTAGGGCCTCTTGGCCTTCGTGAGGCACCCTCGTGTGTAATCCCTCCGGACTAGCATAGCATCCCTCTATCCCAAGACCGCCCGTGCGTGGTCCCTGGCCACATCCTCTCCGAGGTGACCCCAAAAACTGGGCAGCACGAGCCCCCAGGCTAAACACGGCGGATCTAGAGGAGAGAACCTCGAAAATTAATCAACATTGTCCTGCTGCCTTGCAGGCCTGGCCGCTTGGCTGCGGAAAGGCTAAGCGAGGAAAACCCTGACTTCAAAGCCCCCGTGTCTCCGGGGAAGGTTTTTGAGCCAGAGACTAGGACAAGGACAGTCTGATATAAAACCTACAACCTGAGGACCTCGATGCCATCGTCCCAGCTTGCTAGGCCATGGCAGACGAACCAAGGGTTTAAAGGGTGGGGCCAGTACTGCGCACACTGCACTCCACCAAAAAGCTCCACCGCGCAGGCTTTAGGAAACGTTCACAGACCATGGCGTTCAGCCACCAGTACTGTTTGCGGTACTGATGGTTTTTTGGACAAGGGGTTAAGGTACCAGTTGTACATGTATAACGTTATGAGAGAAAATCTCATGTTGGAGTTTGTCAGGACTGAATAGGTTAACCCTTTAGCCCCAGGATGCTGCAGCAGGAGATGGATTGATCAAGATAATTCAAGGGTAGTGCCAGATGAGCTTGGCGCCTACCCTTGAGTTATCTTGATCAACCCATCCCCAGCAACTGGTATGTAGTCGTTAGGCAACACCTCCAAAATTGGAGAAATGGGACCTTGGGGCTGAAAGGGTTAAGGGGACTATAAAATAATACCTGCTGTACTTTCTGTCCGAGACATGCTGTGTGTACAAGCCATTATTAACCCCTTCCTTGCCAAGAAAAAGTGATTGCATGACCCAGAGGCAAGAGGCATAGATCCTCGTGAGCCTCAGCAAGCTGCAGGCGTTCATGAGGATCTGTGCGCCTCTTGCTGACGCCACTGTTTGTGTCCATGGTACCAGGCTCAGGGACTGTTTAGTGTTGAGTTAACCCATTTAGCCCCAGGACCCTGCAGCAGGCGATGGATTGATCGTGATAATTTAAAGGTAGTGCCAGATGAGCTTGGCGCCTTCCGGTGCCAAGCTCATTTGGCGCTAACCTTGAATTATCATGATCATTCCATCTCCTACAACTGGTACATAGTCGTTAGGCAATGCCTCCAAAAGTTTGAAAATGGGGTTGTGGGGTTAAGAGGGTTAACAAGCATTTCAGAATCAAATCTGCCACCACTGGCAGTGAAGGGGTTAATACTGTAGTAACAGCTGTATTTGTTTCTTCAAAAACATTACCGATGACATGACTGAATGGAAGTGTCTACTACTTACTCATTCTAGCCTAAGAGCCAGTTGTGTAAAAACACAACCCGGGAGGCACTCGGGGAACCCCGAGGGGACCAAGAGTTGTCTCCCTATACCCACCACCCGGAAGCCGGGTACCCATAATCCCTCAGTCTAGTCTACTTAGGCGCACGATTCGGTCGTCTTGCGCTCTGCTCTAGCCTACGGACTTTGGTTTTTCGACCGGTTCTCGGTTTCGGACTTGCTGTTGGAATGAAGAGCGGGAGATAGGATCGTTTCGTCGGCCCTGCCTGTGCTGCTGCGTGGCTTTCTCGTCCCCACTGCGTAGCGCCTACGCTTCGACCGCTGGTGAGCTGTCCGGTGAGCTTCGCCGGTCGTGCCAGGCGGGTTTTTGGACGTCTCCCCCCGTTCCCCTTCGGCAGAGAGGTAAGGTAGCGGGGTTGACCCTCGGCCGGTTCCCGGGCTGGGCACTGGTTTGTGCAGGTACGAACTTTTCGTCTTCTTCTCACTGTAATCGTGCTCCCACTCACCTTCGGTGAATCGTAGCTAAGTTCCTGCGCATTTGTACCTTGGGTGTGGAGAATTCTTTTACTCCATGGCCTGATTAGCTGAGTGGCAGTTTGGGGCACGCCTTGTCATTGCGTACTTGTTCGGCACCAGCGCCTATTCTGGCCCTTTCTGTTTTCCCTTGCGGGATGTTGGTATAGATACGGGTGATGAATTTAAGCGCACGCGCATATGCAGGCATACGCTGTGGACAAGTGCTCACGTACCTTAGAGAGTGGATATACGTTCCGGCGGGCAGCTTGGGGGTTTACGCTCCTTGGCTGGGCGGGCCCCTCGTGACATGTCCACATAAAGGGGTGATTTACTGCCCCGGATGTTTTTCTTGTCTTGGTTGTCATTGCGTATTGATTTGTGCAGCAGGCGGCCGGTGTTGTTTTCCACACACGGTCACCCTTAGCAATGTTGTTGGGGCCTGACTCCTTTTATGACAGGGGTTGGTACATATGTTGTTGCTCACCTTAGCACTTGACGGCGGTGAAGCTACCTCGTTACTGCACTGCTAGATTGCAGTTTGGTACCTCGCTTCCATCATGACGTATTCGTCTTTTGTGTACATATGTTGTCCCCTCGCCTTAGCGCTTGGCGGCAGTGGGCCTACTTGCTTACTGCACGGCTAGTTGTAGGCGTGCAGTTTGGTACCTCGCTGCTGTCATGACATGTTTGACTTTTGCTACATATGTTGGTTGCTCACCTTAGTGCTTGATGGCAGTGAGTCGACCTTCTTACTACACTGCTGGCGGGCAGGCTTGACAGTCTGTTACCCCGCTTTGGTGCTTGTGTGTTTTGTTGTTACGAAGGCTACCTTCGTGGCTTAGTCCCACAGGACTCGCCCGCAGGCCTTCGGGTGTGTTGTCTGTTGCAGGGACAACGGACTGACATGGAGAAGCCACACCGAATGTCACGACTAGTGCGCGAGCGTGGATCGTGGAGGCCGCTGCCAGGGGGAGCGCACATGAACAGCCTCTGGCAAGGCCCGCTCGGTATGGCAATTACGCACACGTCCGACTTCTTAGGACGTTGCAGTACACTACCACCTGGAGACGACAAGCAGCGTCTCGGCTGTAAGCACCAGCCCGGCTGCTCCTGGTAGGTGTGTTCTTCATGTCCAGGCAGCGCCCATTTGGGACTAGGCCTGTCTTCCGACACTGGAGGTGCCTCCTACCACATTGAAATGATTGTGTCACCTGGCCTCAGCAGCGCAGATGGCAGCATTGAAGCGTCTGCAGGCGGGAGCGACCTATGCTGTTGGTGCTTGAAGGATCCCGTTCCGCCCCGATGAGGGGCATGCTGACGTCCTTCACGCAAGGCAGATGTGCCGGTGGCCGTCGGACAACCACGAGGTCGGGTCCCCTAGGCGCAGGATGTGGATACGCCATCCAACGTCTCCTTGGCTCCGGTCGCTTGAGACCAGGACGTCCCTGTGGGAAGCTACACACCGGATTCAGTGGACTAGTGCACGTAGTGGGCCTGGATCAATGAGGCCGCTTCCAGGAGGGAGCACGCCCGGACGAAGCCTTCTATGAAGCCATGTCCACTATCGGTCCCACTTGTCTCCAAGAAAGTCCATGGGATCCCGCTGGGGGTCCCCCTTACCGGCAAGAAAGCCCGCCTCCCTCGGAGCCCGGCTCAGAGACATTCACGTGCACGTCCAGGGACTCTAGTAAGGATGCTCGCCTCCAAGGAAGGGGAGACTACTATCGACACAGTTCCAGGCCACCTCAGGTTTGGTGTGTTGCATGGGCCTACTGGTGACCTGCATACGATGCGGAGACTTCCAGTGGCCATCGGATATCCAGACAGTCTGTCTCCTGTGCGCTGGGTGTGCTTCCGACCACACTTGTGATGTCTGTGCTACCTGGCCGGAGCTGCGATGGTCTAATCTCTGGAACTTATAGGAGGGAGCCTCCTCCCCTCGCGGGTACTTGAAGTTTGCCGAGGCACCTTCCGCTGTGCCCCTGACACCGGACGTGCGAGACCAACTGGATCCGACACAGAAAACGCCACTGAGTAATCGAGGGATTAGTGCACAAAGTGGGAGTTCGACCGTCAAGACCGCCTCCGTTAGAGAGCGCGCCCGGACACAGCTGGTGGAAATAACCCGCCTCTCCCAAGAGCCTGGTTTGGTGGGACGCTCGTGGCGTCCCTCCTCCACCGTCGTTCCCCACTCGTCTCTCAGGAAGCCGCCGGGATTCCGCTGGGGGTCCCTGGCCGGCAAGAAACCCGCCTCTCCCAAGAGCCTGGTTCACAGAGACATACACGCACTCGTCCGGAGCCTCCTGGTTGTGAAGTGCGTAGACACAGGGATTCTACGCGACGTTATCGCTCTCCCTCGCAAGATCATAGGAGGACCTTCCCGCTCGGGGGCTGGGAGATTGTTG
Organism: Semisulcospira habei; assembly: GCA_036245525.1. Lineage (NCBI taxonomy): Eukaryota > Metazoa > Mollusca > Gastropoda > Semisulcospiridae > Semisulcospira > Semisulcospira habei. The sequence continues at coordinate 124,902,426 of BTPG01000001.1, read as the reverse complement.
GCATCCTGTCTCGGAAGACCATGGGTATGCGCTTGCTGGGTCAGTCACTGGAGTGACCTCTCCAGGGCGCAAGCCTGGGCGAAGGGTATGGAGATCCTGGGGTGCCCAGTCGTCAAGGTTCCCCTCTCGGCCTCGCTGATGTAGCCAAAGGAATGCAAAGCAGTACGTTTGGCACCAGTTGGCTGCAGGTGCTGCCGGAACAGTGCGTGAATACAGGCAGCTGTCTGCCTTCGGGGCTCCACTCCTGATTGGAAAGGTTTACTCCCCCACATTGGCCGTTGGATCCAACCAGATCTCCTCCGTTCCTCTAGCCGTTGGCTGTCAGAAACAGCTCATCCGCCTAGTGGTGCAATGTGAACACCACCCCCTCACGTGGTTTAGCCCACCAGCCGAGGTGGTTAGCCAGGGTGTGGCGCTTGGAGCCAGCACGTGAGAGATTAAGGAGATGGATGAGGACCAGTGATGCCCGTCCGTCCTATGTAGGACGCAGCTGCCGAACAGCAAAGGTGCTACCTCTATCCAGAGCCCCCTACACCCCTGGGAGATTACCGAGACGCCTTTCGCTGTGCCCCCAGCACGGTATGTGCGAGGCCAACATGATCTGACACGGTAGGCGCACTGACTTTCAACGGTTAGTGCCCAGAAATCCGCCTCTTCCAAGACCCTGGTTAATTCCCCACTCGTCTCTGGCCGCAGGGGTCCCCTTGCCGGCAAGCAACCCGCCTCTCCCAAGAGCCTGGTTCGCAGAGACTGACACGCACTCCTACGGAGCCTCCTGTTGGCGAAGATCGTAGGCGCCGGGATTCTACTCACCGTTACCGCTCTGCTTTGCAAGAGCGAAGGAGGACCTTCTCCTCTCAGCGTTTGACGGATCAGGTCTCCCTCGACTCAGACGGGTTTCGCCTTCTTCGCGTTCACCATCTCGTTCGGACTCCCTTTCGTCCCGTTCCTCTTCCCATCGACCGGCCACTCCCCCTTCCCTCGTCCTCTCCGTTCCGTTCCTCCTCGTCGGAGCCGTTCTCCTCGTCGGGACCCGCCTTCGGCTCTCAGGAGACCCTCGCCGCGTCGCTCCGTCTTCGCTCTCCCCTTCGGAGGGAGTCTTCGACCTCTGTGGTTCGCCGTCAGTGGGATTCCTTCCCTCGGAGCCCTCCTCGGTCGCCGGTTCCAGTCAGCGGGACTTCGACACCCGGAGGGTGACGGCTGGCGACCCCTCGGACTGGTTGCTCGGACGTTCTCAGCCGTTCTCCTCTCCCTCTTCTTCGGCTTCCAGTGCTGCGGTTCCGGCAGTCCTGTGCTGCGCGGATGGACACTCGGCCGGCGCTGGACGGGACTTCCAAGCTCATCGCCGCCGCCCTTCTGCGGAAGTTGCCCGGCATCGCCAGCTGACTCACTGGGGGTTCTCATCCATCGTGGACACCGGGGAACCAAGGCGCAGCCCCTGCTCCCTGCCGTCTAGCCGTCTCGACAAGTTTCTTTGGGCACCCGGGGGGTGCCAGACTTTGGACAGGTGGTACCGCTTGGCTGTGCTCGTGGCGGAGGACCTAGCCACTACACGGAGTCGGATCTACGCACCTTGGTCGTCTCTAAGCCCGGCTGCTCAAGCTACGCTTCCTACTTCCGTGATTCTTCTCGAGGTCCAACCCTCCGACCTTCGGGCTTCGCGGACAAGAGCGTGCTTCGCTTGGATCTGACGCGGACTACTAGGCCTTCTTCTTCTGCTCGTGGGAAAAAGGATAGGTCACAGGAGCTTCTCCTCTCCGGCAACGCGACAGCGGAGGTGTACTTCCAGGATCAGGGCAGCTGGCGATCCTCTGACCAGTGCGTTACCCCTACCCTGGTGCTTGGGGAAAGAACTTCAACTCCCTCCGTGCGTGTCGCTACCTGGACCGACGGTAGATCTGGGCCAGTCTTCCCCGGTGGGAACAGTGGCTACACACGGAATGCACCAGGACACCTTCGGAGGATTGGCGCATGAGACTAGGATGATCCTGTGGAGGGTCTCCACAACGATTTCAGTGGACTAGGGCACAGGGTGGGGTTGACCGAGGCCGCTACCCGGACGGAGCGAGCCCGGACACAGCTTGAGAAGCAGAGAACTCGCCTCACAGAGCCCAGTTCAGAGAGTCGCGCTGGGCGACGTCCCACGTCCAATCTCGGTACCCACTCGTCTCCAAGTAAGCCGCCGGGATCCTGCTGGGGGCACTTGCCGGCAGTTAACCCGCCTCTCCTCGGAGCCCGGTTCGGAGAGACTTACACACGCTCGTCCGGAGCCTCCTGTCGACTCCCCGGGTGAGGAGTCATCGCATGCTACGTCTTGCCCTTGCCGCCATACGGCGCCTGAGGGATGTTGCCATGGTGGATTGGTTAACGAGCTTCAGGAGCTACGACTCGCCCAGTCTGCCTACAGTTCGAGGGAACTCTTACGTACAGCTCCTCTCGGACCATACCTTACCTGGACCGTCGCGCATTTGGTCCACGGGTTCACCTTGCGCCCGCTTACCGGGGCGCTATGCCACCAGGAGACCACGTAGCAATACCTGTACAAGCCTCACGTGTGCCTACGACATAGCCGTTCGCTACGGACGTGCTCGCCTCTTGCCGGTTCTGGCACCACTGACGCTACATGCCGGACGTGCTTCCTGGCTCAGCTCAGTCATACGTTCGGAATTACAGGACCCCTCCCTCAGGGAGGTTAGAGGCTACAGTTCCGTTATCAAGGCACTTGCATGGCCTCGAACGTCACATTCGTCAGGGACTGTTCGGTCTTACACTTCGTGGCTACTGGAGGCTGGCGGGCGGGATGACTTCGCCCGCCGCAATCGCAGAGTTCTGCCAGGCCAGCGAGACTCCTCGCTCTGCTGGGGGCGTTTTGCGGGGGGCACAACTCCCTCCGGGCGCCTCAGCGCCGTAGGTATTCACCTACCTAGGGTCGTCGGGAGTTTGCGTTAGGGAGGACGGCCATTGGGCCCTAAGGTGTGCTGGAGCGCGGCACCCACCTCCTCTTCGCAATTCTTCCATTCAGTCATGTCATCGGTAATGTTTTTGAAGAAACAAATTCATTTTTCTTTAAAAGGTATTTTTTCGAAAAATACTTACCGATGACATGACTCAAACGACCCTCCCACCTGCCCCGCTTGCCGCTGGTGCGCTAAGTATCCTGACTGAGGGATTATGGGTACCCGGCTTCCGGGTGGTGGGTATAGGGAGACAACTCTTGGTCCCCTCGGGGTTCCCCGAGTGCCTCCCGGGTTGTGTTTTTACACAACTGGCTCTTAGGCTAGAATGAGTAAGTAGTAGACACTTCCATTCAGTCATGTCATCGGTAAGTATTTTTCGAAAAAATACCTTTTAAAGAAAAATGAATTTTTACTTCATCCCCTTGTGCTTGCAGCTGTCAGTACTGTTGTAACGCACGCAGACTTGCCCACAGTCGTACGCACAGACTCTCACGCAACAGACACATACACCGCCACTGACTCAGACGGGCGCATTCATGCGGTAAAACACAACACATGGGCTCCCTTTCTAAAGTAACCTTTATACACTATAAATGAAAAGAACGACTTAAATGATTATCAACTATATACACTGTTCTATTATCACACCACACACGTATCACAATATCTTTGCCAGGTTAGGTCTTAGTCTCACATTGCCTCCAACCTGTTTGATGTTGTTGCCTGGTTACGTTGGTCCTTCTCACGTCTAGGTGTGAAAGTCCTTCGTCGTACGCTTATTGCCGTCCTGTCTCTCTGGGCACGGACGTCCTCGTTCTCGTACGGTACTCAGTTCTCGTTTGGACTTGGGTGTCTTGGTTCCCAGTCAGACTCACTCTCAGAAGAGCTGGAGGGATGACCTCACGTAGGTCCCACCTGCGACTCGACGTCTCGGCGTCCGTCTTTCCACTCTCGTTACAAGAACTCTGAATAGACAAAAGTCCCAACGTAACACTTGCTAAACACACAACATATTGGATCAATGAGAAACGTCACGTAACCTGGCTGATACAAATAACCCACACGTTCATTCACACACACACACGTGCTTCATAAACTATTTTCGTATCACCCCCATATCTCTGTCACTATCTTGAAACAGACTATAGCCTAACTGACACTCTTGCTATACCTTACTCTATACCCTGGAAAAGACTTTAACCAACCACGTACTATCTTCCTAGCGGCTTAGACATTATTCATTCATTCAATCCTCTCTGCGCCGTCTGGTGCTTGAGGCGACGGCAAGGGAGCGCCACTTTTGTCTGTCAGCTGCTATTTTGGGTGCTGTTTGCAGAGTAAGGCCTCTGTTCTTGAGCTCTCGCTCCACGGTTCGGCGCCACGTCTCCTTTGGTCGCCCACGGTTTCTCTTCCCCTGTGGTGTCCATCTCAGTGCCACCCTTGGTAATAAGTCGGGTGACATTCTGCAAACGTGGCCTAGCCATCTCCATCTCCGTGTGGCGATGGTTTCAGCGATGCTGTCTGCGCCTGCTCTCTTCCGTAGTTCCTCGTTTGTAATCATGTTTGGCCAGAAGACCTTCATGATCCGTCGCAGGCACTTGTTCTGGAAGACACAGACTATAGACTTAGACATACACACTTCATATTCCTTTAGTCATCTAACTTAGACATACACACTTCATATTCCTTTAGTCATCTAACTCGGTAAACAACTGTATACAGAAACACCGGTTACTTAACCGAATTCTAAACATACTATAACTAAACCAAATCGGAACACCGCTATACAACCACATTAATCTTACCACGCATACTGTCTTTAACTAAACAACTATCAATACTACATTTATAGAAACATACCTGAAATCTAGGCTTCAGAGTCTTGGAATGCGGGCTAGGTAACTCGAACACAACCGTTCCATACGACAAAACAGCCCGTACTCCCGATCTAGCCCTCTGACAGTCACAGCTTCCGCCTAGAACTCACTAAACAGAACTCACTACAAAATCCCGTGCTAACCATGTCTTACATATTCCACGTGGGCAGCAGGCCCCACGGACTTTCGGCACAAACAAACCGTTAACAAAAACCGTACCGTACTAATCCTATTGTGCGAGCACTATGCACAAGCATAGAGCTTCATCACAATTCCCCCTTCCTCGGGAAAAAAAGAAACGACCGAGTTTCTTTTTAAGACTACTCGACGTAATGTTATCCGAAAACAGGAAAGGACTAACTTTTACTACCTAGAATACAAGAAAAAAGATTACAGCCTTAAGCCTCAACGCACACTCTCGGATCGCACAGCGAAAGCCAAAACAGAACTAACGCGTTAAAACCTTCAGAAATGAAAAAGATCCAACGACTGCCCACATGATCGCGAGACCTACCTACAATCGCGAGATCCTAGTCTCCGATCTACCTAAATATTGGGTGCTGAGCGGCATTTCTGTCCGCAACAGAAGTATGCCGTCTCAGACCAACCCGACTGTTGGGCCACACCCGCTGACCGATTCCCTGTTTCTGGACGGAAATAACACGTTCCCTCTGCCCACGAGCACGCTTGCTCTGAGCTCTCGTCGCGACTGATGGGACTGCACCGCGAGGAACGTGAGCTCGCGTAATCGCTCCGACTCTAGCGATGACTGGCTGCACACCCTTCATGTTACCCAGAACTAAATCAACTACTGGCTCGTCGATGACACACGAAACCAGATTACCTGTAAAAAACTCTGTGTCAATCTCTATCTTAGCTAACGGAAAAACTTCTATCTTTCCTCCAAACGAAACTACTTTCTGTGTCTCGCCTGTGAACTGATCTGGTCTAACAAGGCTACGCCTGACCCCCGCGGTCGTTGTACCGGAGTCACGGAGAACAGAAACAAGGCATCCATTAACAACACCGTCTACCAGCGGTAGGCAACCACCTCCGTCATCTGAACACACTGCGCCCAGCTGTGGTTCCTCCCCGACTGGGACCGCAAAACTGGCTACGTGAGTGGGCTGCACCGCCCCATCCACCATACCAGGACTATTAGGACCTTGATGAGCCAGATGGCCGTGCTCCTGATAACCAGCATACTGCCCGCCTGCATTGTAGTACGGACAGCTCCGACTGAAGTGCCCGTACCCAATACAAGAAAAACACTGCGTGTCCGAAATCGCAACACGACCACGACCATACCCACGCAAAGAAGCCCCTCCACGTGCGTACGGATCGCTACCGCCATTGCTGTTACCTCGATCACCGCGTCGAAAACGCAAAGTACCTCTACCGTTAATCCACTGGCCTCCACGTAAAGTATTGACCCCCCGGTAACCCTCAGACGTGTTAGCAGCGACCAACCCGACTGGCGGTGTCTTGGTCCTACGTGCGAGGTTTTTCGTAGGATGCGCCATCCGAAAAGCCTCCGCGTGCTGTACTAACTCGTCCGTAGTCTTGAGGTTACGCTCTCTCAAGAATACCGCTAGATCCTTGGAAACGCTCCCAAAGAACTGTTCAGCCAACATGAGATCGAACAATGCTTAGTACGTGTGGTCGATCTTTGACAGTTCGACCCAACGTACGAGCAAATGGGACAATCGTTTGCTAAACGACATAAACGATTCCCCTGTCTCTGGCCGACAAGCTCTCAAGCGTTCTCTAAAACCTTCCGCATTACACTGGAACTTCTGCAAGAGACACTCCTTCAAAGTCTCGTACTCTATGTTCCCCGAAACGGTCAAACTATGGTAAAGACTCGAGGCCTGTCCCTCAAGCACAGATGAAAGCAAAACGGGCCAGTTGGCAGGAGGCCAACTCAACGCCTGCGCATGAGACTCGAAACGGCACAAAAAAGCGTCAATAGAGTCCACGGACTCTTTAAACATCGGCAGTTTAGGAAAATTGCGTATTCCTCGGCCTACTGAATCACTATCTGGTCTAGATCCCGCATCTCGAGCTAACTGCATTTGTACCTCCCTATCTCTCTCCTTGTCCTCCCTATCCTTTTCCTCTTTCTCTCTCTGGTACTCTAGTTCCTTCTCTCTTAAAGCATGTTCCCTCTCGTCTTTCTCTCTCTGAAACGCTAGAGACTTCTCGTCTTTCTCTCTCTGAAACGCTAGAGACTTCTCGTCCTTCTCTCTCTGAAACGCTAGAGACTTCTCGTCTTTCTCTCTCTGAAACGCTCTCTCTTCTCTCTGTACTTCTAATTCCTTCTCCTTTAGCTCCATTTCCTCTTTCTTAAGTATTCTGTCTTTCTCTTCTCTCTCTCTCTGAATTTCTAGCTCTTTCTCCTCCCTCTGTATCTGCATTTCCAACTCTTTCTCCTCTCTAAGTCTACGAATTTCTAATTCTTTCTCGTCCCTCACCCTCTGAACCTCTAACTCTTTCTCCTTTAAGGCTTTCTGAACCTCTAACTCTTTCTCTTTTAGTACTCTCTCTTCTCTCTGAATTTCTCTCTCTCTTGCCCTATCCTCTCTATCCCTACATTTCTCTACGTAATCAAAAAGCTTCTCATCCTTAAGTCCTAACCTTTCACCCTGTTTAATGTAAGCCTCTACCGGGTCTACCTCCATACTTACTGCAACAACTTCCCAAAACTTGAAAACGTAAATATACAAATAAATGGCAAAATTAACAACCTAACAATACAAACCACAACCAACTCAACGGCAAAAATTTAAAATGCAAACTCACAACAATATCAACTACCTACGCAGAAAACAGTGACCTACTTTGATGTCCAGATGGAACGAAAAATAAGAACGATAGAAAGAAGAGCAAGGAAAAAGAACACTACCTATACAAAAGGAAGAAACAAGAACTAACTCCTCGTAAGATCCCGAAAACTACAGAAATAACGGATCTTACCCCCTAGAATCGGAGAGGGGAATCTAACACAACAACATGCACATAGCAACAAATCCTACTCTAAAATCGCTACTCCCTATCGTTCGCAAATACTTCTAACCTACCGCCAAAACAGGGTCACCACTGTAACGCACGCAGACTTGCCCACAGTCGTACGCACAGACTCTCACGCAACAGACGCATACACCGCCACTGACTCAGACGGGCGCATTCATGCAGTAAAACACAACACACGGGCTCCCTTTCTAAAGTAACCTTTATACACTATAAATGAAAAGAACGACTTAAATGATTATCAACTATATACACTATTCTATTATCACACCACACGCGTATCACAATATCTTTGCCAGGTTAGGTCTTAGTCTCACATTGCCTCCAACCTGTTTGATGTTGTTGCCTGGTTACGTTGGTCCTTCTCACGTCTAGGCGTGAAAGTCCTTCGTCGTACGCTTATTGCCGTCCTGTCTCTCTGGGCACGGACGTCCTCGTTCTCGTACGGTACTCAGTTCTCGTTTGGACTTGGGTGTCTTGGTTCCCAGTCAGACTCACTCTCAGAAGAGCTGGAGGGATGACCTCACGTAGGTCCCACTTGCGACTCGACGTCTCGGCGTCCGTCTTTCCACTCTCGTTACAAGAACTCTGAATAGACAAAAGTCCCAACGTAACACTTGCTAAACACACAACATATTGGATCAATGAGAAACGTCACGTAACCTGGCTGATACAAATAACCCACACGTTCATTCACACACACACACACACGTGCTTCATAAACTATTTTCGTATCACCCCCATATCTCTGTCACTATCTTGAAACAGACTATAGCCTAACTGACACTCTTGCTATACCTTACTCTATACCCTGGAAAAGACTATGTTTAACCAACCACGTACTATCTTCCTAGCGGCTTAGACATACACACTTCATATTCCTTTAGTCATCTAACTCGGTAAACAACTGTATACAGAAACACCGGTTACTTCACCGAATTCTAAACATACTATAACTAAACCAAACCGGAACACTGCTATACAACCACATTAATCTTACCACGCATACTGTCTTTAACTAAACAACTATCAATACTACGTTTATAGAAACATACCTGAAATCTAGGCTTCAGAGTCTTGGAATGCGGGCTAGGTAACTCGAACACAACCGTTCCATACGACAAAACAGCCCGCACTCCCGATCTAGCCCTCTGACAGTCACAGCTTCCGCCTAGAACTCACTAAACAGAACTCACTACAAAATCCCGTGCTAACCATGTCTTACATATTCCACGTGGGCAGCAGGCCCCACAGACTTTCGGCACAAACAAACCGTTAACAAAAACCGTACCGTACTAATCCTATTGTGCGAGCACTATGCACAAGCATAGAGCTTCATCACAACTGTAAACAGTTTCAGTACCTGCATGCATATATGCTAGTCAACTATTAAATCCAGACCAAAGAGGTGACTGCCAAGCATGTAAAATGCAGAGAAGAACCCAGCAGAGAAAGAAACAAGCTTAAAAAAGACAGTTGTAACTGCCTTTTCTAAGCGTGTTTCTTTCTCTGTTGGCTTCTTCTTTAGTCACGTGTTAGATTGTTAGAATCTGCCATCAGAGACCACAATTCATTCACTGAAAAAAGTATGCTAACATTTAATGTGAAATACTCCAGCTTGGGCTTCGATTTTTAAAATTTTTAGTTGATTCAGTGGGTCCTCCGTGTTGTCTTGCCTCGACTAAGATTTTTCCACCTTCTTTTCCAATTCATTTAAGTAGGCACTTGTCCTCGAAGTACTGCCCCAAGCACATGTTGCTTGAACTTTCCTATGAGCAAAGCAGAGGAAAAGTAGAAAAGTCTTTTGTATTGACATTCAAACTCACTGCAGCATTATTGTAAGACAAAATACGAACATTTATGAAGGTGATTTTGTGAACAGTTAATACAAACCCTTTTGTAGCAGCTTGTTTCAAACTTTAAAACTTCAAATTGAAGTTTGATTTTCAGACTGCTCACCCCCTGAGGCTGCGAAGTGCTGTTCATCTCAGTGTCAGAAACTTGACTGTGCCTGCATCGACGACGAATACAGACTGATGTCCATCAACGAGATCATCAATGGAAGTGTAAGCATCCCGTCTTAACCCATGTATAGTACTTACAGATAAGGATATAGACCAATGGCTTTAGTTCAAGGGTGGTGCCAGAATAGCTTGGCGCCAAGCTATTCCGGCAGTACTCTTGAACTATTTTAGTCAAATTTCACACACTGGTGTATGGGTTAACCCACTTGACGCTTGCAACCACCGGTACTGTAAACAGTACTGTTTACTGCTCGCACAAGGGTGTTTATCACCTAGCTTTATCATTGTTTTTCGGCATTATCCGTTTCTGTATTGATTTGTCTAAACACCAGCCTCAGCATTAGACGCTCCAGTATAAAGTGGTACAGATCTCTAGCTTCCACGGGGATCCTCGGTCAGCAAAAGTTCCTCGGGCCTATGTAAGCCTTAGCTGGTCCGCGCTGTGTGTGGGCTAGGTAAGGCTGACGTTGGCCCAAGGACCTTTTACTTACCAAATGTTTCTTCACAAATCCTTGCAAATTCAGCCTTGCTGTACAGTTCTAACTCAGACTCCGAAAAGCCTAATCATTTTGATTCGATGGAATGTGAGCGCACGCTATTCTCGGTCTCTGTCCCCTTTTTCCAGCAGAGCGGTTTGTTTATAATTGCTGTCATCGCGTCTAATACACTATGGAAGGCAGTCACTGAATCAGCTCGTGCAGCTGCTTTTATGTAAGGACCAGCATAATGATAGAGGCAGGCCAGAGTCAGGATTCTCATTAGCTTTCGTATCTGCGGGTGCCATGAGGATCTATGTTTATTCCAGACAGGAGGTGTTTATCATTGAGTGTATCTCGGTGTGATAGTGTTCCTTTCTACAGATGAGAAAAGGCATAATAATAAGCGCATAGATCCTCAAGAGTCCGCCATGCAAGTTACAGGACCGTGACCCTTGAGAATCTGTGCCTAAGTTTTGCTTTTTCAGTTCACACAATTTTAATTTCCAGGCTGAGTGGGGGAAAGGGAGAGAGATGCCCTATTGTGGTTTGCAGTGAGTTTAAGCCGTTTCTTTTGTTTTTCAGTAACCGTACATCGATGACCATATAAATGAACACACTTTTTCCCCCTCTTTTGTTCTGGTAAAGACAGAGTCGGGTTCACTACGGAATATACTTGAATCTGCTGAGGCACATATACTTCTGAAAACTCAGAAATTTAAAAGCCAGGTTACAAATTTAAAATATATACTGACACAGTTCTAACTCAGACTCCCAAAAAATTAAAAGCCTAATCAGCCTAATCATTTTTATTCGCTGGAATGTGAGCTCGAGCTATTCTGTTTCTGTCCCCTTTTTCCAGGAGAGCGGTTTGTTTATAATTGCTGTCAACGCGTCTAATACACGTGAAGGCAGTCAGTGAATCAGGTCGCGTAGCTTCTTGTATGTAATGACCAGCATAATGATAGAGGCAGGCAAGAGGCATGATTCTCATTAGCTTTCGCATCTGCGGGCGCCATGAGGATCTATGTTTATTCCAGACAGAAGGTGTGTATCAATGATTGTATATAATTCAGTGTGATAGTGGTCCTTTCTACTGATGAGAAAAGGCATAGAGCCTCAGGAGTCCATCATGGAAGTTACAGGACTGTGACCCATGAGAATCTGTGCCTGAGTTTTGCTTTTTCAGTTCACACACTTTTAATTTCCATGCTGAGTGGGGGAGGGGGAGGGAGATGCGCTTATTGTGGTTTGCAGTGAGTTTCAGCAGTTCCTTTTGTTTTTCAGTAACCATACATCAATGACCATATAAATGAACACACTCTCCCCTGCACCCCCACCCCCACCCCCCCCTCCCCTCCCCTCTCTTTCGTTCTGGTAAAGACAGTCGGGTTCACTACGGAATTTACTTGGATCTGCTGAGGCACATATACGGGCAGAAATTTAAAAGCCAGGTTACAAATTAAAAATATAAATTATACTGAAATGGGTTTGGATAGGGCTGTTATTTGGTTGAGGGCTGGGGACAGTAGGACAAGGCTAGAGCCAGCCTTGGAAGGCCGCTTTCATCGGAACAGCCGTCAGATGGTACGGCAGAAGGTTCTCTGTTCCGTCTGATGTGCACAGAGACAAATGAACCTATCAAGAAACATTCATTCCACCGTTACCGCATACTTTCACGAGGATAATATATTCTTGTTTTTACATCAGACGGATGGCATTCACTGTTTAGCAATGTTCGCCTATAACCATAGACAAAACTCCCCAAGAGGCATAGATCTTCACGAGTTCCGCGCAGAGTGCTTGTGAGAAGCTAAATGTATTGTATGTATCTTGGTGGCTAGTGTTGCCTCTATGCTGCTATGTTTGCGCAGCCGGGATAAAATCGCGACCACCGAGCCCAAAACAAAACATCAATGGCTGTCAACACGCGCAATTCGACGACTGTCCCAGCTCTACAGTGTAGAATAGCGCGATGCTCATGCTCCCTTTAGGTTCACGGCAGTGCAAACTCGAGTCTGGAGACTAAATGTGTAGTGCGATCATGAATAACAGTCTGACTTTATGGCTCACACCTCAGTAGCAGTAGGTCTTCAGGCCCATGAATCAGTTGATAATTTAAGTGATAGTGCCAGATTAGCTTGGTGCTGTCCAAGATAAACTGGCACTGTTCTTGAATTATCATGGTCGATCCATCTCCAGCAAATGATACATAGTGGATAGGGACACCTCCAAAATTTGCGAAATACAGTTGTGGGGTTAAATGGGTTAATGTTACAGGTGATTGGTTGATTTCAGGATGACTTTGTGGGTCTTCTTCCGTTGATCAACTCGTACCTGGACAGCATTGAGTGTGATTTTGAAACACGCTGCACCGTCACACAGTACCTGCGTCTTATCTCCAAACGTGCCTCAGGTAAGGCTTTCTCATTATTTGGTTGGTTGGTTTGTTTATTTATTATTTCTTTACACATTTTGTTTTTCTTATACTTTCTGTTTTATTTACTTAGGCAGGCAGTGTTGTTTTTGATGTGTTTCTCCATCCATTCCTCCCTTCAGACCTTCTGTTGGTCAGTCATTTGTTCACTTGTTCATTCGTTCATTTGCTCGTTCGTTCGTTCATTCATTCAACATTTATTTGCAGCTAGCTGCAGCCCACTTGCATTTTTCAGTAGTATGTCCAAAATGTGCTGGAAATCAGACATGAAAGTTTTTGTCAGTCAGTACTCACTGGGCACCTGAGCTCTAAATTATTCACTGGTTTATATACTTGCAGTGTATCGAGTGATTGTGTTTGAGTGAATGTGGGATTGTTTTTTAATCCTGTGGCTCTCATTAGCGATTTTCATCGCGATGATTCCTGCAGGAATCATCGCAATGAAAACTGCTACCGACAACCAAAGGGTTAACCCAGCCACACTGCACTTTCCATGTGTTTAAAGAGTGTGTGACAGTTGTGGGTGATGGCCAGATCAGCCATGACTGCTCAAGGGTAGTGCTGCTCTATCTGCACAGACACCAAGCTTAGGAGGCACTGACCTTGAACTGTCACAGTCAAACCACCTTCTGCTGTTGTGCCTTGTTTTAAGACCCCACCGTTTAGTGTGACTGACCAGACTTGTACTCTTCCCACCACAAGATGGCCTTAATAACCTTATTAGTCACCAGTAATCCCTTAACTACCAGGGCAAGGTGAATGCCATCCAGCTGCAAGAGACATAAACCCTCATGAGCCCCCGCTGTCGCGGGGGCTCATCAGGATTTATGTCTCTTGTTAGTCCTGTGTTCTTTATGCCTATTTTGTCCCACTCACATCTTTGTTCTTCACGTGAATGTTGGTCAGTGTATGTTTGCTTTAGACACAAAATTCGTGATCACTGGCAGTAGAGGGCTTAACTAACTCCTCTGCTGTTTTGTCTTAAGGGTGAAGCACTAATTTCATGATAATATTTCTAGGAGACCTGAAGACTACAGCCCGGTGGATACGAGACTTCGTGGCTGTGCACCCTGAATACAAGCAGGACTCTGTGATAAGCGAGGGGATAGCGTACGACCTCTTGATGAAGTGTGCCAAGGTTTGTGAGGATTTGATGTTCTCGTACATGTGTGTAGTCATTGTGTTGGTGATGATGATGGTTGTTGACGATTATAGCTATGATGATGGTGGTGGTGGTGGACCGCCGTGTCGATGGGCCCCGTTTGTCGATGGACCCCGCCTCCAAGCAATATCTCAAGGATGGCTGGGCAGATTGTCATGAGTAATGATGAGCAAAATAAATGCGACATTTTTGGAGTCATCAAAAATATTGAAGAGTGTTTCCCATGATTCCAAAAATTTTGTGCCTACCCGGCACCGGCCTCCACGTGGCGTGGGTGGGTAGTCCCCTCAGTCCCTGACTGAGTGGGCTAGCAGACGGGTGCCATCTTTGTCCAGGATTAGGACTTGATGTCAGCAGATATGTTGTTCAGTCTTTTTCGCTGGTCCAGTTTTTAAGGAGCTGTGCTAACTCAGGTCTTACCATGTTGGATTGGTCCTTAAAAATACTCGTGAGCTTTTGGTCCTTTGGATCCCAAGTGTTTGCCGTGCTTGGAGACCCGTGTCGGGGGAGAAGAGGATCCTGGTGGCTGAAACACTCCACTTTGGCCTTGACTTCTGCCTAAACGGGAGGCTAGTCGTACCGGCCTAGTCAATCGGCTCTTGTCACGTCGAGCCCTATCCCCCTGTTGACATGCGGGTTGTTATACGGAGCACCATGCTATAGCCTCTGATGCTGATTAGGTGCTCTACACCAGTATTCCCCTGCATTCAACAGTGTGATAGAAGGCGGTGGCTCATACGGTTCAATCGGGCTTACCCCCTTGAGTATATCTTTCGGGCAGTCTCCATTGTGCGTCGGCTGGAGACCCGCCGACAATTGCACTTTCCCTTGTTGGGCTCGGTGGCGGGCGGGGACCCCCGGGGGATGAATATCTATCATACTATAATATGGAAAATACCAAAAAACCAAAACTGGCACCAAAGCGGCACATAGCCACTGACATTGACCTTGAAAATGATAGCGACTCCGATTGTGGGGAAGCGACGCCTCATGTCTCGGCCGTCTGGCCTCGCTTTCTCATTATCCACAGCAAAGTTAAAGAGAAGCCTGTTTCCAAGCTGCACCCTTTCCTGGTAGGGGAGACCCTCAGGAGCCGTGTTGGCAGGCCTGAGGCCCAGCGCCTCAGGTCTGGTGACTTGTTGGTAGAGTGCCGTACCCGGGCACACTCCAATGGGCTACTGAGGCTCTCCTCCATCGGAGACACTCCAGTGGAGGTCACTCCCCACAAAACAATGAATTCCTCTAGAGGAGTGATTAAAGACCAAGCATTGGCCGAACTGTCTGAAGATGAACTTGTACGGAACCTTAAGTCACAGGGGGTGACCTACGTCAGGCGCTTCATTTCCAAACGAGGTGGTAGGGAGATCCGTCTCCCTACCATCATCCTGACGTTTGGCACCCCAACAGCTCCTACTACCATCTGGGGAGGTTACTACTCCCTAAAAGTGAAAAAGTACGTCCCTCTCCCCCTCCGGTGCTTTAAGTGCCAAAAGTATGGCCATGGGCAGAAGACATGCCGCCAGGCAGAGGCTCTATGCGCTCGTTGCACTAAGCCCGGACACTCTGCTGAGTCCTGCACAGCCATCCCCCTGTGTGTGAATTGCCAGGGGGCGCATATGGCTTCGGACAAGAAGTGCCCTCGTTGGATCTCCGAGTGCAGGATTCAGCAGGTCCGTGTGGAGAAGGGGCTGTCCTTTGCGGATGCAAAAAAACTGGTTGACGGTCCTGGTGCAGCTGAGGCTGCTCCAACCTCCAATAACAACTTTGTGTATACTTTCAGTGCTGCAGTGGCAGGCAAGCGCCCCACCAAAGACTTCTCTTGTCAAACCCCAACTTCTTGGTTGGGGGCGGAGCCTCGGATCCTCTCGCCCCTGGAGAGTAACCCTCCTCCGGTGGTGACGAGGAGCCAGGGAACGCAGAGGGCGGACGCTACCGGTCCGGTGGCACCGCCTTCTGCTGCCCCTAAGCCTCAGCCCCCACCCACACCTGCTAGTTTGTCAACGCCAAAGGTTTCTGGCTCTGGTCAGCCTTCTAAGGCCGCTAACTCTAGCGGCAGGACTGCTGCCCAGGACCAGAAGTCTAAGAAATCTATGGGACCGCCATGCGCACGGGCCCAGAAGGGGAACACTGATGTCCCCCTTCAAAACAAATATGCTGCATTGGAGGAGCAGATGGAGGGAGTGGAAGTTGCCGATGCTGCGGCAGCTCCACCCCCCTCATCTCCTAAGAACCAGAGGAGGCCCGGGAGCCGGCCCCCCTCTGTTTCTCCGACTCCTTCCAAGGCAAAGGAAAAAGGGGGGAAAAACTCCGCACCCCCAGATAAGACATAATCATGGACTCTCTGCTTCAGTGGAATTGTCGTGGTTTTCAAGCTAACTTTGAGGAACTACGTCTTTTAGTCAAGTGCTATAACCCCTCAGTAATATCTCTTCAGGAGACTTACCTGAAGACTTCTGACCCTGTGTCCTTTAATGGTTTTAATGTTATACATAAAGGCTCTGATTCGGAGAGGCGCTCGGGTGGAGTGGCTCTTCTCATTAGTAGCCAAATATTATGTAGCCCCGTTAGCATCGACACCTGTCTTCAGGCTGTCGCAGCTCGGGTTACCTTGAAGAAGACCATAACCATATGCAGTATTTACCTGCCACCATCCCTGCGGGTCTGTAGTAATGATTTTTTTAATCTAGTTGATCAACTGCCCCCTCCCTTTATTCTCATGGGGGATTTTAACGGTCACGCTCACCTTTGGGGTAGTGACCACTATGATGGCAGAGGTCAGATGTTAGAAGATGTTTTTTCTCAACTTGGCCTGTGTGTCTTTAACGATGGTTCACCTACATACTCTAACCCAGGTTCAGGATCTAGTTCTGTTCTAGACCTCACTGTGTGTGATCCTTCTCTCATGCTGGACTTTGACTGGAAGGTTCACGATGACCTGTGTGGTAGTGACCACTTCCCAGTAATCCTGTCATCGGTCAGCTGTGGGGAGGATCCGCCGGTGGGGCGCTGGAATCTTAAGAAAGCTAACTGGCCTCTGTTCGCCTCCCTCTGTCAGTCTCGTATTACAGAGGAGGTGGTCATGTCATCTGAAGAACCTATTTCTTCTTTTACTACTATTTTGTTGGACGTAGCGGGTGAAACCATCCCTAAAACTTCCGCACCAGTCCCTGGAAAGCCGAGAGTACCATGGTTCAACGAAGAGTGCCGCAAGGCCCAAATAGCGCGCAAATCTGCTCAGCGACGTGCTTTCCGTAATCCGTCGCAAGTGAATATTTTAACCTTTAAAAGACAGAGGGCGAAAGCTCGTTACATTTTTAAACGTGAACGCCGTGCTTCCTGGAGACGCTTCGTCTCGTCTTTAACTTCTCGGACTCCGTCCCAGAAAGTATGGAAGGCTGTTCGGAGAATTAGGGGCAGGGGTGGCTCGGCTTCTGTTGGCCATCTTAGAGATGGTGCCAGCTTGGTTACAGATAAAAAAGCTGTGGCCAATTTGCTTGCCTCCACCATTGCCCATAATTCTTCAACGGAGCACTATTCACCTTTCTTCCAGAGAGAGAAGGAGAAGCGAGAGTCTCGTATTTGTGATTTTAAGTCCAATAACTCAGAAGACTATAATGTCCCATTTTCATTATCAGAATTGCAGCAAGCCTTGCAGAAATGTAATGACTCTGCTGCTGGCCTAGATACCGTCCACTATCAATTCCTAACGCATCTGCCTGAGAGGTCACTCCTTGTACTTCTCAAGGCCTTTAACCATATCTGGAGAACTGGTCACTTTCCGCCGTCTTGGCGCCAGGCTGTGGTTGTACCGATCCCCAAGCCGGGTAAGGATCCTTCCAACCCGGGCAACTACCGGCCTATCGCTTTGACATCATGTTTATGTAAAACTATGGAGCGCCTGGTCAACGCCCGCCTGGTGTGGCATCTTGAGTCACAGGGTCTCCTCACAGACCTCCAGTGCGGTTTCCGGCGCTTCCGTAGTACAACTGACCATTTAGTCCGCTTTGAATCATTTATTCGAGATGCTTTTGTCAACAAGCAGCATGTCTATGCAATTTTCTTCGATCTTGAGAAGGCATATGACACTACCTGGAAGTATGGCATAATGTCTGACTTGTTGGACATGGGTTTTAAAGGGCACCTGCCCGTTTTTATTCACAATTTTTTGACTAACCGGTCGTTCCATGTCCGTGTGGGCTCCACCCTCTCCGACTCCTTTGAACAGGAGATGGGTGTCCCACAGGGCAGCATTCTATCTCCTGTTTTATTTAGTATTAAAATTAATAACATTGTAAAGGCCGTCAAGGATGATTCTGAATGCTCTTTGTTTGTTGATGACTTTGCTTTGTGCGCACGTGGTCGAGGACTTGCGTCCCTTGAGAGGCGCTTGCAGCTGTGCGTTGATCGCATCCAGGGGTGGGTGTCTCTCAATGGATTCAAGTTCTCGCCCTCCAAGACTGTCTGTGTGCATTTTACTAACCAGACGAAATTTTTTCCAGAACCTAGCCTGAGCATTGCTGGAGTGCCAATTAAGGTGGCCGAGGAGGCAAAGTTTCTGGGGGTCATTTTTGACAAAAGACTTACCTTCCGCAACCATATTAATTACCTTAGAACCTCTTGTCAGAAGGCTCTCGACATTCTTCGTGTCGTCGGTCGTACTGACTGGGGTGCGGACCGTACTGTCTTACTTCGTCTGTACCGGGCCCTTGTTCGGTCCAAACTGGATTACGGCTCTGTGGTGTATGGCTCAGCTTCCAAGTCTGTGCTACAGCGTCTGAACACAATTCACCATCAAGGTCTGCGGATATGTCTTGGGGCCTTCAGGACGTCTCCAGTTCCTAGTCTGTATGCCGAGGCAGGGGAGCCTTCTCTCAAGCTCCGCCGCATCCGCCTCATGCTCAGCTACGTTCTGAAACTGAAGGCCCATCCAGACAATCCTGCCTATGATTGTGTTTTTAAACCATCGTTTGCAGAGATTTATGATGCCCATCCGGGAGCTGTCCGTCCACTCTCTTTCCGTGTCCGACCTCATCTGCAGGCGGCCGGATTGGACCTGGACAGAGTTTCGGAATCCCTGCAACACATCACTCCACCTTGGCTCTTACCAGTTCCTGACATCTTGCTGGACTTGACTGCCCACAAGAAAGACTCTACTCCACCAGCCATATACCAACAGAGCCTCAATGAACTGCTTTCAATTTTTCCTGGCTATTGTCGCATCTATACCGATGGGTCAAAGTCTGAGGATGGGAGAGTGGCTGCGGCCGCAGTGTCCTCTCGCCATCCTAGACGCCCATTTAAGCACCGCCTCCCAGACCACTCATCTGTATTTAGTGCGGAACTGCAGGCGGTTCTGCTGGCACTCAGGCATGCTTATCGATCTAGAGAAAGGAACTTCCTGATTCTGTCTGACTCTCTCTCTGCCCTGCAGGCCCTTCAGGGCACCGGAAATGACCACCCACTGCTGGTGCAGATCAGAGAGCTCCACTCGGACTTGATGAAGGAACATTATGATATCATTTTTATTTGGGTGCCAGGGCATGTGGGCATCAGAGGCAACAGGATCGCAGATTCTGCTGCCAACGATGCCCGCAATGACCCTGTCCCTGACACACAGACTGTTTATAGTGATTTTAGACATGTGGCTAGTGCGTACATAGCCCGTGAGTGGCAGTCCGAGTGGGACAAAGAGGAAGCTAACAAGCTGCATGAAGCTCTTCCTAAGTTGTCCGACGGTCTACCTTATCGCTGCGGCAGCCGCCGTGAGGAGACTGTCCTGGCTCGGCTCCACATCGGGCACACGTATGTTACGCATTCTTATTTACTTAAACAGGAGGAGCGTCCATGGTGTTATGCCTGCGACGAGCAGTACTCTGTTCAACACTTTTTGTTGTCTTGTGCTGATCTAATCGACACAAGGTATAAACATTTCACGGCAGACTCCTTGAAGGTTTTGTTCCGGGATGTGCCCCCGGACAAGATCTTCAGTTTTCTGAGAGAGTGCCATATTTTTAATAGGATTTGAGCGTTTATAGATTATGATGTTTCTATTGTTTTGACCTTTTTGAGAGTCTTTCGACGTTTTCTTTAAAGACCTGTGCGACATTTTAGCCTGACATATTTTTAAGGTATATTTACATCATGTCTTAAGACCTTTCTTTTAGTCTGGCTGACCAGATTTTTACCCTTCCCGCCGTGAGATGGCCTTAGTTGCCTGCTCGGCGTTAAACCCAAATAACTAACTAACCAAAAATTTTGCATTTTTTTTTGTTGCTCGTCAGTATATTTAATATTTGGCCTTCAAGGGATGGTTGTAAATGATGCTGGTGTTGGTGGTGCTGATGGTTGTGAATGGTGATGATGATGATGCTTTGTGTGCCGGTCAGTGCTTTCAGACATTGTGACTTTGGAGGGAAAAAAAAAACATTTTATGGACAAACATTCTGTTGTGCAGTTCATCAACTTATAGCAATAACTGCCTGTTCCACCCCAATCTCCTGATCACATACACTCATAACTTCTGAAATGCACAACCACCACACCCACTTCATGACACTGTAGGAAAGATGACAGCTTAACTTTTAAAGAATAAAATGATTTTAACCTAAGTGCAAAAGAAAGTGGACATAAATGATTTGAATGAAATGCTATATCCCCTTCACTTCCGATGCTTACAGATTCTGTTTCTGAAATCTTTCCTAATTCAACACCAAAGAGCCCCAGCTTTTTGAGGAACATGGATACACATGTTGTGAGCAAGAGGCATAGATCCTCATGAGCCCTTGCAACTGTGGGGACTCGTGAAGATCTATGTCTCTTGAAGTTGGGTTGTGTTTACATTTTCACGGAAGTGAAGCGGTTATGATTAACCTCATTATTTTAATATTCTTTTAAAGTTCAAAAGTTCACATTCGAAGGTTATCTAAAGGTTTTTAGATACAAATTCAGTGAAGAAGTGGAGCAAACTTTCTTTATGATTGTTCAGGGAGAGGTTATCTTTTTCACTTACAGCTGTCCCGTGATGAGGGGCCTGGGGAGCCAGAACTGCTGTTCGGCCACCACACCTTGACAAACGACACAATACCTGCTGCTGTCTGTAATGCGGAAAACTACCTCAACGAACGCAAGCCTCGCAAGTGATGCGGTGAATCCTTAACTCACCTCGAAGCCTCTTTGTGCATGCAGTCGCCAGTACTGGTGGCTGCCTGTACAAGGGGGTTAATGCAACTCACTATAAGAAGCCCTTTGTGTATTCATGCAGCCACCATTACTGTTACAGCAAAACTGCATGCACATTGCGGGGTTGAGCCTTGCTGGCTGGGCCTATTATTTCAGCCTCACGAAATGGAACATGATTTGTGGATTTGAGAATGTGTGCTTGTTGGTGATTTTGGACCTTATGACTTCCAGCCATATATTCCAACATCACAGACCAGTTCACAAATATCTACAAAGTGTGTGCCCAGCTAGTTGTTCAAACATTTGGGACCAGTTGTTTTGTGTCCAATTGTTCTGCAGGTGTACATTATAATCTGATGGATAGTTTATTTCTGTTGAGACTTTTACGTTTAGATTTGTGTGTGCATAATAAAAAGCTGAGCTGGTCTGCAAACTTTGACCTTACATCTCTTTTGGTAATGTTGATGGGTTGTGTGTTGTGCAGATCCTGACAGAACCAAAGATTTATGTCTGTAGAGCGTAAGGATCAAAATCAAAGACCAGTACACACATTTTTACTTTAGTGAAAGCTGTATTATTTTAACCTTTTGCTTGTCAGCAGCGTTTTTTTGTCACAATGATACCTACAGGAATCATTGCGACAAAATTAATCCTTATTTAGTTTATTTTCTCGCAGACTTATAAAGAAGAAAACCAACCTTTGACCACCATGTGATGGCCTTAGTAGCCTGCTCCGTGTTGGACCCCATTTACTAAGCAAAGTACCATTTAATCTAGTCAGGCTTGGTTTTTTGCCTTATATCTAGTTAAGATTTAAAATTATTACATGGCACAGCTCTCAACTGCAAGATTTCTGAATATAAAAATAAGGAGTCACTTTAGTTTCTGAAATGATGGTACCAGTAAAGATCTGGATGGTTGACTATTGGTGATACATGTTTAGATCTAACATTCTTCATTGTAGAGCAGTTTTTTTTACCTTTAACCAGTCATGTATGTTTCAGACATTGTATTTCAGATCTGTATGGTTGACTGTGAGTTACATTGGTTTATAGATGTAGGTCGATGCATGAGACAGTTCGGGATTATTTTTTTCTGAAAGCAAGAAAATGTTAGCAGTCACTTGGGTTTTTTCCCTGAAATTTTATTTCAGATGTGATTGACTGTGAGTTGCATCCGTCTAGATCTAAAATCAGGTCTACATTGATGGATCCCTGTGTAGATGATCCACATGTCCAGCGACTCCATTTCACAGATTTGATTTCACACTTTTCAGGATGAAAGTTCAAATCCCACTTGTGTTGTCAAAGAGTGAGCAAGTTATGGTCTTCCTGCAATGTTGCCGAGTCAGCATCGGACTTCAGAACAGCATGTGCAGGTCTCTCGTCAGCAGAGACCTATGCGCACCTCAGTTAACCCATATAGCCCCAACACCCTACAGCAGGAAATGTATTGACCATGATATGTCAAGGGTAGTGCCAGATTAGCTTGGCATCTTCAGGCTCTAAGCTAATCTGGCACTATCCTTGAATTATCATAGTGAATTCATCTCCTGCAACTGGTAGATAGCCATGAGGTAGCACTTTTGAAATTTGGGAGATGCGACTTTGGGGTTAAGTGAGTTAAAGCCCATAGGCAAGTTATTCATGGGCCGAGTACAGACCCCTAAAATACACTGGACAAGACACGTGTAGCTGTTCATTATGGGTCTATCTCTCCCTCTGAGCTTGCTAATGTACCCTGGCAACTGCAGCATTGTAAATTATTCTGGAGGTTTGGATGGGATCTTTGGCTGCGTCAGCATGCATTTCATTTAAAAAATGAATTTGCTTTCTGTTATCTCATTCATCGTTAGGGTGATTGTGACATTGAATTTGATGACTTGTATATATTTTTGGGCTGAACTTCATCTGCATTGAACGAGTTTGTTTTGAGTTTCACCTGACAGTCTCTGAGCAATAGTTATTGCGACCACTCATTTCATGCGCTAGTGGTACATATATTTGTGTACATCATAGGGGATCCATCGACATTTGCATCAATTGGGCTGATTGACAGTCAGTGCATGGCACAGTCTTCACCTTCTCTAAATCAAAGAACTAGCAGTGAAAGGCGTTTCTGACATGTTAACACCCTTGTGCATGCAGCCACCCGTAACTTAAGCAGTATCAGTGGCTGCATGCTCAGTGGGGTTAATGATGAATGTGTTCCTGAAATGTACGGGCAATTTTTGCGTTGTGTTCAGTTTTAGCCATTTAGCCCAGAAGCACAAAGGCAGGAGATGGTTCGACCATGATAATTCAAGGTTAGTGTCAGATTAGCTTGGCGCCTGATGGCGCCAAGCTAATCTGACACTACCCCTGAATTATCATAATCGACCCATCTCCTGTAACTGATACACAGCCGTTAAGTGACGCCTCCAAAATGTGCAGCCATGGGGTTATATGGGTTAATTAAAAACTGTGCAATATCCATCAGCTTTTACGTCCCATTACATGTCCTCCCAACACAGCATGCAAAAGGTTGTCAGTCCAACATCAGCCGCAAAGGGCTCGCACACAGCTGTGCACAGGCAGATTCATGCCAACATCAGCCGATTCCATTTTACCTGCTGAGATAGTGCATACATAGGAAATTGACTTATACTGCATAAAAATCAACTTTGTCATTATTGTTTACTTTCACCATTGGCGTTTCCAGTTTGATGACTCATTGAGACCTCATAATACATGACTAAAGCAACATTTATAAGGATATGTGGTTATTTTCTACCACATGATCAGCTGCGGGAGGTCCGTTTGCCATGACGGTTCAGTGGTTGCGATGGATTATCTGGTCCCCTGGGAAGGCATCAAGCTAAACTGGCACTACCTTTGAACTGTCATGGCCGATCTATCTCCCATCACGTTGTCTTTTAGTTGACTGTACGTGTAACATATTGTTATTAAATCCCTTCTGGTCAATAGATAAAGAAATACTATACATTTAGTCATTTACTGCAAACATGTTTCTTCCTGCATTTTGCACAGAAGGATATACAGAACACAATGTAAAACGTATTTTAATTTTATTTGGAAGTCTTTCTTCTTGGGATGTGTCAATCTAAAAGGAATTCCTAAGATGAACAATTGTTCTAGTATCGTCGGATCCACCAGGGTTTCATTACAGCACCTGCATTGTTAAACTTTCAGCCTTAATGCGCTACATGATAGTAATTGGCCATGGTAGTTCAAGGGTGGTGACGGAATAGCTTGGGGCCTTTCGGCCCCAAGCTATTCTGGCACCACCCTTGAATTGTAATAGTCGATGTGTCTCCTGAAATCTGATGAATCACATGATGGAATGTGGCAAGCTATTCTGGCACCACTCTAAACTGCCATGGTGGATCTGTCTGCTGGAGTGCAGTGTGCATGTAGTCACTGTAGACAATTCCCAAATTAGGGCTGAAAGTGTTCAGCTGTGAGGCCAGTTCGGCCATTATATGGCGCAAGCCAGGCTGTCTGTGAGAAAGCAAGATTTTCATTGTATAATGAACATGCTGGCCTTTGCGAATTAACCTTTTTTGCCCCAAGGTCCCATTTCCCAAATTTGTAAAGGGTTACTTAACAACTATGTACCAGTTGCAGGAGATGGATTGACCATGTTAATTCAAGGGCAGTGCCAGATTAGCTTGGCGCCTGAAGGCGCCAAGCTAATCTGGCACTACCCTTGAATTAATCCATCTCCTGCTGTAGGGACTCTGGGTTAAAAGGGTTAACAGCATAGAGTTATAATCTTAAAATGATTCTTTCTGTAATAAACAAGATTTTTGTGTATTATTTTATGTGACGTTTTTGGTTTACTTTTTACAGTACATAGCTGAGACAATAACTGAGTCTGGAAGTTCGATTCATTCGTTAATATTTTAATATTTTCAACAACTACTTTCACTCCTTTTTGTTTAACGTTGCATTTATTTGCATTAAACTTTGGTTACATTTGATGCGGTTACTCCCCTTGTGCATTCAGTGAAAGAGCCACTGGAACTGTAAACACGAGAACTGGGGAGTAATTTGTTGTTTTTGTCTTTTCATAGAGTGCAGTTTGCACTTGGCGTTCAATTTAAAATATGTTCAACTGTTCACTTTCTTACTTACAGCTGGTGTGAATTGTAATCTCAAATTTTAAATTTATGTTAATTTGTATCTATATTTTATTGATTGAGGTTGTCTGTCTTTGGAGTTTTGTTTCCACTTGGATAATTTCAGTTCAGACCACATGCAAATGACTGTCAAGGATATAATTAACCTCTTCCCTGCAAAGAAATAGTGAACTAGATCCAACTGCAAGAGACATAGATCCTCATGAGCCACCACAGTTGCAGGGGCCTATGAGTATTTCAGCCTCTTGCTTACACAACATTGTAATTTGTATCCATAGTTTTTTTGTGTTTTCACGCAAGGAAAATGACTTTGGCTATAGTATGTGATCAGACGCCTTCTTCACAAGGCGGTTATTATAATTTGTTAACTCATTTGAGACGTGCTGCATCCGGATACGCAGCTTTCAGCCGCGTATCCAGATGCAGCACATCTCGAATGTGTTAAACTATGCGTAATGACCATACAAACCTGTTACATTGATTTCCGGGCATAACTGCACATTTAACGTACAGACAGATTAATTAAGACGCCTGACTGTGATATAACCCCACAAAGGCCGTTATATCAGATCACCAGCTACTTTCTGTTTGGCTCATGGACCAGAAGTTGTGCTATAAATAGCTTTTACCTTGGCTCTGACGCTTGGTGGAGTTGAGCAGTGCATAAGCTTCAGCACTTGGGGTCTTTAACCCATTTCATCCTGAGGCTGATTTTTTTTTAAAATTGCTTATTGTCCTATGAAGGCTTACATTACAGACTAGGAGCTAGCTTATCTGTTTTAGTTCAAGGGTGGTGCCAGAATAGCTTGGCGCCAAGCTATTCTGGCACCACCCTTGAACTATCCTAGTCAATTTTGCAAGTGGTGTATCAGGATGAAAAGGGTTAAGTGACAGGTTTGAGGTTTAATCAGGAAATGGAAATGTGGAAAAAATCAAAGGAGGAAAACACATCAAAACATGATTTTGCACCAAAATATCACTTTCAGTGTTGCATACAAACGCGATGGATTGATATGCAATTTTGAGATTGTAGTGTTTGGCGGATGTGCATTTCTACATCTTTTTTGTTTACAAAACCCATACCTGAAGAGTGACTGCCAAATGTGTTAAATGCATGGAAATAAGTAACCACACAAGAGAAAAAGAACATGTTCATAATAACAAGGGTGTTTCTGTCTTTGTTGGTTATTTCACAGTTGTTGGGTTTTAAAAAAAATATATATATACCTAGATGTTTTCTGTACCCATATTGCATAACTCATTTCATCCCAACACTGATTTTTTTTTTTTAATTGCTTATTGTCCTATGAAGGCTACATTGCAGATTAGATGCTAGCTCAGCAGTTTTAGTTCAAGGGCGGTGCCAGATTAGCTTGGCGCTTCAGGCGCCAAGCTATTTTGGCACCACCCTTGAACTATCGTTCCCCACCCGGGTCTGCCCTGGGGGACTTGGGTGGGGTTAGGTATTTTTTAGTTCCCAGGGTCACCCTGGTCAGCCCCACAGGGTGGGTTTTTCTCTCTATTCTGGGGCATGTGTTTCTGTCTACCCTTTGTCCATTCACCTGTATTTGCCTTTTTAAAACTCTCCCTACTGTCTGCACTGCCTGTAGCTCTTGATATTGGATGTGTGTTGCTAAATGGTCTTGGCTTTATTTAGGCCCCATGTGTTAGGTTTATTTAATGTATTTGACCGGCTGGCGACATACATTCAATGTTCTGTTTAGTTTTTTTTTTTCACAAGCAGTGCAGGCACGTCCTGAGAAAGCCTTGTTGCTGTCGGGACGTTAAGCAATGTACAATCAATCAATCAATTGAACTATCGTAGTCACATTTATTACAGTTCATGAAACTAAACTTACTTGCTGTGAATTTTACATTTTGTTCCTCAGAGCGGCATTCACTATCACTGTTGTTTGTCTCAATTACAGTAAACCCGTTTTTAGCAAGGTTTTTTTTTTTTTTAGAAAGTGGTCTTACAATACTGGTGTTTGCTCAAAAGAAGTCTTGAAGAGCAAATAGTGTCACCTGTCATTGAAGTCCATCATTTAGATACTAACATACTAATGCAACCACCTAAATAAAGGTCATTAATGACAGGTGATCTCTCATAAGGGTGGTTGCATATAACGGGTTTTGCTGTAGTGATGTAAATAAGACATTTTTTTTTTTTTAATTATGAGATGGTCCAATTTTAACACCTTTGACCCTTTGGCTGTCAGAAACAGTTTTTGTCAAGATGATTCCTGCAGGAATCATCTTGACCAAATCTGCTGACAGCCAAAGGGTTAACACATTTGAATGACTCTTGCTGGAGGCAGGTTAGATAAGGCTGCCGTGACGCTGTGCAAAACGTGAGACGAGTTACCACCGAAATGTACTTTTTGAGCATATATGATTATGTAATTCAATTTTTACAGCCGTATTTACTTACAAAATCAAATACAACAACATTCTGATTATACTGTACACTTTTTCGGATGTCCTGACTGCACTATTTGTATGTGAATAACTTCACTTACCGCAAACATTGGATAGAAAAATACCAGACATATGGATGCCTAATAGCAGATCATTTTGTTGCTTTTGCCTTTGTTTATGTTCAATTTAAATGGATGTGTTGTGCAGAATGGATGCAAATATAAGTCTCTGCAAAGTAAAGACAGGCTAAAACACACTGCACAATACAGCTTTAAAGGGGGCCCAAAGTCAATATAACACAGACTGATTGTAGTATTACACAATAGAATCAGCTAGCAGAAAGTTGTGGGGTTTTTTGTTGTTGTTTGTTTGTTTGTTTTAACTGGAGCAGTAGTTCGTTCACAGTGGAGTTTTGAACATGTATTTGTGATGTCATTCAACGAAAGAAACATGCTTGGAAGGCCAGTTGCAAAACAATTGTTGAAATTGACCTTTCTAAGTATCATTTTCCTTTCTTTGTTGGGATTTTCTTTGGACAACAACAGTCTTCATTGTCTTGAATTGTCAGTGCTAGTGTTGAGAAGGAAAGTAATGATTCACAAATGCTTCTTCATCATTCTAATTGCAGTCAAGCCACTGCTGGGATTAAAACAATTTAACCTATTCAGCCCTGACGCACTACAACAGGAGATGGGTCGACCATGATAATTCAAGGGTAGTGCCAGATTAGCTTGGCGCCTGTTGGCACCAAGCTAATCTGGCACTACCCTTGAATTATCACGGTCGATCCATCTCCTGCAACAGGTGCATAGTCATTAGATGACGCCTCCAAAATTTGGGAAATATGTGCATCGGGCTGAGTTAAATCTGGCAGATTCAGTTGTGTGATAAAGAAAAATCCCTGTGTGATGTTGACTCAGGGACCCTTGTAACCATATCGCCCTATATGTCATTTCATCAGTAGTAGGATATGTAGGAAACCTATAGGTGTGGTTGCGGGATTACAAAACTTTCTGTAACATATATGTATTTATAATTATATAATAGAACCCATACATTTCACTTCAAGATCCAAGAGGATCATATTTTTACATCTTCTCCCATGCGTTATGTACATGGTCACAATAATAGGTAGATCGACGACAGTTCCAAAGGTAGTGCTGATCAGCATGGCGCCATTACAGGCACCAAGCTGATCAGAACTACCTTTGAGCTTTCAGTGTGAATATATCACCCGCAATTGGCACTGGAAGTGAAAGTAATTCGTATCCAAGTCTGACGACTTTACAAATGTGATATCATTGTCATGCTCAGATGAAAAGGCACGTATTATACACACAGTTGACCCAAATAAAAGTTTTGATTTTTAGTGTGAGTTAGTTGTAGTTGTGTATGTGTGTGTGTGTATTAAAAGAGACAATGTGTATTGAGGTGTGTATTGTATCTTTTGTTAAAATAGAGTATGTGTAGGTGTGTGTGTGTGTGCTGTATCTTTTATTAAAATAGAGGCAGTGTGTGTTAAAAGAGAGTGTGTGTGTGTGCATTCTTGCAGATGTGTCACTGGCTGCATGGGCGTCCTTAGTATCAAGGGTCACAACCTACTCTCTGACCTAATTCTGATTTGATCACCATAACCTCTTACAGCATCACATGGTATGTCAACCCACTTATGTCAAATGAAGACATACACTTTTCTAATACTTTTTTGGCTCAGGCGTGAAGCAAAAGTGAGTATGTTTTGGGCCAGTGGTCGTCCGTCTGTCGTGCATCCGCTGTCGTCAACTTTAACGTTGGCATTTTCTCAGAGACTATTTAGGCCACAGTCTTGAAACTTGGCCCAAGGATACTTTTTGGCAAGACCTTTCGAAACTTACCAATTTGAGTGACCTCTCACAAAGGTCACAGGGGCTCAGGAAATGGGGGAAAAAATAGCTATATTTTGACACAATTTATTTTTTCTCAAATACTATTCACAACTTCAAACCAAAACTTGGTACAAAGATACCTGATGGAAAGACCTTTCTATACTACTAATTTGGATAACCCATGGGAAAGATCGAGGGTCACAAGAGCTCAGGAAATAGGTCCAAAACAGCCGTATCTTGACAAAAGATGTTTTTTCTCAAATACTGTTCATAACTTCAAACCCAAATTGGTACAGAGATACCTGTCTTGCATACTAATTTAGATGGCCCCTCTGAAAGGCTCAAGGGTCATAAGAGGCTGGCAAATGCGTGTAAAATGCCCATTTTTGATAAAATTGTAGGTATTGTCAACATTTTAGGAACATTTTCAATCAAATCTGGCACAAAGGTAGCTGATGATGCGACCTTCCTATGCATGATGATTTAGTGGACTCATCACAAAGGTCAAGGGTCGCAGGGGTTTGACAGATGTATGAAAAATGAGAGATTAGTAAATGTACTTTACAAAACCACCAGATCCTCAGGAGCCAAACAGATACCCTAAAACTATTCAATTTTAATCTCAAACACTCTCCACTCTCTCAGCGCTAACATAATTTCCACCTCACTGGCACCAAAACCGTATTTTGAAGCAAACACTGGCTCATGAGAATCATTATCTGTATTGCCAAGTACATTCCTAAGACAATTACCCATTGTCTTAAGTTGACCCTAATAATGAACTAATTAAGGTCATTAATGTCCACACGGTCGTTTCTCTCAAGTCAAACCGATAGTGCACTCGGTTAAATAGACTAATGACATTTTACACACACACTGTCAGAGTCGATTTCTGAGGAACAAGATTTTCTCAAGTAGAACTTTATACGTTACTAACAAGTTGCAACTAACTTTTAGGAACCTGCAGAGGTAACCTTTAAGTTACTTACCATAGAACTTATTAATTACTTACCGTAAGAACTTATTAATTACTTACTGTAAGTTCTTATAAGAACTTGACTCCAGTCCAAGATACTGAGACAGATTTGACAAGATACAAGGACAATAAAAAAAAAAAACTTTTTTTTTCTCATTAGTACTCTGGGGGTGGTGCAGATGGGGCTAAATAATCAGGCACAAGTGGTGTAAATGACGTGTCATCTCTCTGTGAAGCATATGACAAAAATATTCATTGATTACCAAATCTGATTTTTATTTGCTTAAAAGATTGTGTAGTTTTTCTGTGATTTCCTGAACACCGATCTTTTTTCCTTCTGCTAAAAACCTAGCTTTTAGTTCTTCAACATTCACGGGAGATTGACTACGCATTTTATTCTGTATTTCGGATTTTTGTTTCTTGTAATTGTTTAAATCATCCTGCACTCTCTTAAATTCAATATCGTCAATAAAATTATCGTCCAATGCCTTACTGATAATAAGTTTCATACTGCTCAACTTCGCACCAGCCAGCATACTCAATGCTTCATGTTTCTGTAACTTCGTATGAAATCTCTTGTTTAAGGCTTCCAAACCAAAGCAAGCCAGGCATGTAGCAACGCTAACACCCTCAATTGCAATTCCAATTAAACTTCCAATTCCTGTGGCAAACAGAACAATACCCCCTACAGAACATCCACCTGAAACAGCACCCACAGCCATAGATGTGTTTTAAACAGAATTGAAAACGGTCTGATACCTCCTTTTACATCTGGAGTACCTCGCCTCTTCACTTTCCAAATATTTAATTGCTTCTGTAATATTATTTAATCTGAATGCGTCTACCTGTATTGTTTTATCGGGTGCAATTGGCACATGCAGATCAGTTGTTTTAGTCATCACAATTGATTCAGTCGGCTCAAGCGTCGGTAGTTGCGGATAGAAGTTTATCATTTTTTTCAAATTTACAAATATTTTTTTTTAATTTATTTAATCAGTGATTACATTTTGCAACTCTTCAATAGTATACAATTTGTTGGCATAATAAAACGAAACAAGATCTATGTGTTCTAGTTTTATGAAATTTAGAAAGACAAAAGTTATTTTGTCAACCAATATTTTGACAGCTGGAATACTGCTTGAAACCTCCAAAACATCTACATTTTTTCTAATGGCAATAAAAACCTTTGTTGATTCTGTCAATGAGTCATCCCATGTAAGCTTTATTCCCTGTGCAATATTTGCCTCTTTCGCAGAAGAAACAGATCTCATGATAATTTCAAATACTATTGTCGCTTCTCTTGCGATGGCAAAGTTTGCTGGTGCAAACACGACCTTCGCATCAGATCTGCCCTTTCTATGTGTAAGAAGATACCATCTTTTTTCATACTCCTGTACTTTCAGTTTTTCTCTACTATTGTTGTCTGGGGCAAAGCTTGGAACAATACTTACAATCAATGGCCCAGAGTTAACAACTTTTCTAAATACTAAGGCACCTTCATCATCAGTATATACATAAGGACTAATAAATTCCAACTTTATGTCCCAGTCAATTGTGGGTGGTGGAACAGGTACAGGTAAAATTACCCATTTATTACCCACATGTATTAAGTTGTAGGGCGCATTATTTAGAGGCGGAGTAGGAACAGTAACATCACGCAGCTGACCAAGTTTAGGTATAGGTCTTTCACCGTCCTTCATGTCATCGATTACTTTTTGCCTGTACATGCCAGTTGAATCAAGTTCAAAACCATATATTTCTCCTTCTCAAAATCCTGGACATCAGCCAAATCTTTGAACTCTGTTACAGGACACACAACTGGAATAATTCTCGGCTTTGGACCAGCACTCATTTTTATAAACAAAAATAAAATTATTTAACTTCTAGCACAACACTAAAATCATGCATTACAACTGGTTTGTCATCTTGATTAGTTACAGATATACACAGTGACTCAAAGAAACTAGAACCTAACTTCTTAAACTGCAAATTAGGAAATCTAACAGCCACACTTTCACAATAGGGTGCAGTTCCAGTTGGTAAGCTTCTCAACAAAGTTGAAGGCTTTCCATTGTGAACATTTTCAGTTGTGTTCAGTTCTTTCAAATGAACATTTAGTTCTGTGTGTACTGACAAATGAACAGGATATCCTCCAGTTACTTTTTCTTTATTTGGTGAAAAAAATCCATACTTGTTTGGACCTAACCAATCATCTTTATCTCAAAAATTAAACCCAAGTAATTTTAAAAGACTTAATGATAAAAATACTTATATTCTTTCAGAAATTCTAATATAACAAGTAAGTTAGCCAGATTTAAAGTTGCTTTAATTTTAAATTCATTTTGAAACCATTCAGCTAAAGTACAAAAGTCATAATACCCAGCTCGTAAATAAACGTTACCCCTATTTAAACCATGATATAATGCAGTAACAGAATATTCATCATCATCTGTTATATTAAACCATTTTACACTATAAAACATTTTATGGATAGCTACAGCCTTGCTACCATCTCTATTATCAATCCCATTAGTCAACCACACTGGTTTGCTTGTGTCAAGATTTGTTAAGGTAATAAACATTTTTATTATCTCATAAAAAGAAGGATGGAATTTAAATCACCATCAAGTGTCAGCGCAAGCAGTACAAACGCGTTTCAATTTAATTTGGATGCCAAGTATAATGTCGCCCCAACTTATGAACAGAAAATAATTCAACTAAACCAGCTTGACATAGCTGTATCGGAACAAGATTAAGTGAAAGTACTGAATCCCTTTGATCATTACATAAACCCTCCAATAACAGACGATGCTACTGCAAGAAAGTGGTCTTCAAGTCCACTACAGATGTTTCAAAACCAACTCAACTTTGCAATACTATGTTCAACTACAGGCTGTGGTGTTTCATTTACAGACCATTTGAATCACTCAAACAAACTGATTAGGTCTGTGTTTCGTTTTTACACGCACTACCAGCTTAGACGTATTCTGTCAGAACTTCATACACCACTACCAACTGAATCCAGTTTTAACAGGTATAACAACCCCATGGATATGACCCCCACCCGGGTCTGCCCTGGGGGACTTGGGTGGGGTTAGGTACTTTTTAGTTCTCAGGGTCACCCTGGTCAGCCCCACAGGGTGAGTTTTTCTCTCTATTCTGGGGCATGTGTTTCTGTCTACCCTTGGTCCATTCACCTGTATTTGCCTTTTTAAAACTCTCCCTACTGTCTGCACTGCCTGTAGCTCTTGATATTGGATGTGTGTTGCTAAATGGTCTTAGCTTTATTTAGGCCTCATGTCTTAGGTTTATTTAATGTATTTGACCGGCTGGTGACATACATTCAATGTTCTGTTTAGTTTTTTTTTTTTCACAAGCAGTGCAGGCACGTCCTGAGAAAGCCTTGTTGCTGTCGGGACGTTAAGCAATGTACAATCAATCAAAACCCATGGATATGAAAGCATTTGAACGCATTTGTAATGAATTTAACATCAGTCCCCGTGCCGGGTATGACTTCACACAAAAACTTGATGATCACAACGGTATGGGTACATTGTATTATGCTATGAGTCACAGACAATACCCACAAGATTACTACCCTGGTTACACTTCATTCTCATCAAAATCACAAGTCTGGTTAGGCTCAATAGAACAGAAACAGTCTAATGCCTGGACCACATTTATTTTAGACAGGAGCGACGGGTTTACTCAAGCAGGAGTTGAGCGTGTAAATGAGTCTATCAGAACAATATGTGTGGTGTATACTAGGTGCACAATCACTAACAAAATCAAATATTTTAAATGGGAGTGGTAAATTTGAAGCACAAAAACAGTTTCTAGCAAACTTGGAAGATTCAATTAATTCAACAGTAGATCTCCCATCAAGCATACAACGCTACCAAGACGTACTCAGATATGCCAGATCAAAAGTTGACTTTGTAGTTGGCATCGGGATATAATGTTACCGTCTGATCTTCAACTCCAAATGGGGACAATAACAAATTATAATAATGAAATAATTGTTGCTGGTGTTGGTTAAAAACTCGGTCTCAATCAATCTGTGAACTTAGGAGCAACAACCGCGCATGTACAGTTGTTAAAACCATTACACACGGTTACTTCCCCTGCCCCAGGCCTGGCACCCATGCAAGCAGTAATACCAACCCCTGGCACACAGTCAGAAAGAACAGCATTGATAATAGGTCTCACTGCACTGGGGGTATTACTTCTTTATCTGTTTCATTAAATAACCCACCATTAACCCTCCTACTGTCACCAAAAAGATCCACACATGTTCTGCCATAAACCCAACTACCTTTGCCGCCATAGTGATAAGCCAACTAACAATTGTGCCAATTATACCGGGTAATGAATCTATTGCCTTTACAGCCAATTTCTTAAGCAAGTCTGATATGTGAGACAACTGTTTATTTACCCATGACTGTATATCTTTTGGGTCTGTTGGAGCCGGTGGGCCTGGTAGTGCTGGAGGTGGAGAACCACCAACCCCGGGTCCACCAGAGACAGCCAACACAACAGTACTGATAATAAATCCAAGAGCAGTAATTAAACTAGCAATTGTAATACCCTGTTCTCTGAAAAGTGTTTTCAATCTCTCAGCCAAAGTAGTGTCTTTGTGAAGTATTTTCTGAATAGTTTCCCTAATCCTGCTGACCTGTGTTTTCAGGGGTTTGTTTTTTTTCTGCCAATACTAATCGTTTCTAACCTTCATGATCTTTCTATATACAAATCATTTAATCAGTGTTGTATTCTTTCTTTCATTTCTGTGTCAAGATTCCCATTGTCTGCTGTAGCCAGTTTTTCTTTTTCACGTTCTATATGTTTATCAAGCTCACCTAGTTTGGCTACATTATTTACCATTTCACCTCTTATTGACTGCAATGATTTATCCAAGCCAATAATCTCTCTCATTGACAAAGGTGGGTCATCTATTGTTTTCATAGCATCATTTATTTGTCCTTCAGTAAATGAGGTTTCCTGTATTACTGTGTTTCCTATTTCTGGTAGGCTTGTTACTGCTGCCATTTCAATTTTTTGTCCTGTTGGTAATCTTGTTTGCACGACATGAAGGGCACTAACCAGTCGAGGTGCAAGCTGTGGTACAGGAGACCCACCAATTCCAAGTTGACGCAAGGCACCAACACCACCTTTATTTTTTATTGTACTTAAAGCCCTAAACTTACCAGGGTCTTTTTTGTTAGTCAATAGTACTTTTCCTTTGTCAACAGTATTTAAATATAAATGACCCTTGCCATCAAGTTCAAACTGATTAGGATCTATGTTGTCTGGGGGGTCACCAACATGATCATAAAACGAGTTCACTTTGCTTTGTAAAAGTTCGTGACATAAACTGTAAGTATTTCTTGTACCAGTCATTCCAGTCATATCTGTTGTATTACCAAAATCATACATGTTATCCATTTCAATATCTTCATGATTAAATCCTCCCGCTGTCATCGTTTTATTAATTTAATATTTTTTATTGTGCATAATAAAAATGACACAGTCTTACGGATCAAAGTTAGACCCATATAGAAAACTACGTGAGCCTCTTGGTGTTAAGGGCATTAGACAATCAATCGTCATCACAAATAATCCAAGTACCATAGACCAGAACCAAACACTTACAGTCAAGTTTCCAAACTTAGGTCCCAGTGTTGTTATTGTTCCTGGCACTGCACGCCTAGCATTTAATATTGAACTATCATCAGACGCAGATGTAAACAGAACACTAGTTAACAATCTTGGCAGAGCAATTATTAGAACTATTAAAGTAAAACTTGAAGGACAGGAAGTGTTTAGTCTTGACGATGCTGATGTGTTTTACTGTTACAAAGATCTTTGGCTTAAAAGAGAAGAATGAGAGGATCATATTTATCAGGGTATACAGTCTGATAATGTTGGTAAAATTCAAATCGATGCCAGAGACAAAACAACTACAGCAGCCAAGGACGTTATAATGGCATGCCACAGAAACATATGGAACCAGATTTTACATTCCACTTGAGTTTGAAATCCTAACAGTGCATTCTGAGTTTTGAACTAACCTTAAATGACTACTCCAAAATTTTAAAATCATCTGATCTCAATGCAACATATAAAATCTCTAACATTTCCTTGGAATACGAAATTGTTACACACACTGAATTAGCAAGAATCATCCAAAATCAGTACCAGTCAAGACTTCCAATTTATTATGACCAGGTGATTAGACATAGTTTAATGCATAAAGACAAGAGCGACCCAATGTGGAATATAAACTTGAACACACCTGCCAGATCTTTAAAAGGCATTCTTATGTTGTTTGTTGAACCGGAGGCTCCATACAAAAGAGATTCAGAAAAATTCTAAAATCCTAAGATTACACATTTGTCTTGTACAAACGAAGGCCGCCCTAATCAAGTGTATGCATCTGGTTTGTTACCTTATCAGCACTATGATGAGATCACAAAATACTTTGCTGGTGGAAGGATTAGAAATAAACCGGCAAACATGGCGTGTAAAGATCTACATCTGTATGACGTTAGGATCAGTCAATACCTTACGAATAAGTATGCACTTTGGCTAGACCTTCGCAGTACGGATGATGACTACCTTCATGGGTCAGGTCGAACTGTTGAAAACGGCAGTGACGGCATTACAATCCAGATACAAAAAAAGACTGAAAAAGCCGAAGCAATAAATATATATTTGTATCTGATTTATGACGCACAACTGAACATACAAGAGTGCAGACTAAATGGTCACTTGTATTAAAATTATATTCTGTATTAAAATGAACTTGATGACACTCGACCCACACTGTGGATTATTTTGTGGTGCCACAGGGTGTGGTAAAACTGAATTTGTACTTAACCTCTTACAAACAAGATACATACACCACTTTGAAAACATAGTAATATTTTGTCCTACTATCAAACACAACAAAGCATATCATAACCGATTATTCATTTGGACTGACAGCAACATTTACTTAGTTGACCCTGAGAAAAAACTGAATGACTACCTACAATATTTTACAAACAATTTGAAGGACAGTCAACCCTGTTTATTGTTGATGACTGTTCTGCAGAGAAAGACATTGTCAAGAAGAGAAACACTCTAGCAGAACTTGCTTTCAGTGGCAGACACGCAAATGTAAGTGTGTGGATTCTCACACAGAAATATAATGCTGTACTGAAAGATTTTTGAGAACAGTTAAAGTTTATCTGTTTGTTTTACTGTAAGGATCGTGACAGCTTTGAAGACAGTCTCAGAGAGAACGATGTCATCCCAAATAAACATGAATGGGATGATGTGAAGAACAAACTGAAAACAACTAAGCATCTAAAGCTGATTTTAAAGACAGATCAGCCCACAGGGTATGGGTTAGTGAATTAATTTATTCTTTTGTTTGCCCAATAAAAATGACAGATGGACAAATCATACAAGTGATTGATATCTCACACTGTTTCAAAGATGTTGAGCACTTTATGGACTTAATATCATCATCCAAACAGACTCACATAAGCTTTTCAGCACCAGTGGAGATATATGCGACATATAGTGTGACTTTGGATTATGTTGATGAGCGTCCAGATGTGAATTTTAACTGATTTCACACAAGTTCACTTATTTTGCGCACGCAGTCAAGGAGACAAGGGACAAAAAGGAAAGTGAGAAACGGGATGGCTGCATCTGCCATCTGCTGTAATATAAACAATTCTGCGATAACGCGGATGCTAAGGAGCTCGTGGGGCCATGTGTTTTTGGAGCTGTAGCGACTACCTCAGTTCAGAGTAATCTCTGAGCGGTTCAAGATATAACTGTATAGTCGGGTAGTACATTATCTCACAACATGTCAGATGCCTTTGGTGATGACAGAAGAAGACAAACTGAAATTTGATACAGTGGAGACGTGTTGGATTTGTGAACAACCTTTAGGAGGTGATAAAGTTTGTGACCATGATCACATAACTGGGCATTACAGAGCTGCTGCACATAACGATTGTAACTTATTATTAAAATCATTGATTGATTGATTGTACATTGCTTAACGTCCCGACAGCAACAAGGCTTTCTCAGGACGTGCCTGCACTGCTTGTGAAAAAAACAACTAAACAGAACATTGAATGTATGTCGCCAGCCGGTCAAATACATTAAATAAACCTAACAGATGGGGCCTAAATAAAGCTAAGACCATTTAGCAACACACATCCAATATCAAGAGCTACAGGCAGTGCAGACAGTAGGGAGAGTTTTAAAAAGGCAAATACAGGTGAATGGACCTTGGGTAGACAGAAACACATGCCCCAGAATAGAGAGGAAAACCCACCCTGTGGGGCTGACCAGGGTGACCCTGGGAACTAAAAAATACCTAACCCCACCCAAGTCCCCCAGGGCAGACCTGGGTGGGGGGTTATTAAAAAACAGATCCTAAGACATACAAGTTACCAATCTTTTTTTTTTTTTTTCACAATCTCAAAGGGTATGATTCGCATATTATCATGCAGGCTGTGGATGAGACATACAAGTTACCAATCTTTTTTCACAATCTCAAAGGGTATGATTCGCATATCATGCAGGCTGTGGATGAGTCTTCATCATCATCATCAGTCCCTTGCCCGAACTGGGCGTTGGGGGGACTGAAAGGCAGCAGCAACAGACAGTGCTCTCCACTGAGTTCTATTTTGGGTGGTGGCAAGCAAGTCTGACATCTCGAGTTCGGTCCATTCTTTTATGTTTGCGACCCAACTCTTTCTCTGACGACCTCGCCGATGACTTCCTTCGAGAGTGCCTTGGAGGATAGTCTTGGACAAGGTGTTGTGTCGGGTCACGTGGCCAAACCAAGCAAGCTTGCGCCATTTCACGGTTGCCAGAAGGGGTTCATGTGGGCCCACCAGGGAAGTGACGATGCTCCGTACATATTCGTTGGTCTTGTGCTCGCGGTACGAGATGCGGAGCAACTTCCTCAGGCACTTGTTCTCAAAGGCCTGGATTTTCTTTTTTGAGTCTGCAAGCAGTGTCCAAGTCTCACAGCCGTAGAGTAGAATAGACACTATGAGGGACTTGTAAAGCCTGTACTTGATGGTGAAGCTGATGGAGTTACTTCGCCATATCCTGTCCAGCCTGGCCATTGCGGATGTTGCTGTACCTATCCTGATACGGATCTCTGCTATGCAACTACCGTCTTTGGACAGGGTGGCTCCCAAGTACTTGAAGCTATTGACCTCTTCTAGCTTTTGGCCATTCATGTGAATGTTGCTGCTGCTGTCGCTTGTGGTGTTGTTGATGAGTCTTACAAAAACATTAATTGTATTGCCCAGACAACTGAGAAATACTTGACTTTTAGGTTAGACAAATTAGCATTTTATGACTCAATGCAACATTTGTCTTAAGGTCTTGCTAGTCTAGCAGAAGACTGACTGAGTATCCAATAACAAGTAAATATTTTGAGCCAGACTTGATTAAGAAAGGTGTGTATCCCTATGAGTACATTGATCACTGGGTTGTGTTTGAGGAAAGGAGACTGCCACCAAAAGACAAATTTTATTCTACCTTAAATGGTGAGGGTATTTCTGACTCTGATTATAAACATGCTCTCGATGCATGGGGTAAATTAGGGTGTCAGACGATTGGTGACTACCATGACCAATACTTGAAAGCTGACGTTTGTTTGCTAGCAGACGTATTTGAAAGTTACAGTGAAAAGGGTTTGTTACATTACAGTCTTGACCCAGCCTGTTACATAACTAGTCCTGGCATGACATGGGATGCATTTTTAAAATCCAGTAAGATATTTATAGACCTGTTGTCTGATCGTACGATGGGTGAAATGGTGGAACGCGGATTGAGGGGAGGCATTAGTATAGCAGCAAACAATTATGCCAGAGCCAACAACAAATATCTGGACGGTCATGGTGACCTTGGCTATGACCCCTCAAGGTCATCTAATTATATCCTGGTTGTAGACGCGAACA
Organism: Semisulcospira habei; assembly: GCA_036245525.1. Taxonomy (NCBI): domain Eukaryota; kingdom Metazoa; phylum Mollusca; class Gastropoda; family Semisulcospiridae; genus Semisulcospira; species Semisulcospira habei. Next base: position 124,861,904 of record BTPG01000001.1, on the reverse strand, counting down.
ATTTGTATGGATACGCGATGTGTGATTTATTGCCCTGGAAAAACTTTTGTCTGCATGATTTGTCACAGTATGATGTAACACAGTCAGGATTAACAAACAATATTATGAATCTTGACCGAAACGATGCAAAGGGTTGGATCTTTGAAGTAGACCTAGAGTATCCACACCATCTACACGATTACCATAATGATTATCCCTTAGCTGTTGAGAAAATGAGTATGACAGGGGAAAAAAAAGACACTAAACTTGTACCAAATCTGAATGACAAATTCAATTATGTGTGTCACTATCGCTTACTGCAGTTTTACATCAGACACGGGTTAGTATTAAAAAAAGTTCACAGAGGCATTCAATTTGATCAGAGTGCTTTCATGAAAGATTACATAATGAAAAACACAACATTGCATGCCAGAGACGGCAACACTGCATTTGACAAAGACTTCTTTAAGCTTATGAACAATTCCTGTTTTGGAAAGACAATGGAAAATCCTCATCACCGCAAAGATGTGGGACTTTTTACAACTGAATCAGGTGCAATTAAACTTACAGGTAAGCCACAGTACACAGGGTATAAAGAGTTTCATTCATCATTGTATGCCATGTCACTCAAAAAAAAGATTGTCAAGCTGGACAAGCCAGTATTCATTGGTATGGCAATTCTTGAATTATCAAAACTGTTGATGCTTGAATTTTATTATGATTACTTTAAACCAAAGTATCCTGAGTGTCGTCTGTTATACACTGACACTGATTTTATGATCATTGATGTGTGTACTGAAGACTTTTATGAAGACATGAAAACAGAGTTACAAATGTATGACACGTCTGACTACCCTAAAGATCATCCATTATATAGCACACAAAACAAAAAAGTGCCTGGAAAGTTTAAGGATGAACTAAATGGTGTGCCAATAGTTGAGTACATTGGACTGAGGTCAAAAATGTATTCTATACTGCACCAGAAAGGTAGTCAGTCAAAAGCAAAAGGAATTTAAAAAAAAACAGAGATTAAAAATAAAGACATTCGTCATGAACATTACAAACAAGTGTTAGATGGTGCATTAACAAGTCACTGAAGTCAAATAAACACAATATTGAAATGATCCAAACAAATAAAAAGTCACTGGCAGTAGGGGACACGAAATGTGTTTCATAGTATGGAGAAGGCTTATGCACCTGAACATTACAGGCTCAAGTTATCTGAAGAAATAGCCGATGAACTGGTTGATGAATTAATTGCTGAGTTAGTTGTTGAAATGAGTAACAGTGTCTGGGGGAATAATCTGTAATTCTTCTCTGACAAATGCTCTTTGTGGTGCTGGTTCGTACAGGTAATATATTGACGCGTCAGCACCAGGAATTATTTTTTTATATTATGTACAGATGTAGACCAGATGGGGTTGGTTGCTCTGTGCTTCATGTCGTTCTCGGCCTCACCAGGCTGATATAAATATCTTACCTGTTTTGTAAATAAACTTGTGTCTGGTGCTGATGGTGTTGTTGTTTTTGACTCTGTAATTGTTTTCAATTTAATAGCATCAGCAGGTTTTACATGGCCTTCGTTATTCATTGCTTTTATCACTGACGGTAATCTCTTTACCCACTCAGTGTTACGTGTGTCATGCATGAGTTCCTTAGAATACTGGTAACTGAAAAATCGTTCTGATAACTGTTTGTTAAAATTTTCAACAATTGCCTGTGATCTGTGTACACCTGGAATGCCGCGTCTAACCAGTATGCCATGCTTCGCAAATAACTGATTAACTGCACCCTTAAATTCACTCCCATCATCAAACTGCACAAGCCTGGGGAATTTTAAAGGACCACGACTATATATCTTTGATAACGCTGTAGCAACTGTGATATCATTCTTGTCAGATATGAGTTCAGCGTCTTTGTACCTTGAAGCAATGTCTACGAAAGTCAGTGCATATTTGTATCGTTTCTTTCTTATTGTGTCATGGGGCAGAAACAGAAGATCCATTTGATGCGTGTCGTTTGGTGTTGTGTTTTCAAAATGAGGTCTTGTTATTTTTCTTGGCGCAGGTAAATATATTTGCCATATTGCCTGTTTTTGTAACCATTGTTTTATTTGACTGAGTGTTATATCTCCGCCTACGGCCACGTGTAGTTTCTGAATAGCGTTTTGTCCTTTCCAGTACCCAATTGGAGAGTAATATATTTTTGATAGTTTAGCGTCTGTCATTTTTTCTAGCAATATAAATTCAAGTAAAAAATACGAATGTCATTCCCACTAGAACAAAGATTATCTCTCCGTTTCTTTGTTCTGTACTTGGTTTGTAATAGTCACTTAGTTTCGGTTTTGGGATAGACATGTCACTACCAGTGACGAGAAAATACTCACGAATTGCTTCTTCAGTATTTGAAAATGTATGTTGTGCGTGGCCTTCTAGACGAAGTTTTTCATTGATGAAAACTGGTACAGTAGGGGCATAATTGTCACTTTCCTAACCATGCCACCACGACGAATCCTAAGGCCAGTAGATCAAAGCTGGGCGCTAGCATGGCTGCAGCATGGAATTTCCAGACGAGAAATTGGGAGACGTCTTGGGGTGTCCCATTCTGTGATCCAGAGGCTGCTGGCACGATTCCAAGTTCTTCAACTGCAGGGGCTCATGAGTATCCATGTCTCTTGCAATCATGTTCATTATTCTCGGCAGTCAAGGGGTTAAAAGATGTTCAAATTTCAAAGACCCTGAGCAAAATAATTATGGTGCACTTGTACTCTAACAAAGAAATAATAAATTGATGGGTTACCGGAGACTATTTCTTTTAATACTGTGATCAGACTTAGACCATATTGGATCAGTTGCCTACGCTTCGTATCATTCTCTGCCTCACCAGGTTGATACTGATATCTTACCTGCTTCATAAACAAACTTGTGTCAGGCGGCGTTTGTGTTTTTTTTAGTCCTGGTTCTGTCGGCATTATTTTTATTTCATTAGCATCAGCAGGTTTCAGGTGACCCTCGTTATTCATTGCTTTTACCACAGATGGTAATCTCTTCACCCACTCAGTGTTATGCGTGTCATGCATGAGTTCCTTAGAATACTGATAACTAAAAAGTCTCTCCAATAATTGTTTGTTAAAGTTTTCAACAATTGCCTGTGACCTGTGGACGCCTGGTATGCCTCGTCTTACTAGCATGCCTTACTTAGCAAATAATTTATTAACTGTACCTTTGAATTCACTTCCGTCCTCGACTTGTACAAGCCTGGGATATTTTAAAGGACCATAGCTATATAAATTGTATCAATGATAATGATGCAGCTACAGTGCTAGCATTTTTGTCAATTATAGGTTCGGCGCCGTTGAATCTCGAAGCAACATCGACAACAGTTAGTGTATACTTGTATTGCTTTCTTCTTATAGTATCATGAGGAAGGAACAGGAGATCCATTTGGTGTTTGTCATTAGGGGTGGTGTTTTCAAATGTGGTCTTTTTATTATTATTTTTCTTGGGGGCAGGTAAATATATCTGCCAAATAGCTTGCCTTTGCAGCCACTGTTTTATTTGATCGAGTGTAATGGCTTTGCCTACAGTGGCAGACAATTTTTCTATTGCAGTTTTCCCTTTCCTTGTAGACAATCGGGGGGTAATATATTTTTGTCCTTCACCTATCTCGGAGCATCATAGACAAAAAAGGCGGCACTGATGCAGATGTCAGAGAACGAATCGGTAAAGCCAGAGCAGCCTTTCTCCAGTTGAAAAAAGTGTGGAGTTCCAGAGAGCTGTCACAACACACCAAAGTCCGGATTTTCAACTCCAACGTAAAGCAGTTCTCCTATATGGAGCAGAGACTTGGAGATTGACAAAAACCACAGTCAACAGAGTACAGATCTCCATAAACAGTTGCCTTAGAAGAATTTTGAAAATCCACTGGCCAGAGAAGATCAGCAACGTCAGACTCTGGGAGAGAACAGAGCAGATAACAGCAGAGAATAAAATTGGGCGAAGAAGATGGGGAAAGCCAGCTTCCAGTATCACTAGGCAGGCATTGTCATGAAACCCCCAGGGAAAGAGGAAAAGAGGCAGGCTGAGAAACACCTGGCGTCGAGACCTCCAAGCAGACATCAAGAGACTGGGAACCACCTGGAGTAAAATCGAAGGAGAAGCACAGGACACAAGTCGCTGGAGGTCTCTCGTCGACGGCCTATACCCGGGGAGGGGTGACAGGCATAAGTAAGTAAGTAAAATTGTTTGAAGATTTTCATGACTGTCTTTACAGTTAGCCATACACACCAAAAACGTATTGTGTTTAGAGTTAGGGATTTGGAGATTAGCAATTTGAAGCAATGTTTTATAACTGTTACCGCCATGATCTCCTCCTAGTTTTATCCAAATTTCATCATTTTGTATTTGTTCATACCATTCAAGAAGAGTTGCAGCTTCAAACTTGTCAAGCAGTTCAGGAACAAAATGTGTGAGATCCTCTATGTAGGCGACATTCGTTTTCTGGCTTTCTTTCTTGTTTGTGACTTTGTTTTCAAATGTCAGATTCTTTTGTTTAATGGTCACTGTGCCACAGAGCGCTTCTTTCTGGGTCTGTCTTTCCTTTCTTTCACTTTCAAGTTTGACACCAATACTTCTCATGAAGCGTTTGTATGTTCTGTACTTGGACCAGCTTAATCCTAGATTGGTTCTCAGAGCAATACCCTGTTTTCTACAGACATACACGGATCGCCTATGGCCTGCTCTGTCTAATATTGCAGTCATTTTTTCCTTTCTTTCTCGTCTTAACTCGTCAGTTATTTGTTCAGCTTCATCCACCTCTGATCCGCCAGACATATTTGCTCTAGCACGGGCTAATACCTTTGACCTTCTTCGTATTACGGCCGATGATGCCCCTGTTGTTGGTTGTCTTGGTTTTGGTAAGTGCATAAAATACAAAGGCTGTCCTCCAGTCTTGCATCGGATTGTGGTATCAGCTGATTCATTAAGCATTGTGCGGTTAAGTGCCATCTGATATTTTTCTTCCTCCTTTGTCAATGGCATCTGCAGGTCCTGGACAGGTCGAAGGCTGGATCGTTTTATATGTGGAGATGTGCCTATATCGACACCCGTTTTTTCATGGGTGAAATGGCTATTTCATGCGTCCGCTTCAGTGGCTGGTGGAGATGCGGTCCACACTCTTTGTAACGGCGACGTTTGAGCATCGACTTTGCATGGCGTTTTTCGGGGAGTAGACATCGGGGGAATGAAAACTTGTATATCACCTTCATTAGTGCTCTTATTAGTGTCAGTGTTATGAGTGTCACTGCCGCGTGACATTCCACAGATCGTTTCTTCCCATCTGCACCCTTCGCTGGTCGTCCTCCTTTACCTGGCTGCATGAAATGAACGCACGTGACACATTCTTCAACACTCATATTTGGATCGAACATGGTCCAAATGTGTTGTGATGAGGCAATATCAGACGTCGCATTTCGCATTGTCTCCACAGACACACGTGTTTCAGAGTCTCATCCGTTTCATCCGACTATAGCAACTACTACACATTGTTTTGGAGTGCATCATGTCTTTGTCTTCCTGGATATTAATTCCATAACACTTGTGGATTAAGTGTTCATATTTGATACAAAGATATGACTTTTTATCATTGTGTTTTATTTTTTGTGATCTCCCGCCACATATTTTGCGGCACAATGCATTTAATCGCAGTGCATGGAACACACCTGTGTGTACACAGACTGTATGCGTTTCATCAGACTCCATCATGATCAAAAGTTAAATCAAAAATACATGTACACTGTTCACTGTTAGTGTGACACTATTTCCCGAGAAAGAAACGTGACTATCTCCTCAATAGTATCCGTGTAACTAAGCTCTCACTTTCCCCGATTCGGCTGGGAGTGTACTAAGGCAGGCGCCTGGTACTTGTCTGTCGACACTTGTCAGTGACCTCATTAACCACCCTTCTGCTTCCATCCCCCACCGCGTAGTGAAAATCCGGTAAGTGATACTTACTCAGTGTAGGCATGCTGACCCTTATGCATGCAAGTGTGTTTCATTGGGAAAAGTTACGTATTCGTGTTATGGCTGTGGGAACTTTGTCAATTTCACAACAAACACCGACATTGTACATCAACAAATTCTCGTTCTCTTTATTTTCACCATAATCTGCTACACAAGTGTAAGTCGTAATGTTGTCATGTTTGGTATCGGTGTGTAGGTACAAATTTTAGCTTTTGAACGATGTTGCTTTCACAACAGTCACTTTAGGCTGAGATGTGTTATGAATACAAAACGTGTAGGTAGTTGTTATAGCGGCAGGGCGCCGGACACGCCGTGTACTGCACAGTTGCAAGTGCGATATAAATAGAATGAGCGCGCGAGAGTAGAATTTGACCTCGCCGTGCCTTATCTCTCTGGCAGCTAGAAGCTAACTAAGTGTCAGCTGTGGTAAAGGCTTGAGCATGCAGTTTAATCATGTCTTTGGAGGTGAGTAAATTGATTTCTTCTGCGGTGTATTGTTTTCCGAGATAAGCTTTTGATTTCCCAGAAACAATTACAGATAGAAGATGTTGTTTAAATGTCTCTAAATGTTTATTTTCAACAGAGCAGATATCACTTAGAAGTAGTAATTCATCTTGATTCATTTTATAACCAAAAAATAAAATAAAATAAAATTTGTGCACTTACCTTGTGGTGGTGCCATTTGACACTTTTGTCAGTGAACCATAGGTGTTACAAATGGTGTTGAGTGTATTAAGCCGACTCCTGCAGGGTTATAAAAGCTTTCAAAACCTCCCAGTAATTAAAAACCAACCACACAATAGCGAGTCCCTTTTGAGCTGTGAGGGCTTTTGTTTACCCACCTTTTCAAAGTTGCGTGCTGCATGGTCTTGTTGTCCCCTGTTTGATAAAAGTTATTTTCGTGTCCAAGTAACCTGGCAAATTTGTCCATATTACCTAATCACTTGCCACAAAAACTTGTAAGTACTTAGGTAAAGCTACTTATAAGTACTTATTTTAACTCAATTATAAGTACTTGTAGAGGTAAGTTTGAAGTTAGTTGTAAGATACAGGTAACTTATTAAATGCCAGTTGGCACCTCAAAGCCAGCGAGGCGTGAAATTGAATAGCAGGTGTCAAGAGCTATGATCGCCTCACAGGGGGGGCATTTTAGAAGAGCTGTCTACCGTGAAGACGGCCGTACCGCGATATTTTTTGCCAGTACCGATATTTTCCACGGTATACCGCCGTCCCCGATCCCATGTAATTTGATGACAATCTGGTCACTTGTACGTACAAGAATGCATGAAGAAGTTGAAACTAAATGAGAAAAGACAGATTCAAACACACCAGTGATCGTTTTTTTTTTTTATAAACAAACTTTAATTATTCAGTGTTCACTTTGAATACAAAATCAGGTAAACAAATACTATGGGGAAAAAACACTGAATCATTAAATGAAACCTACAGATATAGACTTTCTAGATAGATTTTAATTTTTGTTTTAATTGAACTGTACGAAAACGATTAGGCATGGCAGCCATATCAGTAGGACAGTCTCCACTTTCTGAAAAGAACAGTGCATGACTTTGCAAATTCGTTTTCAGAAAGAGGAGCTTTTCCACATGCTCTGGGTTCAGGGTAGCCCTTTGGCTGGTCAGAATGTCCCCAGCTGTCGAAAACACCCTCTCAGAGGGCACACTCGTATCCGGGATGGCGAGGTAAATCCTCGCCACCCTAGCCAACAGAGGGAAGCGGTACTCATTCTGTTTCCACCACAAGAGTGGGTTCTCCGCCATGCCAATCGATTTCTCCTCTCGATACTTCTCGACTTCTTCAGCTCCCTGCTGGTAGGTGGTCTTGCTCGGCTCGACGTGTGTGACAAAGACATCTGCCAGGAGGGAGTCAAGCAGGCACGCTCCTTTGCTCTCGTACTTCCGTTCGTCCTCGGGTCTCTCTGTCTTTACAAAATCCTCTTCTTGGATCTCCTCAAGAACCTCAACATCATGGGCATGCTCATCAAGAGCTGGCGGACTGGGGGTGGCTGAAGTTCCAGGTTCTGCTGAAGTTCCAGGATCTGCTTTGGGTTTTGTGTGCAAGCTCACTGTGACGTCAGTGAGTTTGCGGAAGATGCCATCGCGTTGTTCTGGTGCCATGTAGGAGAAAGACTTGAAGCGCGGGTCCAAAGCTGAAATCGTCTGCAACATCTCTCTCTGTTCTGCATACCGGCCCTCCAGATCTGCTGCCATGCTAGCCTTCATTTGCTGGACGGACATGGAGTTGTCTGGCTTTGGGCGAAGATGTCCTTTTTCGCCAAGCAGACTCTCAAGAAGGGGCATGATCACAGACGAAGTCGGCATCTCCTCCGTGCACATGAAGGTCGTCATGTCCTTCAGAGGTGAAAAGCTTCAAGTTCATGTGCGGCGGCGGCCTCCTCGTCATTCAGACTCGTGATGTCACGCTCTTTGAGATAGCTCAGTTCTTTGGAGCGAATCACAGCTACGACAGCATCCTGCAGGTACAGAAATCGTGACAGCATGTCAAAGGCGGAGTTCCACCTGGTACAAACATCAACCTTCAGCTCTTTTGCGTTCAGTTGAAGCAGTTCTGCCTTTGCATGGAGAAGGTTGGAAGCCAAATGACTCCTGTGAAAGAAGGTTGATATCCACCTGATTCTACTCAATATGGCTGCGGTTCCATCCACCTTGAGCGCCTTCTGAACTGCATGGTTGAGTGTGTGTGCAAAGCATCCCAAATGCAGATGGCATTGCAGCTGCTTTCCAGCCTTGACCATGTTTGATGCGTTGTCCGACACAAGTGTGAGACTCAGCACACCCGGCAGTTTCCATTCTTTGATTGCTTCCGTGATGACCTTGGTGATGTTTTCAGCTGTAACAGATAAAATAAAAAATCAATCAATTCTAGTTATTTTAAATGTACACAAGGATAAAAAAAAACTCAAAATCGTTCCTAAATGTTGATTTTTTTGTTTTACAGCTTTTATCACAACACACACACACACAAACACATACACACACCACACACGGAGAGAGAGAGAGAGAGAGAGAGAGAGAGAGAGAGAGAGAGAGAGAGAGAGAGAGAGAGAGAGAGAGAGAGAGAGAGAGAGAGAGAGAGAGAGAGAGAGACCTGTATTACCTGTATGGCTCTCAGGCATTGGTCTTGTTTGTAGCACATAGTTCACCATCTGCCAATCAACCACCAACACAGCAGTGACAGTGACGTAGCTCTGGAGGTCCATCCATCTGTAGTCACAGTTACCTGCACCGGAATTCACGTCTATTATTTAGCATCCTCGTTGTGATTTATCAGTATATCATCTTTCAATTTCAGTGCTAGTACGCTCGTAATTTCTTTACAGGACTTACTTTGTTATAGACAGACTGGCAATTTAATTATAATCAAGACTTTCAAAGTGAAAATTTCAGACTTATTTGACTGATTCTGCAGACGACAGATATAGCAAGCCCACACCCCCCCCCCCCCCCCTCACCTTCATTGAACCGCTAATTGAGAAAAAAATCTTTAACATGCACAACTTTATACGCATGCAGTATCATACTATAACTTACTTGTTCGGCTTTCTGAAGGTCATCAATCACCTTGGCTTTCATGTTTTTGTACATCTCAGGGATAGCCAGCTCTGAAAAGTGGTTACGAGAAGGAACCTGGTAACGGTCGTCGAGTGCTTCAATCAGGCTTCGGAAGTGCTTGCTCTCCACCAACTTGTAAGGTCGCAAATCTTTGATGAGGAACAGCGCAATTTGGTTTGTGATGGCATTTGCACGAGGAGAAGATCGTATTTATCAAGGCATACAGCCAGATAATGTTGGTAAACTTCGAATCAATGCTGGAGACAAAACAACTACTGGGGTACCAAAGGAGGTTATTATAGCAGAAACATATGGAACTAGATTTTACATTCCACTTGAGTTTGAAATCCTAACAGCTCATCTGCCTTATTATCAAGGGGCACTGAATGACCGTCTGAGCTTTGAACTAACTTTCAATGACTACTCCAAAGTTATTAAATCATCTGCCACAGATGCAACATACAAGATCTCTAACATTTCCTTGGAATACGAAATTGTCACACACACTGATCTAGCCAGACTCATTCAAAATCAGTATCAGTCAAGACTGCCAATTTATTATGACAGGGTGATTAGACATAGTTTAATGCAAAAAGACAAGAGTGACCCGATGTGGAACATAAACTTGAACACACCAGCTAGGTCACTGAAAGGTATTCTTATGTTGTTTGTTGAACCAGCAGATCCATATAAACGGGATTCAGAAAAATTCTACAATCCTAAGATTACACATTTGTCCTGTACAATTGAAGGCCGCCCTAATCAAGTGTATGCGTCTGGAATGTTACCTTATCAACACTACGATGAGATCACAAAGTATTTTGCGGGTGGAAGGATTAGAGATAAACCAGCAAACATTGCATGCAAAGATCTACATCTGTATGATGTTAGGATTGGTCAATACCTTACAAACAAGTATGCACTGTGGCTAGACCTTCGTAGTACAGATGATGATTACCTTCATGGGTCAGGTCGAACTGTCGAGAACGGTAGTGATGGAATAACAATTCAGATACAAAAGAAGGTTGAAAAAGCCGAAGCCATAAACATATATTTGTACCTGATATATGACGCACAACTCAATATTGCAGAAAGTAGACTGAGTGGACACATATATTAAAATTATATTGTGTATTAAAATGAACCGGAGCTTAATGACCCTTGACCCACACTGTGGCTTATTTGTTGGTGCCACAGGGTGTGGTAAAACTGAATTTGTTCTTAACCTATTACAAACAAAATACATACACCACTTTGAAAACATTGTCATATTTTGTCCTACAATCAAACACAACAAAGCTTATCACAACCGTTTATTCATTTGGACTGACAACAACATTTATTTAGTCGACCCTGAGAAAAAACTGAATGACTACCTACAATATTTTTACAAGCAATTTGAAGGACAGCCAACATTGTTTATTGTTGATGACTGCTCAGCAGAGAAAGACATTGTCAAAAAGAGAAACACTCTAGCAGAACTTGCTTTCAGTGGCAGACACGCAAATGTCAGTGTATGGATTCTCACTCAAAAATATAATGCTGTACTGAAAGATTTTCGAGAACAGTTAAAGTTTATTTGTTTGTTTTACTGTAAAGACCGTGACAGCTTTGAAGACTGTCTCAGAGAAAACGATGTCATCCCAAATAAGCATGAACGTGATGATGTAAAAAATAAACTGAAATCAACTAAGCATCTAAAGCTCATTTTAAAGACAGATCAGCCCACAGGGTATGGGTTAGTAAATTAATTTTTGTTTTTTAAAAATAACAATATAAATGAACCCTGATGAAATCCTTCTATTGAATGATATCAATGCTGTTGAGAACAAAGACTTAGACTAAAAAAAACAGCGTCTTTTGTCTGTGATTGTCTCAGGCAAATCAAAGACTTATCTCGGGAAACAATACACAACAGAGGATATTGAATCTCTTACGGCTGACGAGCTAATCAAGCTTCATTCAAAATATGAAAACCACATCGCTTCACTAATGACTCGTGATTTGAGTCGATCTCTAGTATGTCTATACACAAAAGCAGTGAGTCACTTTCTACCTGTGGATAGTGACAGTCTATCACACGACCTTGAAAGCAATCCTATTGTTTCAAGTTCAATTGGCAAATTAGCATGTGTCATGTTTTACAAGTTTGGAAATTACCTTGCACCTGTAGTAACCCTTCTTGTTACTGGGAGCCATATTGATTTCTCAAAAATAAATTTTACTGCAGAAGAAAATGGACGAAACCCAGACGACTCCACAACTGAACCCCGACCCTGTTTTGACACAGGTTCAAACTGTGACGAAGACTAAAAGTCCAGGCAGGGTTGAGGCTGGAAAAAGATTAGCCGAATATAATAGGCAAAAAAAATTACAGCTTCAAACACAAACAGAAAAGGCTCATGTAACTGATCCACCGTTAGGACCGTCAGGATCGTCAGGACCGTCACTACCGTCAGGACTGACACCGACAGGACACCTTCATCAAAGTGAGAGACAAACAACTAAGCCTGACCCCCGCCCTGACCCTGACCCCGAACCTCAATCAACAAAATATATAATTGCCGGATTTGTTGTCGGATTTGGTTACGTAGGTTATCAATTATACAAAAAATACAAACCACAGACTCGTACAGTGACCAAAAAATCAGACACTCCAAAAACAAAACCAGAAGTCGCCACATTACCAGCAACACCCAAAGCCGTTGACCCATTTTATATGCAGTAAATAAAAATATTATTTTAATTTTTCTTGTATTAGAAAATGAACGACTCAAAAAATTTAATGAACCTTGTGTATCACTCTGCCGTAATCAGCGGATTAGCAGTAGCTTATTCTATGCTGGGGAAAAGTCTACTCAAAATGAAATCAGCAGACCTCAGTAGACTCGATTTCGAAGACAGCGCTAAGCTAATTGTAGTTGTAACAGCGTCGATTGCGACAAAAGATTTTCTTGTTAAGCAAGGAATTATTCCCGAAAATGTTTCTATGTAAATAAAAATAAGTATGGCGACGATAGCTATTATGATAGGAGGTGCAATGGTTAACTCTTACCAGTTCGCTCCCTTGGCCATCGTATGTATACATACGAAGCCATGCCCATGGAAAATTCCATCGTGTTTACTGAATTAAAACCAATTAATTTTTACTCTCAGTATTATTATAATAACTTATTGACATTAGAAAGTCACTTTCATATGATAGAATGAAAAAAATATTAATTTTGAGTTTGTTCGTGACCTTTGTTATCGATCGAGTCACTACGTCCACCATCTTGCTTTCCCTACTGCGTTATTTTCACTGCTTGCGATTTCTCTCTGAGAATATTCCGTCAAAATGAGTTCATCTGAGTCCGAAAGTGAAGAGTATCTCACTGAAGGGAATCTTCCAGCAACCAGGCCACTGAACATGATTCCAGCACCAGCGATGTGGAAAAAACGAAAGAAAACCATGCAGGTCATTGTGACACTTTCTATTTTGGTTTGACTATGTGCTATCCATGTGAGTCTTTGTTTACCTATTGTCTGGTTCAGAATCGTGAAACTTTATGAAGTACATAAACAAGTTTTATTACTTGCTGTGTATTGCCTCAGTGATATTTTCAGCAAGTCAGAGATTTTCAGAGATGTTTGTTGTCTCAGTCATGCCAGGTGTTGACACGCCCACTTTTTCCTGCCCTTGACCGGTGTAGATTATGTTGCGTAACTCTTAGAAATTCAAACACATTTTCTTGAAACTTCACAAAAATGTATAGAAATGATTTGTCCACACACTGGATTCACATTTTAAACAAAGGGGCAAGAAACAAAAAAATTTTCTTCTTAGTGACTTTCGTGAAAACTGTTTTTTGAAACCGGACACCATTTTTTCTTCATCGCTAAATAAACAACAACTTCTAAACTACGTTAAGTACAGACTTTTTACTTATCCTGACTGAACGCTGACTCAATGCACTTTAATATGATGTATAATAAGCCAACTTTTGACCACTAGAAGAGCTTTCAGCAGCATTTTTGCTTGGTCATGTGTGAGGGTAAAAGTCATTTTGTTCACTGGCCTCAAATAGAGCGAACTGGTAAGAGTTAATGCATTGGCATTCAGTGGTTCAAACTATCTCTTTTCTAAAATGGGTAGAGAAGAATCTGCAGAAGAAATGAAACGTCACAATGAAGCGTCAGAAAAACTTGCTCAAGCCCAGCAGGATTATGAAAAGAATAGAATTGAGAAACTTGATTTCATCAATGAAAAACTCAGACTTGAAGGCCACGCACAACATACATTTTCAAATACAGACGACGCAATCAGGGAATATTTTCTTGTCACGGGTGAAGACATGTCTATCCCAAAACCGAAACTAAGTGACTATTACAAACCAAGCACACAACAAAGAAATGGGGAGATAATTTTTGTTCTAGTGGGAATGACATTTGTTTATTTTACAGGAGTTTTCATTGCTAGAAAAAATGGCAGCCGAAAATAAACTATCAAAAATATATTACTCTCCATCAGGCTATTGGAAAGGAGCAACAGCTATTGAAAAATTACATGCCGCTGTGGGCGGAGATATAACACTCAATCAAGTCAAGCAATGGTTACAGAGACAAGCAATTTGGCAGATATATCTCCCTGCTCCAAGAAAAATAACAAGACCTCATTTTGAAAACACAACACCTAATGACACACACCAAATGGACCTTTTGTTTTTACCACATGACACAATAAGAAAGAAACGATACAAGTATGCATTAACTGTTGTAGACATTGCTTCAAGGTATAAAGACGCTGAACCCATATCTGACAAAACAGCCAGTACAGTTGCTACAGCATTATCAAAGATATATAGTCGAGGCCCTTTAAGATACCCCAGACTAGTGCAAGTTGATGATGGATCTGAATTCAAAGGTGCTGTTAATCAGTTATTTGCTAAGCATGGCGTACTGGTCAGACGCGGTATTCCAGGTGTACACAGATCACAGGCAATTGTAGAGAACTTTAACAAACAGTTGTCAGAGAGACTTTTCAGTTACCAGTATTCTAAGGAACTCATGCATGACACCCGGAACACTGAGTGGGTTAAGAGATTACCACATGTGATAAAAGCAATGAACGATGAAGGACACCCAAAACCTGCTGATGCTATTAAATTGAAAACAATTACAGAGCCAAAAACAATGTCAACCCAGGCACCGCTTGCACCAGACAAAAGTTTATTTACCAAACAGGTGAGATATTTATATCAACCAGGTGAAGCTGAAAATGACTTAAAGCGCAGGGCAACAGACCCCATCTGGTCAACGTCTGTACACAATATAAAAAAAATAGTCCCCAGTCCTGACGGTCCTGGCGCAACAATATATTATCCGTATGACCCTGCACCCCAGAGGGCATTTGTCAGAGAAGAATTACAGATTATTCCCTCAGACACCGTTACTCATTTCAGTAACTAAGTCGTCAATTAATTCATCAACCAGTTCATCACAAATGTCTTCAGATAACTTGAGTCTGTAATGCCCAGGTGCATAAGCCTTTTCCTTACTGTGAAAAACACGTTTCGTGTCTCCAACTGCAAGTGATTTCTTATGTGTTTGAATCATTTCAAGATTATGTTTGTTTGATCTCAGTGACTTGTTCGGATAATCAGGCATCAATGCACCATCTAACACTTGCTTGTAATGTTCATGACGTATGTCTTTATTTTTTATTGCTATTTTTTTTATTCCTTTGGCTTTCGACTGACTACCCTTTTGGTGCAGTATAGAATACATTTTTGATCTCAGTCCAACATACTCAACTATTGGCACACCATTTAGTTCATCCTTAAACTTTCCAGGCACTTTTTTGTTTTGTGTGCTAAACAGTGGATGATCTTTAGGATAGTCAGATGTGTCATACATGTGTAACTCTGTTTTCATGTCTTCATAAAAGTCTTCAGTACACACATCAATGATCATAGAGTCAGTGTCAGTGTATAACAGACGGCAGTCAGGATACTTTAATTTGAAGTAATCATAATAAAATTCAAGCATCAACAGTTTTGACAACTCAAGAATTGCCATACCAATGAATACTGGCTTGTCCAGTTTGACAATCTTTTTTTTGAGTGACACTGCATACAATGATGAATGAAACTCTTTGTACCCTGTGTACTGTGGCTTACCTGTAAGTTTAATAGCACCCAATTCAGTTGTGACTAGTCTCACATCTTTTCTGTGATGAGGATTTTCCATTGTCTTGCCAAAACAGGCATTGTTCATAAGCTTAAAGAAGTCTTTGTCAAATGCAGTGTTGCCGTCTCTGGCACGGAGGGTTGTGTTCTTCATTATGTAATCTTTCATGAAAGCACTCTGATCAAATTGAATACCTCTGTGAACTTTCTTTAGTACTAACCCGTGTCTGATGTAAAACTGCAACAAGCGGTAGTGACAAACATAATTGAATTTGTCATTCAAATTTGGTACAAGTTTAGTGTCTTCTTTTTTTCCTGTCATACTCATTTTCTCAACAGCTAATGGATAATCATTATGGTAATCGTGTAGGTGGTGTGGATACTCCAGGTCGACTTCAAAGATCCAACCCTTCGCGTCGTTTCGGTCAAGATTCATAATATTGTTAGTTAACCCTGACTCTGTTACATCATACTGTGACAAATCATACAGACAAAAGTTTTTCAAGGGCAATAACTCACACATTGCCCAGCCATAAAGGTTATTAGCGTCCAAGTACGTAATGAATGACCTTGACCCCGGGCTTGAGGGGTCAAACCCAAGGTCACCATGGGCGTCCATATATTTATTGTTGGCTCTGGCATAGTTGTTTGAAGCTATACTAATGCCTCCCCTCAATCCACGTTCCACCATTTCACCCATCGTACGATCAGACAACAGGTCTATAGATATCTTACTGGATTTCAAAAATGCATCCCATGTCATGCCAGGACTAGTTATGTAACAGGCAGGGTCAAGCTTGTATTGTAACAAACCCTTTTCACGGTAACTTTCAAATACGTCTGCTAGCAAGCAAACATCAGCTTTTAAGTACTGGTCATGGTAGTCACCAATTGTTTGACACCCCAACTTCCCCCACGCATCAAGTGCGTGTTGATATTCAGAGTCAGAAATACCTTTTCCAGTTAGTGTAGAATAAAATTTCTCTTTTGGTGGCAGTCTTGTTTCCTCAAACACAACCCACTCACTGATGTACTCATATGGATAGACACCTTTCTTAATCAAGTCTGGTTCAAAATATTTACTTGTTATTGGATACTCAGTCAGTCCTTCTGCCAGACTAGCAAGACCTAAAGACAAATGTTGCATGGAGTCATAAAATGCTAATTTATCTAACCTAAAAGTCAAGTATTTTTCAGTTGTCTGGGCAATACAACTTATGTTTTTGTAAGACTCATCTACAGCCTGCATGATAATGTGTGAATCATATCCTTTGAGATTGTGGAAAAAGATTGGTAACTTGTATGTCTTAGGATCTATTTTTAATAATAAGTTACAATTGCTATGTGCAGCTCCTCTGTAACGCCCAGTTATGTGATCGTGGTCACGAACTTTATCACCACCTAAAGGTTGTTCACAAATCCAACACGTCTCAGCTGTATCAAATTTTAGTTTGTCTTCTTCTGTCATCACCAAAGGCATCTGACTTGTTGTGAGATACTGTACTACCTGACTATACAGATGTCTCATTTCTGTTAAAAACAGACATGCTGCATTTTCACCCCTGTAGATAACAGGCTCTGAATGAAGACCGTCTGACCTAACAAGAATGTATCCAAAAGAACACACCACTTGGTCACTTAGTTTTATAGTCTTTGGTAATGACTCTGGAACAGGACCCTCATACGGAACAACTAATGATTCAAAATCTGCGTACACTACAAATGGCAACTTTTGCTGATTCCCATAGTTCTTAAAATACACTTGACTACCAGGATCTGGGTACTTAAGTACAGTCTGTATATCATCAGGTGACCTGCAGTGTAGGATGTGTTTGTGCGCTACGTTTATGGAGGAAAATCTTTGTAAACATTTTTTACAAACTTCCTGTTTCCCATTGTGTTTTGTTGTATGTCCATGAATTAGACGTGACATATTCCTGATAATTGTGTAGTGGAAGTTATTGTCATCTCCGATTAGCAACATGTCAACATGTCTATCTTCTGACTGACCATAGGTTGGTGCCAGTGGGGATACTCTAATTGGTTGCAACTTGTTCACAAATTCATTATCCCACACATACACATTTACAGATAATACCAGGATTTAGTTTTTCAAACAAATCTATGTCCTCTATTTTAACAGGGAACTCAATGCCACTAAAAACGCGTTCATTTACAAATTTGGTGTAGTTAGATACACGTTCTGGTTTTGATTTTACAAAGTGTAGTTTAGCAAGCACACACCACATGAAACAATAGTTGTCATTGTTCTGTATGTTGACGACAGCCTTTTTGTTTACTACTTCTGTTGGCAGTGGCAACCATGATTTACCTAATATAGGATGATACCTAGACTGCTTTAGTTGTAGTTCATGTACATGTCCTTCGTGCCAACCAGACCCCTTCATTTTTGCACTGTCAATCGCCTGGAGGAAGTCTGGTAATAGTCTGTCTCTAAACACGTTCTCCAATTCTCTTCTTGTGTTAACAGTGTGTTGTCTTGTTGATATGTACGATATAATCACTTCACCATCCATTCTAGTGAATACGATTTTTGCAACAATCTGAATCTTAACACTGCCTCTAAGAAGATTTTGTTGTATGACAGAAAAAGAGTTTTCTATTGATTCGTAAACATTATTAGTATTGGATATGGGTAAGTTTGTTGTGTGAAACACGTTTCTTAAACTAGATGAGCCAGGGTTTGATGGGCCTGGGCTATGTGAATTGTCCGTCATTTTTATTTGTCTGACAAAATAATAAATGAAAAAATATTAACGTTAACTCTGCTGGCTCACCTTGTGTAATACCACTTTATTAATTGTAACACTGTCAATATAAACATTTAGTTTGCGTAGTTGTTTAAATATGCTATAACAAACTTCCCCTAACCAACCATAGTTGGTATCATCAACTTTAAAAGTAGGTGTCTTTAAATCAACTGTCATGCGCTCCACATCTGGATGCTCATCAACATAATCCAAAGTCACACTATATGTAGCATATATTTCTGATGGTGCTGAAAGGCTTATGTTAGTCTGTTTGGGTGATATTAGGTCAGTAAAGTGCATAACATCTTTGAAGCAGTGTGAGATATCAAGCACTTGTATGATTTGTCCGTCTGTCATTTTTATTGGACAAACAAAAGAATAATTGTTATCAAGCAAAATCATGTTTTCTAGGAAATTACACTGAACAGTAATTTTTTACGTTTGCACCACTCCAGCATGTATTTTCTGTTCATGGTCAATGATATAAGGGACGTAATCATTAGAAGATTTAACCACTATACAGATTTGTCTCCCATAGACTATATGTGGCATACCCAAGAATGACCCTGTCACTGATTTGTGAGTGAGTGTGTTGCAATGGAGTACTCATTGAGGATATTGTTTTTGTTTGTGTGTAGCAAGGGTACAGGTATGTACATTTGTAGGCTTAGCTCAGTGACATATCTCATGTGTGTGTGTGTCATTGGATTATGCAGAGATTCAGAAATCTTTACAGTTGACTCAAACCCAATAAAAAAACAGTGGCTCTTGAGAATCTCGCCATGCTCATAAGAATCTGTGATCGAGTGGGCTACTGAAAATGTACAATAAAACATGTTTGTTTGTTTTAATGTTTTCATAGAAGGGATTACTCTACTTGTTCAGTAGACTCATAGCGTCACTGTGAACCCTAAATAACTGAACTGTGAGTTGAGTTGTATTGCTGTGCATTGGCGTATACATGTTCTGTGTGTTTGTGTATACATGTTCTGTGTGTTTGTGTGTGTGTGTGTGTGTCAGTGCGTGTGTGCGTGCGCGTGTTTGTCTGTGTGTCAGTGCGTGTGTGTATGTGTGTTATATACCTCTAACAAAACCTGTTTGGCTTAAATAGCATGTTTTAAAAGTGACGGTTGACACACATGGCACTGGAATAGAAACGTGGGTAGTGTCACTGCACCTAGCTGAGAACGCCGGTAAACAAAACCTGTTCGCCCATACAGGGGTGAATGTAATGGGTGTACACACAAGTATTCAGGGCTGTCAGCTGGCAATGGTGGAGTGCCACAAAGACTTTGTATGGCATAGGCATTGATGGCTGTGTGGTGTAAACATATTCCGGATAAACATTAGGACGACATGATTGAGAAAAGTGTGTTATGATACCATTGTGCGCGTGTGTGTCTGTGTGTGTGTGTGTGTGCGTGCATGTGTGCGTGTGTGTGCATGTGTGTGTGTGTCAGTGTGTGTCAGTGTGTGTCAGTGTGTGTCTGTGTTGTGTGTGTGTGGGGGGGGGGGAGTGGGGGGTATCTTAAAGATCTGTTGTATTATGTACTCAGTCGGTGTCTGTATAAAGCAAGGTATGATTTTCTGAGGTGTCTCTTTCACCTTATTTACAGTCTAGTCATGTACACCAGTCCAGCCCACAGGGCGTGAAATTGAATAAGAGTTATTATCTCTCACGGGCTGGTGGTTTTCAATGACTAGCGTCAGGCTTGTTTAGACAGTATGCACCCGGAAGAAAAATCTCGGTGCAGACAGACAGGTGTTTATGACTCACTGTAGGCCTACAGACGGTACCAGGGGTAACAACACAAACATTAGTAAGCAGACGACAGGCCTATTCAGCCAAACAAAAGAGCGACGACATTATCGCTTGAACATTATGTCGACAATTATATTCATAAATCTTGGAGCCCTATGAGCTCGGCAGAGTATTCTAAACTGAAATGCTAACCTATACGTTGTTCGTGGCAAATGATCACAGTCAAGACCCTCAGTCTACTCATAATGTGAGTCCTGAGAGTACAGCTGACTGAAACGTTTTACAACGGAAGTCAAGCCTGGAGTCTTGGGGGCTCTTGAGGATCTGTTGTTTATGTACTCAGACAGGTGTCTGTTTAAAGCAGTGAGTAATGTGTCTATTTTCAGCTTGAAAGCGTAGTAACAGACTAAAACATATACACCACCCAGGGCGCGTGAACTATAGCTCGAGTCAGGCATCAGTTATGCACCCAAAAGAAATATCTTACAATCTGTGTGTGTGCGTGTGTGCGTGAGTGTTTGCGTGCGTGTATGTGTCTGAGTGTCTGAGTGTGTCCGTGCGTGTGTGTGTGTGTGTGTGCGTGTGTGTGCGCGTGTACGTGCGTGTGCGTGCGTGTGCGCATGTACGTGCGTGTGCGTGCGTGTGCGCGTGTACATGCGTGCGCGTGTACGTGCGTGTGTCAGTACTGTTTATAATAAAACGGTTGAGTTGTACTGACAATGTTGTACAAAGCACATTTCGGCTATGCATCAGAGGACATTCACCGTTTCAGAAATTGTACTGCAGTAAAATAATATTAGATAAGACCCGCTACCATACTCGCTAGGAGAGAGCTAACAAACAAAAGTAGACTAATAGTTGTAAACACGGGTTATGCCTGGAGTCTGAGACTCTTGAGGATCTGACCTGTGTCCACTTATAAAAATCTAGGCTCGTAAGGATCTTAGACTCTGTAAAACCTCATACACTCGGTGCAAGGCAGTCAGCTACTGGGGCGTTTTACCGTCTACTCGATTTCACTTCCCGGTTCAGTGTTTACTGTAGCTATGGGTTCAGAGCTTTAAGGGTAAAGTTCATAAACATTAAAACAAATTAACAGTACATGTTTAAGTGTTGTCAGAGACAATAGTTATAGAGAGAGATAATAAGAGAGGACTAATGTATCAAAAATCAAAAAGGCCGCACTAATCATGGTCGCCACTTTTCAAAAAACAAAAGGGTGATTATGTGGTAATAGAGAGGTTAAGTGATGTCACAGATTTTAATTTCAATAAAGGCGAGATTTATAGATCGGTGCGGCCTTATTGAAATTTGATTCTTAGTCCTCTCTTATTATCTCTCTCTGTGCAATGTGCAGCATGAATCTTTTTCGACCAAAGGTGAGCGGTCGCTCACATTTGTTTTCTTGCCGTCAATAAAGAGTGCGTATTCAGTTTCAGATGCTGGTGTTCTCGTCCTGTCCGTAAGAGAGAGACATGCCGCGACTTAATGCGCAAGACAGTGAAAGAGCAATTGGAATGCTGGCCGCGGGTTTATCCCGTAGAGAGAGTGCCCGCCGGATACATTGTTATCACATCATCATTATGCATCTAGCAGAAAGGTTTACAAACACTGGTGACACTGCAGATCGACCTCGTCCAGGGCAACCCAGGGTCACCACCCGTCGGCAAGACACTTACATCAGACAGCTTCATCTTCGAGACAGGTTCAGTCCAGCTACGCATACAACACAAACACTTTTTGGCACACGTGGTCCAGTATCCTCTGAAACTGTGCGGCGGCGTCTTTGAGCAGCAGAACTGCCCGCCAGACGACCTGTTGTGGGGCCGATTTTGACGCCTCGACACCGACAGCGTCGCCTCCGCTGGGCTCAGGGGCAGTTTATATGGACCCAGCGTCAGTGAGGAGGAGTGCTCTTCTTGGATGAGAGCCGCTTCAGCCTATCCCATGCCGATGGCAAGCTCAGGGTATGGCGGCGAGCTGGAGAGAGACATGCCGACTGCTGTGTCCATCAGGTTGACAGGTGGCGTGCACAGAGCGTGATGGAGGCTTCAGCCAGACCTATCGCACCCAGTTGCACCTCATTGATGGTCCTGTTAGCCCTGCAACGCACGGGGCAGTCCTACAGAACCATGTGTGATACCAGCGCTTCGAGAACGCGCAGATCTGCACACGTTCCAGCAGGACAATGCCGTTCCCC
This sequence comes from Semisulcospira habei, assembly GCA_036245525.1. Lineage (NCBI taxonomy): Eukaryota > Metazoa > Mollusca > Gastropoda > Semisulcospiridae > Semisulcospira > Semisulcospira habei. The sequence continues at coordinate 124,839,415 of BTPG01000001.1, read as the reverse complement.
ATACAGCAAGAGCGACGATGCAGCTGCTGGCACACAACAACGTCCACGTCTTACTCTGGCCTTCACTTTCCCCGGATATGGCGCCTATTGAGCACGCATGGGATGAACTGGGACGCAGAGTAATGCAGCACATCCATGTTCCTCTAACTGCACCGGAACTGACGCAGGCCCTGGTGGAAGAGTGGAATCGGCTGCGTCAGCCATTCTTCCAGCGTCTCGTGGCGTCGATGCGGCGTCGATGCACAGCCTGCATTGCTGCTGGAGGTGGCCACACACGGTATTAAAGACCAACCCCTTTTTTCAATAAACAGTGGAACTGTAATTTTGACCCTTGTGCACTTCGGCGAACTCTGCTCATGGTTCCTTTCAAAAACTGTTTCATTTTCGTGTTTACGTTATCAGTCAATGAATTTGCAATCATTAAAAACCAGTCTGACGGGGTTTTTTCTTATGGTTTTTCTATTGATGTTGCGTGTTTCTCAGTGTGGTGAGTCTCTAAAGTGGCTCAGTATACATAAACACTGACAGTGATCAAATCAGGACTGGACAAGTTTAGTTTTAAGACTGCGTTTGATATTGGCACTAGAGTCACTGTATCTCACGAATTTAGGAAGCTCAGTCGTTCCAAAGTATCGGACCTTGAAATGAAAATGATCTCTACCCTAATTCGTTTGTCCTCACTGTTGGTATAGGAATACTTTTGTTTTCAGAAGAGCAACTGCCTGAAAGGGATGACACAGTGAAGGAGCTCTGAGACTTTCTCCAGTGTACGATTTATTTTTACAACTAAACAGAATTCTTATCTAGAACATACGTGGTTTTTCTCCTCTTTTTTTTTAACACATTCTACCCAAGGACCGAAATCCCAAAGTCGCCCTCTGAAGGACTGTATTGCAATTCTAGAGACAGATCGAGCATAATAGTTAAAGGGTGCTGCCGGAATAGCTTGGCGCCTATGGGTGCCAAGCTATTCTGGCACCAACCTTGAACTATCATGCTTGCTCCATGTCTTGCTGTGGTGTGTCGGGCTGAATAAGTTAGTGTGCAACTCGCACTATTTTCTCGACCATGCGCGTGTTACAAGCCTGTCTCAGGTCACGTGTGGCATACGATGGTGATACGGGTTGTGCAATCTTCGCCGCACTTTTGACTGTTTCGTTGCAATTTGCCACATAAGGATCAGCAACTGAGGTGGGGTAAAGTAAGTGGCGCCGCGCACGTTATAACAGAAAAGAAGAAGCCGATTCTGAAGTCAAAACCCTTTCAAAATTCAGCTGCAAGAGACATAGTTGTGATGGAGCGAGGGGTGAGAGGATGTTGCAGGGTGTGGAAGTGAAAGTGTTGGTAATGGAGGGAGTCAAACAAAGAGGTCGTAATGAATTTTATTTATTTACTAATGCCTACCAAAAAACAATGTATGGAAAAAGAAAAGAAACGAAGAAAGATTAAGTATAATGACATACAAAATGAAAATGACGAAATAACACCAGGTATGGAACTAATGAACTAAAGTAATTAAACTAATATACCGGATAACCGAATATAACCAACCACGGCAATCAACATACTTCATTTACACACAGCACACATCACCATAACAACACATTAACACTCAGCTACACACGTCCACAAAATAAACACGTCTGCAGAACCACTGAAACTAAACAGCATTAACTCATTCGCGGCCAGCCGCATCCGGATGCGGCTGGCCGCGACTGAGTTAAAAACCGCAAGACACTCATCAATAATGAACGACACAAACAAACCACTGGAATACAGGAACAAAGCTGTTTTTTTTAACAAGGTGGAACATGATAAGTATATTTCATATCATCTTTGTGAGAGAAAAAAAAAACTGTTTAACACAGAGTACATTTCATGTAGAGATAATTGCATATTATTACAAACTGCTGAGTCTTTTTTTGCTTGTCTGTCACAATTTTTATTCCAATAAATTCCGCAGTGTGAGGGTATCCAAAGAAAATATATCCCTATTCCTCTGGACATAATGAGCTTATAATATGTTTTATTTCATATACTAAGTCTTTTCTTGTTTTACAATCCCAGCTTTTTAGACTATATAGGACAGATTTCGAATCGACACAAATCAAAATGTTACATATATCATCCGGCATAAGTTGAATATAATTTAGTGCCATGAGAATCGCATACAGTTCAGACGTAAATCTAGAAAATCCTTTACCGAGATAAAAAGATTTCTTCACTTTGAGATCCGGAATAACAAAACCTGCACCACAGTCTGACGAATCTAAGACAGACCCATCTGTGAAAATTTTCAAATGTTTAAAATTTGTTTTCTGTAACTTTTTCTTTCACTAAATTTACGTTTACATCCTCATCTTTTTTTCAAATCTGTGTAATCTATATCTATATCGAATGTTGCATTAATATGTTCCCACGGAGGTATAGTAGGTGTTACTGGTAAAACTGCTATAGACTTGATATCTATATTGCAGTTTTCTATAGCATCTTTGATATAGTTGCGTATAGGTATAAGATGCGGGATTGTTTGTGCTCTCTTCGGGAAATCTACATCTGAGATGATTGCTTGTTACAATCATCTAGACTCTCAGAAAGGTGCATGAGCATTGAAGTCTCCTAGGACCATCCATTGACTGGAAGTTGTCTGTTGAGAATCAATATCTTTTAGCCAGTCAGTGTTGTCATCTTTTGGCCCTCTAGGTAGGTATACAGATATCATATTTAAAGTATTTTGACTATTAATGTTTACCATGGCCCCAGTGATATAGATATCATTTTATATCTTTGGTTATAGAGTACTATTTAGTGACGAATATTCTAGGTCATCTCTAATGCAGTTTGGACTTCATTGGTTATCGCGTCATAATTGTATAGAGGAGGATAATAATATCCTTGAAGTTTTGGAAGTTTTTTACCTTCTACATTCAGAGATTGTAACGCTAATATGCAATACTCTGATTATGAGATGTGATTCTCGAAGGATAGAAAATTTGTTAAAATTGATCTGCAATTTCACTGAAGCATGTTCATATTGCTTGAGTTCTTCTTCGTGGTCCGTGATCTCTTTGCAGCGAAGTAAGGTCAACTGAAGAAAAGGGAAAGCAATAAAGCAAAAAAGCAAAGAATACAAAATACAGATAAATAATACAAAACAAAATGAGCTCTTTCAAAACACCAAGAATCGGTATATCTCAAACAGTTCAGTACTATATCAATAACTCTCTCTTGGCTTGACTTCGCGAACGAAGATTTTATAGGAGTTGCCCACGACGTCTGCAGGCTTGTTCGTGGCTGCGGAGGCCAATCCGAGACAGGCAGGTTCGACCGCAGTGGCTGCAGGGGAAGGTATGGCCAGGGTTCTGAGCTGCGGCATCTCTGTTTTTTTCTCCTGAGCCGCTTGTCCTTAAGGCTAGCTCTGTGAGAGTCCTCAAAGGAGACAGCTGCCTTGTAAATGGTGGAGCGCCAGGTGTCACGGTCCGCAGCAAGCGAAGACCACTGGTGGTGGTCGATTTGGCAGGCACTAAGTGACTTCTTGAGACAGTCTTTGTATCTCTTCTTTGGTGCCACTCTGTCACGGTGTCCAGTAGCAAGCTCGCCGAACAGGTTGATATTTGGTAGGCGATGATCCTCCATCCTGGAGACATGCCCCGCCCAGCGGAGCTGTGTCCGCAGCAGCAAAGCCTCGATGCACACAGTTTCAGCCTGTTCAAGGACCTCGACGTTGGTGACATGGTCACTCCAGTGAATGCCCAGGATGGTACGCAGGCAGCGCTGGTGGAAGCGTTCGAGGAGTCGTAGTTGGCTGCGGTAGAGGGCCCAGGACTCGGAACCATACAGCAGGGTGGTGAGGACCACAGCTCTGTACACGCTGATCTTGGTGCCTGTTTTCAGCTGTTGATTGTGCCACACCCGCTTGAAAAGTCGCCCGAAAGCGCTGTTCGCTTTTGCCAGCCTGCTGTCAAGCTCCTTGTCCAGCTTGGCGTCCGACGTGATAATGCAGCCAAGGTAAGTAAACTGGTGCACTGACTTTAGTTCAGACTCGCCAATGGTGATGTGAGGAGGGCGATACACTGTCTTGGGTGCCGGCTGATGGAGGACCTCTGTCTTTTTCAGACTGACCTCGAGTCCAAAGAGCTGGGCAGCATCTGCGAAGCAAGACGTGATGCGCTGCAGGGCTCTCTCTGTGTGTGCAACGAGGGCAGCATCATCAGCAAAAAGCAGCTCACGAATCAGTTGGTCTAGGGTTTTCGTGTGGGCCTGCAGTCGTCTGAGGTTGAACAGGCTGCCATCGAGACGATACCTGATGTACACTGCATCGTCATCATCGAGGTCCACTGTGGCCTGCTTCAACATCATGCTAAAAAAGATGGTGAAGAGGGTCGGTGCCAGCACGCAGCCCTGCTTTACGCCGTTGAGAATAGGGAATGGTTCTGAGAGGTCATTGTTGAGTCTGACCTGGCCTTGCTGGTCCTCGTGTAGCTGGACAATCATATCAATAACTAACACTAAACTATCTGGATATCATTTGAAAGTTGCTTTCGAACCGGACTTGATAATGTTGTTAACTTTACCACATTCGAAATGATAATCAGTTAGCTTATTTATATTTTATTTGGTCAGAAACTTAGTGTGAATACCAGTGACCCCTCCAATCATAGTATCCACTGGGATGTTTCGTTTTGTTTTTTCCCAGAATAAGTTAGATACTTTCTGCCGATGTTACGTGCGAAAGTTGAAGATCCCCTTGCATTTGGATGTATTGAGTCCCGCAGATGAAAGTTAGTGTTAATGTTTTCATGATAAATTACGGAAATGTTCTGGTCCTCAATAAGTTCTGACACCACCGTGGCATTGAAAATCTCTCGTATGTTCAGTTGAATATTCTTGCATGGGGGCAATCTTGCTGACTACTATATGGCCTGCCGGAAATTTCTTTTTCAGATCACGCACTGTTGTTACAAATGATTTCCCAGCAGTGCGTGGATTTGAATATTTAATGTTATTTACACCCGTATGTATCACGACAGCATCGACGTCTTCCTTGATGCTGTCCGTAGCTTTGGAAATGTCTTCAACGGTGAAGGCGCTTTCTTTGATACGGACAAACCGTACGAGATTCCAAGCTGGTTACATCGCACGCTTTTCAAAGTGGAATCATGAAATATTGCTACTCTTGGCATTGTTACGGTCTTTGATTGTGATGTTGACGCAGTTTGGCATTTGACGTCATCTCTAATGTTGTTATTTCGTTGTTCGAAATTTCGATCTTCCTGTCTTTTGTTTGTGTATTCATGGGAATCATCTCCCTGTTAAACAATCGAATCCCACCACTGCTTGCTTGCTTGCGGCAAGGATGGACGGACGCCGTGTAACGCAGGTAAGCACCTCAGTAAGCACGAATTCCGGCCCACGACGGCAGCATTGGGCCCGCGCACAGTCGTGCTGACCATTTTTTAACAAGCCTATGTAAATTGAGCACCGCTTTTAGGCGTTTGCAGAAAACGTTGTGTAGCGTTTTAATTAGGCTCCGTGTGTAGTACCGATCGCGATCGCAGTAGGCTAACCTGTACAGATGAAACCACCCGGCAAACCTTATAGCCCATGAGCGTCTTAGCGTCACGCCTCGCTGCACACCACTTCTTGAGACCAATATTATTTATACATGGCCAGTAGTTAACCCCTACTCTGCCTGCAGACAACGAGCAACCCCAAATTAAAGAGACAATGAGAGACAAGAATGCAAGAGACATAGATCCTCATGAGCCCCAGCGACAGATGAGAAAAACAGGGTTATAACAGCAGCAACTCTGTGGTCATGTTCCATTGTCTTTGCATTTTTAGCAAAGAAAACTTTCCCAACAAAGAAAGAAACCCGCCCAGAAAGGCAATTACAATACACATACGTTGTAGCTGTCCTTTTGGGATTTGCTCTGCGTGGTACACGCTTGTCGCGTTTTGCATTTCTAGCGGTCAGCAGTGAAAGGGTTATTTCCGCCAGACGTAATGGCCTATAGTGTGTAATGGGAAACACCCCAACACAAAGTGGAGAACTGTGTACCGGTCAATATTACACACCCCAACGAACCCTACGCCAGATGGACCTTTGGTGACTGGTTTTACGGCAGAACCGCCCGGGGTCATTTCAGTTATTCACAGGCATGGCAGTTTCGATTGATGGCACGGTTTAACGCGACAAAATGATCCTTGAGCTCACGCCATATGGCCCTGGGGACAGCTTGGCATCAAACGCCAGATCGACCCACGGTAAGCTTAGGCGTACGCCGCCCAAAAGACCCCTCTGGCGGGCAAGTCATTTTGGCATAGTACGCGTACGCGACTCATTAACGTGAGTCCGCAGTATGTAGCGACTTAGGTGTGAGGTAAACAAAAGGGCCGGGCTGAAATCTGAACACACCGTTGCATTCAAAGCCAGATATGCAGAAGGAAAAGGCCGTTCAGTGCAAGTTCTTAAGCGGCAGAGTCACTGAGTTGCAAGCGTGATCTTAAGAGTGACTGCCAGTGGGCGCGGATTTTGTGTCTGATATCACTGCACACTGACCGACGTCCGCATGAAGAACACAACTGCAATGGGACCACACGTGGGCACAAAGAACACATGACTAACAAGAGACATAAATCCTCATGAGCCCCCGCGATTGCGGGGGCTCATGAGGATTTATGTCTCTTGCAGATGGGTGGATCTCGCCCCGGCAGTTAAGGGGTTAAATCCTGCGCACGCCTAGCAAGGTACAAAAGCTGACCAGAGCACAAACTGAGTATGATAATAATAATAATAATAATAATAATAATAATAATAATAATAATAATAATAATAATAATAATAATAATAATAATAATAATAATGTTACGTGGTGGAGTCGTAGTCGTAGTATGATAAACACACCAGACGCACGCACGTAAGGTTCTTTTAAATAAACTTCATTCAGCTGCAACCCGTCACACGTGGCTTAAGGATGTAGACAATACTGGAGTAACAGTTCCAACAATAATTTAATTCAGCGATGTGATCACGAATATGTACGGAGCATCGTCACTTCCCTGGTGGGCCCACATGAACCCCTTCTGGCAACCGTGAAACGGCGCAAGCTTGCTTGGTTTGGCCACGTGATCCGACACAACACCTTGTCCAAGACTATCCTCCAAAGCACTCTCGAAGGAAGTCGTCGGCGAGGTCGTCAGAGAAAGAGTTGGGTCGCAAACATAAAAGAATGGACCGAACTCGAGATGCCAGACTTGCTTGCCACCGCCCAAAATAGAACTCAGTGGAGAGCACTGTCTGTTGCTGCTGCCTTTCAGTCCCCCCAACGCCCAGTTCGGGCAAGGGACTGATGATGATGATGATCACACAATGCATTTCCAAATGCACCAACACTGATACAAAGTCTCTTTTGCAAATGTCCACACTGTCGACACAAAGTTCCTCACACAACGTACACCACACTGTTACGCTCTATCTCTCACAGTGTACACCCTATACGGGCCACGTACCTACGATAAACTGTGTGTCTCTACAACTGACAATGCAAGACAATGTATCATATGAGCTTCTTTTCACCATCTTTTATAGTCGAACAACTTTCTAGAACAATCGACAAAAACTCACACACCACAACCAATCAGAATGGAACACGTAACTAAAATCATAAATATTAATAAAAGAAGAACTTTCTGGAAGATTCACAATCTTGCACAAAACACAAAGAACGGCTGCTCAATTCACGCGCACAGTAAACAACTTGTTGCGAAATGTCGCCAATTTACCGACGTCACACATACGAGGTCACTAGACAGTGCGACCTTTCTAGAACGTTCTGCACTAAACTTAGCGTATCATAACAAAGTGAATTCCGCTCTGCGCGACTGAAAGAAAATGTTACTTTAAAAAAATACATGAATCATAAACATGATAGCTTAAATAAATGTCGGATCGTTTCCTACAATTAACACATGTATGCTCTCACAGGACAACACAACCATAATCGTAACAAATATAATAATAATAATAATAATAATAATAATAATAATATAATAATAATAATAATAATAATAATAATAATAATAATAATAATAATAATAATAATAATTTGTAGATAGCGTTATTAAATTCCAATTGCTGGGCAGAAGGCGCTTTGAAATATGTGTTGTATTGCAAAATCTAAACTCTCCTCCCACCCGTAGTACCACCTGCCTGAGTGGTGTCCGCCAATTGTACGTGTTCAATCAACAGACACCACACAAAAGCACTGCGCGCAGAAAGAAAGAGCACAACACGGCTATAACAACACACAATTAAACATTCTTCAAAGGCAAAACACGATCACAGAGATCAGAGAGAAAATGCACAACACAACAAACTCAGGGGCTGATCTGAGGTGGTGGGTGGGTGGGTGGACTCCCCTGACCCCCCGCACCCCCCCCCCCCCCACCCTCTGGATCCATCCGCCTCACCCCCAGGTTAAAAATATTGTAAAATGTCGTCCCTTTTTCGCCCCCCCCCCCTTTTCCCCTCTCCTTCACCCACGCGCACTCCTGTTCGTTTTTCTGTTAGAAGTCTAATGGTCATGTATATAGACTCTTCTCCTCTCCCGCCTCCATCCCTTCTCGATATTTTGGCGGGTGGTGAGACTGTTCAACAGGTCTTGACACTCGTTTGGCGCGCTTCTTCTTTGTCCCCCCCCCCCCACCCTCTCCCCTTTGGCGCACCTCTCCTCCGAGCGCCCCCACCCCCACCCCCCTCCCCCTCCCCCAATGTTTGATTCTTCGGCTGCTGGGAAGCACGGTCTGTCATCTGGAAGCCTTTTGTGGTCCCAGATAAAAGGTTGCCCCACCCTAGAGGTAACGGATCCGCGCCTGAAACCAATAACGATGTGACCACCGGCTTGCAATGTTAATGGGCTTTATCGGTTTTTTTCACACTGGTTTTCTCTGTCGATTCGCTACCGCTTGACAGCGGTAGCGAATCGAGGGAGAAACCAGTTTTGTAATCCAGTGGTTGTGCGGTGTTGTACAGTCAGGACGGTACACGAACTGGTCAGCACGCGAGAATGGCAAGCCCGGCCCGACTACTTCACAAGTAGGCTTTCTTTTTGAACTGCGGATTATGACTTGCAAAAATCTTAAATGCTGCCAGCTTTCCAATATCGGAGCCGATAGGTCCCAGTGTCGGAACGGTTGAGTTTCTAAATTGGAACGCTTACGTTCCTGTGGCCATGATGTTGTTAGCACAAGGTGGGCTAGTTTCCCACTTCAAACTTTAAATAAACATTTAGTATCAGTTTCGAACAATTTATTTGTATTGTTTTTCTCGTCAGTGCAACACATCCAACTACATGTTAGGCTGAGTATTCTTCGTTGTGTGTGTGTGTGTGTGTGTGTGTGTGTGTGTGTGTGTGTGTGTGTGTGTGTGTGTGTGTGTGTGTGTGTGTGTGTGTGTGTGTGTGTGTGTGTGTGTTTTATCAAAGATGGGGAGAAAGGGGGAGAAAATATGTTGTTGATACATATAATACCAGAACTGGGGTAGCCCTGTCAGATAAACCTGGTAGGACATGTTTGCGGGGTGAAACAATCCCGGTAGATTATTATCGGCGTATTAACGCTGGGCAGATACCTTTCTGGGGAAGTTTCCGCTACGTAGATTTCAGGTGAGTGAATGTACGCTATGTGTAACAAAACTGAAGCCTCCAGCATTAACTCAGTACAGTTGATGTAGCTCCACTCCTTACATGCGGCACAGTCATCCTTCCAACTGTGAGAGCAGGTGGTAGTTTTCAGCAAGTATATCACATCACTCCTGGACTTGAAAATGACGTAGTGGTTGGTCGAGATGTGCCTCAAGGCATTGGACTTGTTCTTTGATTTTGGTACGCACTCCAACTGGATTTCAGAAATGTCTCCGTGTGATGGCCTCTCTGGATGCCTGATGAAGAAAATCAGAAATCACGTATGTCACAGGAAGAATGTCCCCACAGTTGTCAATCACTTCTCTTGACAATGTTTCCCTATATCTGAAGGCCCTGCATCACCATAACAGACCTTGGCTGATCATATCTCCCTGAGCGACTCGCAGCAGGTATAATTAAACTCTTCTCTGAATTGTTCTCTGATTGAATTGTTCTCTGATAAGCCAGGCAGAACTACTGTTGTGGAACATTCCATCAGCATTAAACCAGCCCATGTGCAAAAGCCATCTGGCCGACGTCGGCCAGATGGACTTTTGCGCATTGTGCAGGTGGAAGAATTGCGCCAGGATGGTCTTATTGAAGAATCAAACTCACCTTGGTGTTCTCCAGTGGTCGTTGTACTGAAGTCTAGATGTACCTACCGAATTATTACAGGCGCCTAAATGCTCAAACCATAACCAGTTCAAATCCCATGCCAACCATTGATTCTATTCTGGAATCACTTCACGGAGCTCAGGTGTTCAGCAAGACTGATCTCCGTAAAGGATATTACCTGATTCCTTTAGCGCCAGAAGACCGTCCAAAAACAGCTTTCGTTTGTGAAGGACTGTCCCAGTTTCGCGTGATGCCCTTTGGTGTTCAATGTGGTCCAGCGACTTTCCAGAGAATGAGTGAAAATGTTCTGTCAGACTTGATAGGAGCGTGTTGTTACGTGCACTTTGATGATAATTATTATAGTCTATATTTCCAGTGTTGATAAACATTTATCGGCGCTAGAAGCAATGTTCATGCGTCTTCCAGAATGCGGGCCTCACAGCCAGTCAGGAAAACGTGATTTTTTCAGGAGGACAAGTGAGTTCTTTAGATGGCTTATAGGGATGCTAATTTCGAAAATTCAAGAAGTCCTTGAATATCCTGTCGGCGACGCATTTGTAAGGACTGTCATGTCCTTACCATCAGAACATAACCTTTCATTGGCATTCGACCCTCTGTATTCTCACGGATTTTTTCCCAGAAACAAGAACAATCACTCTCAATATAAAACTTTTAGGAAACAAGAACAGTAACTCCGATAAGAAAACATAGAGGGGCCTGAAAGGGTTGCACTTTTTTTTTTTTTGTCAATAATTTACCACAGCTTCGTCAGTTTTAGTGGATATAACAAAACAAAACTTCAGCTACATCAAATGTGTTTTTCAGTCCCCGTGGCACTGTTGACTTAGCTTATAACAAACTGTTACCTTGTCCGGGGGGGGGGGGGGGGGGGGAGGGGGCTGGGTGGGTCCGGCATTAACTATTACTACTTCCAGTCATTTACTTAGCACCCCCATCCCCTCCCCTACCCACCCCACCCCCTTTTTTCCCTATCTGTTTCGTGCTTAGACCAACCGGAACAATGATGGTGGGTCAATGGTGCACAGTTATCTCCCTTAGCAGATTTTTTCCCCCTACCCACTTGGTACGTTTTCCCAGATATAATTTCGTCGTTACTTTAATGTTGTTGTAGTCGCTATCTTCATTAGTGAGGTTACGTTTACGCCGAACGACTCCCAACAACGAACGAGAATGAAGTCAAGGCGGATAACCAGTGTGCACCAGCATAGACCGCAACACTCCAAACATCTCCAAGTGGCGTAGATCTATGCCTCATGGAGATGTTTGGAGTGCTGCCTATGCTTATGGAACAAGATGGTTATGTCTTCGCTCTTGTTCGTTGTTAGCAATTGTTTGTTGCAAAACGAAACCTCACTGATTATAATTATCATGGTCTGTTCCAGAATTGTCTCGTCGTGCAGAAATGGAAAATGATGGCGGTGGCGGTTGCGGTCTTATTCGGTGTGTCGACGCTTTGGCTTACATTTTTATCCTACCAATCCTCGATGGTCTCTCGTCGTTACGCAAGCTTTCACTTTTCATGTGACTCCACAAGTCAGCAGCCGCCACCAGACACAGGCGCGGGTCGATATGGTGCGAGTTTTATTAGGCTTCAGCCCTGTACCTTGCACTGAGCAGCATCTGTCTTGTCACGACCCCGCTTCCGGGGCGCGAACTATGAGCGCTAACACTCGAGATACACCAAACCCACACTAACACAAACCTAACACAAACACCAGAGGAACAATGACGACATTTATTACATGTAACCCTAACAATCAACCAACTATTCTCACTCAATCCTAACCACGCACTCACGCATCACTGACATTCACACTCACACACGTCCAAACTCCCCACCCCGAATATCCGTTACACAATACAAAATAACAAAATATATAATAAACTAAATGTCCCTAAAATACAAAAGGTTGAGAAAAATAATATATAACCAAATATCTCTAATAAAATATGAAAACAGATTTAATTAAACTAATATTTAATAACGACTATCCTTAATAATACAAACTTAAACTCACACTGAAAAGCTTAAATCAACAGCCACTGGACCCCGCCGGAAGCATAAGCGTCAAGCGCTAACGCCAACAGACCTACGCCTTTGCTTCCGCGAAGAGTTCCTTACAGCGCGTGGCTCCTTGAGAAACAGTACTTCAAACAGCACAATATTAACTATATGATGAACCAAATATGCGTATTAAAACACAAATGAGGATCGAGAAAACTGAATATAGTTCGTAAGATACTGAAACTCCCCAGCGGGAGCACAACGACAAGTTCGAATTAAATTAATGCTTTCGCAAACTAGACATTCACGGCACAAGGCTCCTTTAACTGACGATGTTTCGACCAACACAAAGTCGACTACATAATGGAGCTAGCGACCTCAATACAATACAGCCGAAAGTTAAGCAAACTTAATAGGTCAAAAGTCACTAGACCTTCTCGCCGGAAGCACAACCTTTAAGCTCAACTCAGCTCGGCGCTCTTGCTTCCGTGATAAGGCCTTCCGTAACACAGGCTGCTTTAAATAATACAATATCTCAAAATGTAACTGTGACAAAGCTCCTCTCACAATACTGTCACTACGAGGAGATGAAATAAATTTCACAATGTTCTTTACAAGATTATACGCAAACAAAACTTTGCTTAAACAGGTCAGAAAATTAATCCGGACGACCCGACCTGACTAAACACGAGGCGCGCCGCGACACTCGCAAAGGCTCGGCGTCGTAGCCCCACAAGGCGGAGTGACACAGTCAACCTCCACTCTCAGTACCAACATTGGATTAGATTAGGAACACGATTTGGATGCACTAAAACACAGGTGCAAAAATACACATAAATAACTAACAAAAGAAACAAGATAATCCCATCACCCTTCCCGCGACTTTAACTGCCGTCTTTTACGACCCTTTACCTCTCCCCCGCAGCAATAAATTATAACTCGACAGAATACATATTTACACGTCACCCCGTGGCTCGCTTCCGAATACGCCCTCCGACGCTAAAAACTGAGATGACCTTAGTCGCCTGCTCAGCGTTAAATCCCAATAACTAATGCGCCGCTAGGTACGCTAGAAACTACACCATACAGACGGCACTCACTTCTACATTCTATTTTTACACTTGCCCCCCCCCCCCCAATACACTAGCCAAAATAATAATAATAATAACAGAACAAGCAAACACAAACACCCCCCCCCCCCCCCCGAGCAAATGGCCACTAAAGAATTGTTGCGTGTACTTGCTGCCATCAGTGAAGACGCCCCGGCTAGGACGAAGACAAACAAGGACAAGACAAGCCAAAGGTTAAGTCGTCGCAGCTCTCTCTTTTCTCCCTCTCCTTCCTCGGACAACGGCTCCGGGACGACCAGAACCGTATCGCAGGGCCGATATACAAGACCGACACAGCTGTTTGTGGCCTCCAGCAAATGGCGAACCACGCCTGAAAAACCACCCTAGGAGACTGTTGGCAAAAGCGACCGACTCGTCCGCTGGTGGAAATGAGACTGACCAGTAATTTCGTTATCGTACGTATTGCAAAAGGCGCTCAGGAAATCGAGCGGTGAAAGTTCACGTGAAACAAGTACCACCCGATAGCGCTCAGACTGAGCGATCCCGTGTGTTACGCCCATCTGCAAACTCCCGCACGGCAGCAAATACTCGTGTACATGCCAAATACTAGACACCTATGCTATCGCTACCCGGTGACTAACTAAACCCTGTCACCCCTCCAAACTTACTCCCCTACAAAATTAGACGAAAAAAAAAACAAAAAAAAACCGTGTCGTGACACATCTGATTGATCTGTTGACTGACCGTGACATTTCCATGGTGACGCAAGATAGCTTTACGCCTCTAGGCGCATATCTGTTCGGGCACTACCCCGCTTGCACTGTCGTGGTCGTTTTGTCCAGAGCTGCAAGTTAGTCTTCAAAAGACAAGTAGCATATATACAATTTTTAAAATAGCATTATTTCTATCCGGTAGCGCCTCTAGGTGACTGCGATAGACCAAGGGTGATGCCAGAACAGCTTGGCGACACCAGGCGCCAAGCTGTTCTGACACCACCCTTGAACCCTCGTGGTCGTTTGTCCAAAGAAACTGCAGTTTCTTCTGCAGCAGACGATTTAACTGCCAAATCTAACCCTGTGCGTGTCAGTAGCGCTTTTAGTCGCGATGATTTCTGTAGGAATCAACGCGACTAAATCCGCTACCGACACCCAAAGGATTAAGAATGTCACGGCTTAATGTGCTAACCCACTTCAGCCCTGACAATGGCACTACGCGACAGGAGTAGTTGCAGAATAGGTTGACACCTAGTAGTGCCAGAACAACGTAATGTCTGTAAACGCCAAGTCATTCTGGCACTGCCCTTGAGACTCCTGTAGTCTTGACATGACAACTGCCACTTGGGGTATTTGACCGTATGTGCTCCATATAATATGGGAGTTTCCAAGCAGTGAACTCTTCTGTTGTTGTTTTTGTTTTGTTTTAGTGTTTTTTTTTTTTTTTTTTTTTTTTTTTTTTTTTTTTTTTTTTTTTTGGGGGGGGGGGGGGGGGTATACGTTTGTCCTTTTGCTTGTGCCATATTTTGTTTGTTTCTTAGTCTCCGTCTGTCTTTGTTTATGTTTTTACTTCAGATTTAGACTGACGGGTGATATTCATTTTTTTTTTTTCAGCTGAAGGCATGACTATAATACACGCATTTCAAATACACACAAACACTCTGTCCAGATGTTTCAAGCGACAAAGCCAACCAGCAATGCACAATCGACGCTCAACGCGAAAAGGCGAGACGTCGCGTGGATAGAATGGCGGCAGAGGAAAGGAATTTTCTGGAAATCAAGATACAACTGTTGAGGAAAGCAATGTCGGACAATTCTTCTGCCGTTCGCATGATTGATCAGCTTCAAACGGAGCTACAAGGCTATCACCAGTACGTCGCCATAGAAACATACAAGTGCTCAAAAAGACATCGGGCCTGTAGGCCGCCGTTCGCATCGAGCCAACGGCGTCCGACAGGCCTAATGTTCTTTCCGTGTGTGCAGGGTTTTTGGCTCGTCGTTTAAGTGCACGCAAAAAGGACATTGTAACCTGGCAACTATGACATGCTTTGCATGCTTTGGCATGACACAATATTTACAGATACTTTGAGAAAACCTCTCAAATTTCTCGAAGTTTTTTATTCCATAGCTTTTTATAAATAATATTTCGAATGAACGCAAATCTGGCCAAATATTTTATTCATGTGCTGTTTAACTTGGCAATTCTGATAAATGAAAATGCCAGTAATTTATAGAATAGATGTAAACATGGACAACAGTTAGGACAAAGATGGACGCCACGGTAACGTAGATTACCAGAAGATGGACAGGCAAATTGTTCGAAATCAGCTGAAACATTATCTCTTCTGGTCCCCTCTTAAGTAATATTGCAGCATTACGTTAAATGACAACCAGCTCACAAAATGACACAGCCCACAAAGGAACGACAAAGAAGTTAAAAGGAGCAAAAACGAATCATGAACAAAACCTAAAACGCATGCATTGCTTAAACGTCAAAGGCCTATCATACTATGCATGATATGTTAACTCATTCAGCCCGACGGTCGTATTTCCCAAATTTTAGAGGCGTCATCTAATGACTATGCACCATGGTTAGCTTGGCGCTGACAGGCGCTACCCTTGAATTATTATGGTCTACCCATCTCCGACTGTAGAGCGTCAGGGCTGAATGGGTTAACGTAAATTACGGTAATGTATATTACTGTCCCGTTCTTTCCTTGCACCGCTTCCAAGGGAAGAGATTGCGTCAGTTACTGTTGTCATGTTACGTCAAGACCTGGAACTGTGTATTTTTCCCCCCAGAGCACCGAGTTACGCTGCTCGGAGTAATTCATCATCATCATCATCATCAGTCCCTTGCCCGAACTGGGCGTTGGGGGGACTGAAAGGCAGCAGCAACAGACAGTGCTCTCCACTGAGTTCTATTTTGGGCGGTGGCAAGCAAGTCTGACATCTCGAGTTCGGTCCATTCTTTTATGTTTGCGACCCAACTCTTTCTCTGACGACCTCGCCGACGACTTCCTTCGAGAGTGCCTTGGAGGATAGTCTTGGACAAGGTGTTGTGTCGGGTCACGTGGCCAAACCAAGCAAGCTTGCGCCGTTTCACGGTTGCCAGAAGGGGTTCATGTGGGCCCACCAGGGAAGTGACGATGCTCCGTACATATTCGTTGGTCTTGTGCTCGCGGTACGAGATGCGGAGCAACTTCCTCAGGCACTTGTTCTCAAAGGCCTGGATTTTCTTTTCTGAGTCTGCAAGCAGTGTCCAAGTCTCACAGCCGTAGAGTAGAATAGACACTATGAGGGACTTGTAAAGCCTGTACTTGATGGTGAAGCTGATGGAGTTACTTCGCCATATCCTGTCCAGCCTGGCCATTGCGGATGTTGCTGTACCTATCCTGATACGGATCTCTGCTATGCAACTACCGTCTTTGGACAGGGTGGCTCCCAAGTACTTGAAGCTATTGACCTCTTCTAGCTTTTGGCCATTCATGTGAATGTTGCTGCTGCTGTCGCTTGTGGTGTTGATCATCACTTTGCTTTTATCCGTACTGATCTCCATGCCATAAGACCCTGCGCTACTTGAAAGTTTGTCTGTCAGGTTTTGGAGCTCACTATTGCTGCCTGCCATGAGGTCAATGTCGTCTGCGAATCGAAGATTGCACAGGGATCTGCCACCAATAGAGATTGAAGTATGGTGGTCGTGGAGGGTTTCCTGCATGATCTTATCCAGGAATATGTTGAAAAGGACAGGAGAGAGCAGGCATCCTTGACGGACACCGATCGTCGTCCTGAAGAACTCGCCTGACTGATTGTTAAGTAGAACCGCGCTGCAGGCGTTCTTGTAAAGCGCTTCTATCATTTGGATCAGTCCCTCCTCTATGTTGAACGATCTCATGACTTGCCAGAGTCCGTCGTGCCAGACGCGATCAAATGCTTTCCTGAAATCAATGAAGTTGTGGTAGAGTTCGCGCTGATGCTGCAGATGTTTCTCGATCAGGACGCGGCAGTTGAAAATCTGCTCTACAGTGCTTCTTCCAACTCTGAAGCCAGCCTGTTCTTCTGCCAGCAGTTCCTCGGCGAAAGTTTTGAGGCGGTTGAGAATGATTCTAAGCATTACTTTGCTAGGGTGACTTATCAGACTGATAGTTCTGTAGTTCTGGCACTGTTTCAGGTTTCCTTTCTTGGGGAGCGGGATCACTAGAGACTGTGTCCATTCTACTGGCCATTTCTTTTGC
This sequence comes from Semisulcospira habei, assembly GCA_036245525.1. Lineage (NCBI taxonomy): Eukaryota > Metazoa > Mollusca > Gastropoda > Semisulcospiridae > Semisulcospira > Semisulcospira habei. The sequence goes on along the minus strand of BTPG01000001.1, from coordinate 124,821,793 downwards.
TCCCAGATCTTTTGACAGAGTGTAGTGAGGACCTTCGTTGTTACTTCTCCTCCATGTTTCAACAGTTCAGCAGGTACGTTGTCTACACCTGGAGACTTTCCTCCCTTCAGGCCGCGTACGGCTGCTTCCACCTCTTCAGCTAACACTGGCAGGTCTTCAGCCTTCCTGGCCCCAGCCTGGTTGTTTTGGAGGATGCTGATGCTCGGAGTAATTGCTGTAACGTAACTTACTTTCTTTTGGGAAATTAAAAAAAAAAGACAATTCATACTCTTTACAAAACACAATCCAGCTTTGCAAACATATAACGGCTTGTTTCTTCAACATTTCTTCTTTTTCAACAAAATTACATGATACTTTTTCATGGCAGTTTGAAAGAGTCCATGTGAGCTAAGATTTCATTAACGTAAAGTAGTGCATTTGTTGGACATCAGTATTTTTAAAATAAATTTTTTTTTGAGTTAGAATACGGATCAAATGGTCAGTCATATGCACACCGTGGTTTACCCATGACACTGTCGGCGCTACTCAAACACACGTTGTGGTGGTTTTTGTTGTTGTTTTGTACATTTTCAGTGAGAATGAGTTATTTGTGCCTTTTATAAAATCAGCTGGAATTCCCAAGTGACCTGTGGATGTTATTAGCTGTTTTACAGCAGTGAAGTGGTTACCCAGTGCGCAAAGGCTAAACAAATCATCACGTTGTGTCCATACTGTCAAAATGCGTCCATGTTGGCTCTCTTGCCTTGTTTCCAGAACACTGCGGGATGACCTGAACACTCTCCGTCACGTGAGCGGTGATGAAGACTGGCGTTTGGCCGAATCCAGACGACTGGGCGAGCTGGTGCAAAGAAGGCTGGACTTTCTGCAAGTATGGCTGAGTTGGCGTGGATGTTATCGTCAAACCGGCAATTGTACCCTGTGCTTTTGTCATGAGGTTATATACTGCCCCCAGACCTAAATGAAACGTATGCAGATTACCCTATGATACGAAATCCGAGAAAGCGTCACGTGACTTTGGTACGCTCGCATTCCTAGCATGGCTCAGCAACACAATAGCAATCATTTTTACAAGTACATGTAAGTGTCTTCAACCCATTACATCCTGGGGCTGATTTTGTAAAAAATTGCTTATTGTCCTATGAAGGCTACATTACAGATTAGGAGATAGATCAATTGTTGAAGTTCAAGGGTATTGCCAGAATAGCTTGGTGCCTCAGGCGCCTAGCCGCTATCCTGGCACACCCTTGAACTATCAGTTAAAATTATTTCAAGCAATGGGTGTATCGGGGTGAAAATGGTTAAATTGGTGTTTATGCTGTCGTTTGTAGCTCAATATTAGTTTGTCGCTGGATTGTGGTTTTTTTTTTTTTTAAATATATAAGCGCAGTTTACTGTATATATATATATATTATATATATATATATATATATATATATATATATATATATATATATATATATATATATATATATATATATATATATATATATATATATATATATATACTGACGAGCAAAAGCAATGCGACGTGATTGGAATTGTTACGTGGTTGTAGTAGTCGTAGTATGATACAATCACACCAGACGCACTCAGGTAGGGTTCTTGTAAAGAAATTTCACTCAGCTGCAACTCGTCACACGTGGCATAAGGTTGCCCGGTAGACCACTCTGGAGTAACAGTTCCAACAATATTTCTGTCACGACCCCGCTTCCAGGGCGCAAACTATGAGCGCTACCGCTCGAGACACACCCAACCCACACTAACACAACCCTAACACAAACACCAGAGGAACAACGACGATGACATTTATTACATACACTCCTAACAATAACTGACTAACCTTATTCAATCCTAACCACACGCTGACGTGTCACATTCACACACACATACGTCCAAGCTCCCCAAACCGATTAACCACTATACACAATACAAAATAACAACAAAATATATAATAAACTAAATATCCCTAATAAAATACAAACGAACAATATATAAATAAAATTACTATCCTTAATACAACGAAATTGAACAGCTTAAACCCAAAAGCCACCGGACCCTGACGGAAGCACAAGCGTCAGGCGCTAACGCCAGTAGACCAATGCCTTAGCTTCCGCGAAGAGTCCCTCACAGCACGTGGCTCCTTAAGTAATATAGTATGGCAAATAGCACAATGTCAAATATACGATCAGCCAAATATGTTTACTAACACACAAATGAAGATCGAGAAAAATGAATATTGTTCAAAAGCTACTTCATCTCCTCAGCAGGAGCACGAACGACAAGTTCGAATTAAGTTAATGCTCTCGCAAACTAGACATTCACAGCACAAAAAAACACTCACTACATCATGTGATGTGAAAACACGTGAAACAATAACCACACGATCGCGTTCAGACAGAGCGATCACGTGCGTTACGCCGACCCTCCAAATCCTCGCACGGCAGCAAATACTCGTGTACAGGCCAAATACTATACACCTATACTATCGCTAACCGGTGACTAACTAAACCCTGTCACCCCTCTAAACTTACTCCCCTACAAAAATAGACGAAACAAAAATCCCGTGTCGTGACAATTTTATTGCACCGATGCGATCGCCACACAAAACTTTCACAAATGCACCAACACTGATACACTGTCTCCTCTACAATGAATCAACACTTTTGACACACTGCGTCTCTCATACAATGTACACACATACTTCCTAACACGGTCTTTTATACTGTTACAGATTTACAGAATAATCCAGCAAATTCGCACAACACAACCAATCAGAAAAGAAAACGTAACCAAAACTCATTAATATTCATGAAAAAGAATACACTAGAATGACCTACAAAATTCCACTACTATTTAGGCGTCTTTGATACACTGTTACAAAATGTAGCCGACACTTTGACGTCGGCATATCTCAGGTTACTAGAAAGATCGCGACCCTGCTCGAACCTTCCAGTCTAATGTAGGCGAAACTACGCGTCACAACAAAAATTAAACGCAATTCTCCGTGCAAAAGAAAATGACTCCTACTAAAAAGGTACGTAATTCTTATCCAAATTAACTCAAATGAATATCGGATCTTTCCTATCTCTCAAAGAATAACACAACCACAAACATAACAGGAATCATTGGGAATTTTTTCATTGTTTCCGATGATACAGATTAAGTCGCATTTCTCTGGCTTGTCAATACATTTATTCACGTATTTTGACGGTGCCAATTTCATCGTTTATCATCAGAATCCGAAGGACTGCGGAAATGCGAGGCTGATAGTCTGTGACCTGGATCAGCGCTGTGGTCTTGGCTGTGAAGTACACCTCGACGCTCTGTGTCTCATGGTAGCGTATGCCACGAATCGCACCCTCGTTCTTCATGACAAAATGCTCCTATACACGGCTCAGGGGCTCAGTGCCTTCTTTCTGCCTCTTTCCAACACGTGTATGGAGTTCAATGGGTCCACCGTGGACTGGAATGGTAAGCAGGTACATTTTGAAGGTGTACGCATTTATAGGTCATTTGACATTGGAGCGCACAATGTTTTTCCCAAATATCTCTGCAAAGAAATACATTTTTGTCCCACTTTAAGAACAAATATCATTTAGTGCCAATTGATCTAATCAGGAATATTTTTACTGAGCTCCTATGATTTGTCAAGTTTGCTGTACAGTCGTAAAAATAAATTGGTTTAAAGACAAGAACAAGCCATTTTAATACCCTAAATAGAGCCTGGGCACTTTTTAATATCGAGGTCAAGCATGCAAACTTCATGTATGCCTGTGCTGTTTCAGGATTGTGAACTTGGCAAATTCACCTGAAAATGGATCTTTCTTATACTGGACTTAATATATCTCGGGGACATTTAGTGATGTAAAATCGGTCATTTCATGAGAACATTCCGAATTTTTACGACTATATAGCAAAACTGACACATCGTTCGAGTTTCTTGCAAGTAAATCGAATTAGGTCAACTGTCATTGCATCATATTTCTTTTAAGATTGGTATAGAAAAGTGGTTCTTTGCGGTGATATTTGCGATAAACTTGTGCGGTCAGATGTCAAACGACCTATAACACAATCAGTGGATTAAAGGACCGACAATCATGCGGTAAGAGATAGTAACTATGGGCGGAAATGGACAATTTATATCTATCCCAATTTTCCAGGATTTTTCGACCGCTTACTCCCATGCCCTAACGCCGCCCGTTTTTCTAGGTTTCTCCTTTTTTTTTCCAGTAAAATAAAGGTTTCCAAATTCAATGTCATTAAAATTAATATTTTTTATTATAAAATGAATCAAGACGAATTACTTCTTCTAAACGATATTAATGCTGTAGAAAACAAAGACTTAGACTCGAAAAAACAGCGCCTTCTTTCTGTAGTTGTGTCAGGCAAGTCAAAGACTTATCTCGGTAAACAATACATGACAGAGGATATTGAATCTCTTACCTCTGATGAACTAATCAAGCTTCATGCTAAATATGAAAACCACATTGCTTCACTAATGACTCGTGATTTGAGTCGATCTCTTGTATGTCTATACACAAAAGCAGTGAGTCACTTTCTACCTGTGGATAGTGACAGCCTATCACACGACCTTGAAAGCAATCCTATTGTTTCAAGTTCAATTGGCAAATTAGCATGTGTCATGTTTTACAAGTTTGGAAATTACCTTGCACCTGTCGTAACATTACTAGTTACTGGGAGCCATATTGATTTCTCAAAAATAAATTTTACTGCAGAAGAAAATGGACGAAACCCAGACGACTCCACAACCAAACCCCAGTCCAGTTTTGACACAGGTTCAAACTGTGACGAAGACTAAAAGTCCAGGCAGGGTTGAGGCTGGAAAAAGATTAGCCGAATATAATAGGCAAAAAAAATTACAGCTTAAGGCACAAACAGAAAAGACTCATGTAACTGATCCACCGTCAGGATCGTCAGGACCTGTGTCAGTACCGTCAGGGCCGTCACACCTTCATCAAAGTGAGAGACAAACAACCCAGTCTACCCCTGACCCTGACCCCGAACCTCAATCAACAAAATATATAATTGCCGGATTTGTTGTCGGATTTGGTTACGTAGGTTATCAATTATACAAAAAATACAAACCACAGACTCGTACAGTGACCAAAAAATCAGACACTCCAAAAACAAAACCAGAAGTCGCCACATTACCAGTAACACCCAAAGCCGTTGACCCATTTTATATGCAGTAAATAAAAATATTATTTTAATTTTTCTTGCCTTAAAAAATGAATGACACAAAGAACTTGATGAACCTTGTCTATCACTCTGCCGTGATAAGTGGACTAGCAGTAGCTTATTCTATGCTAGGAAAAAGTCTACTCAAAATGAAATCAGCAGACCTGAGTAGATTAGATTTCGAAGACAGTGCTAAGCTAATTGTAGTTGTTACAGCGTCGATTGCGACAAAAGATTTTCTTGTCAAGCAGGGAATTATTCCCGAAAATGTTTCTATGTAAATAAAAATAATATGGCGACGATAGCTATTATGATTGGTGGGGCAGTTGTTAATGCCCTCGCATTCAGTGGCTCTAATTATCTCTTTTCTAAAATGGGTAGAGAGGAATCTGCAGAAGAAATGAAACGTCACAATGAAGCATCTGAGAAACTTGCTCAAGCCCAACAGGATTATGAGAAGCAAAGAATTGAGAAACTTGATTTCATCAATGAAAAACTCAGACTTGAAGGCCACGCACAACATACATTTTCAAATACAGACGAAGCAATTCGTGAGTATTTTCTTGTCACAGGTGAAGACATGTCTATCCCGAAACCAAAACTAAGTGACTATTACAAACCAAGCACACAACAAAGAAATGGAGAGATAATCTTTGTTCTAGTGGGAATGACATTTGTTTATTTTACAGGAGTTTTCATTGCTAGAAAAAATGGCAGCCGAAAATAAACTATCGAAAATATATTACTCTCCATCAGGCTATTGGAAAGGGCAAACAGCTATTCAGAAATTACATGCCGCTGTGGGCGGAGATATAACACTCAATCAAGTCAAACAATGGTTACAGAGACAAGCAATTTGGCAGATATACCTCCCTGCTCCAAGAAAAATAACAAGACCCCATTTTGAAAACACATCACCAAATGACACGCACCAAATGGACCTTTTGTTCTTACCACATGACACAATAAGAAAGAAACGATACAAGTATGCACTGACTGTTGTAGACATTGCTTCAAGGTATAAAGACGCTGAACCCATATCTGACAAAACAGCTAACACTGTTGCGACTGCTTTATCTAGTATCTATAAAAGAGGCCCTTTAAGATACCCCAGACTAGTGCAGGTTGATGATGGATCTGAATTTAAGGGCGCAGTTAATCAGTTATTTGCAAAGCATGGCGTACTGGTCAGACGAGGCATTCCAGGTGTGCACAGATCACAGGCAATTGTAGAGAACTTTAACAAACAGTTATCAGAAAGACTTTTCAGTTACCAGTATTCTAAGGAACTCATGCATGACACCCGTAACACTGAATGGGTAAAGAGATTACCACATGTGATAAAAGCAATGAACAATGAAGGACACCCAAAGCCTGCTGATGCTATTAAATTGAAAACAATTACAGAACCAAAAACAGGACCAACCCCAACCCCCGCACCAGACACAAGTTTATTTACTAAACAGGTGAGATATTTATATCAGCCAGGGGAGGCTGAGAACGATGACAGACGCAGGGCGACAGACCCTATCTGGTCAACGTCTGTACACAATATAAAAAAAATAATTCCCGGTCCTGACGGTCCTGACGCAACAATATATTATCTGTACGACCCTGCACCCCAGAGGGCATTTGTCAGAGAAGAATTACAGATTATTCCCCCAGACACCGTTACTCATTTCAGTAACTAAGTCGTCAATTAATTCATCAACCAGTTCATCACAAATATCTTCAGATAACTTGAGCCTGTAATGTCCGGGTGCATAAGCTTTTTCCTTACTGTGAAACACTCTTTTTGTGTCCCCAACTGCCAGTGATTTCTTATGTGTTTGAATCATTTCAAGATTATGTTTGTTTGATCTCAGTGACTTGTTTGGATAATCAGGCATCAATGCACCATCTAACACTTGCTTGTAATGTTCATGACGTATGTCTTTATTTTTTATTGCTGTTTTTTTAATTGCTTTGGCTTTCGACTGACTTCCCTTCTGGTGCAGTATAGAATACATTTTTGATCTCAGTCCAACGTACTCAACTATTGGCACACCATTTAGTTCATCCTTAAACTTACCAGGCACTTTTTTGTTTTGTGTGCTGAACAGTGGATGGTCTTTAGGATAATCAGACGTGTCATACATGTGTAACTCTGTTTTCATGTCTTCATAAAAGTCTTCAGTACACACATCAATGATCATAGAGTCAGTGTCTGTGTATAGCAGTCGACAATCAGGATATTTTGGTTTAAAATAATCATAATAAAATTCAAGCATCAACAGTTTTACAACTCAAGAATTGCCATACCAATAAATACTGGCTTGTCCAGTTTAACAATCTTTTTTTTGAGTGACACTGCATACAATGATGAATGAAATTCTTTATATCCTGTGTACTGTGGCTTACCTGTAAGTTTAATTGCACCCAATTCAGTTGTGACTAGTCTCACATCTTTTCTGTGATGAGGATTTTCCATTGTCTTGCCAAAACAGGCATTGTTCATAAGCTTAAAGAAGTCTTTGTCAAATGCAGTGTTGCCGTCTCTGGCACGAAGGGTTGTGTTCTTCATTATGTAATCTTTCATGAAAGCACTCTGATCAAATTGAATTCCTCTGTGAACTTTCTTTAATACTAACCCATGTCTGATGTAAAACTGCAGCAAGCGGTAGTGGCAAACGTAATTGAATTTGTCATTTAAATTTGGTACAAGTTTGGTGTCTTCTTTTTTCCCTGTCATACTCATTTTCTCAACAGCCAACGGATAATCATTATGATAATCATGTAGATGATGTGGGTACTCCAGGTCTACTTCAAAGATCCAACCCTTAGGATCGTTTCGGTCAAGATTCATAATATTGTTTGTTAACCCTGACTCTGTTACATCATACTGTGACAAATCATGCAGACAAAAGTTTTTCAAGGGCAATAACTCACACATTGCCCAGCCATACAGGTTATTAGCGTCCAAGTACGTAATGAATGACCTTGACCCCGGGCTTGAGGGTCAAACCCCCGGCCAAGGTCACCATAACCGTCCAGATATTTATTGTTGGCTCTGGCGTAGTTATTTGCTGCAATACTAATCCCTCCTCTCAATCCGCGTTCTACCATTTCACCCATCGTACGATCAGACAACAGGTCTATAAATATCTTACTAGATTTCAAAAATGCATCCCATGTCATGCCAGGACTAGTTATGTAACAAGCAGGGTCAAGCTTGTAGTGTAACAAACCCTTTTCACGGTAACTTTCAAATACATCTGCTAGCAAGCAAACGTCAGCTTTCAAGTACTGGTCGTGATAGTCACCAATTGTCTGACATCCTAACTTCCCCCACGCATCAAGAGCATGCTGATATTCAGAGTCAGAAATACCTTTTCCAGTTAGTGTAGAATAAAATTTCTCTTTTGGTGGCAGTCTTGTTTCCTCAAACACAACCCAGTGATCAATGTACTCATACGGATACACACCTTTCTTAATCAAGTCTGGTTCAAAATATTTACTTGTTATTGGATACTCAGTCAGTCCTTCTGCAAGACTAGCCAACCCTAAAGACAAATGTTGCATGGAGTCATAAAATGCTAATTTATCTAACCTAAAAGTTAAGTATTTCTCAGTTGTCTGGGCAATACAACTTATGTTTTTGTACGACTCATCTACAGCCTGCATGATAATGTGTGAATCATAACCTTTGAGATTGTGGAAAAAGATTGGTAACTTATATGTCTTGGGATCTGTTTTTAATAATAAGTTACAATTGTTATGTGCAGCACCTCTGTAACGTCCAGTTATGTGATCATGGTCACGAACTTTATCACATCCTAAAGGCTGTTCACAAATCCAACACGTCTCAGCTGTATCAAATTTCAGTTTGTCTTCTTCTGTCATCACCAAAGGCATCTGACATGTTGTGAGATACTGTACTACCTGACTATACAGATGTCTCATTTCTGTTAAAAACAGACATGCTGCATTTTCACCCCTGTAGATAACAGGTTCTGAATGAAGACCGTCTGACCTAACAAGAATGTATCCAAAAGAACACACCACTTGGTCACTCAGTTTTATAGTCTTTGGTAATGACTCTGGAACAGGACCCTCATATGGTACAACCAATGATTCAAAATCTGCGTACACTACAAACGGCAGCTTTTGCTGATTCCCATAGTTCTTAAAATAATCCTTGCTGCCAGGATCTGGATACTTAAGTACAGTTTGTATGTCATCAGCTGATCTGCAGTGTAGGACGTGTTTGTGTGCTACTGAAATAGAGGAGAATCTTTGTAAACATCTTTTACAAACTTCTTGTTTCCCATTGTGTTTTGTTGTATGTCCATGAATTAGACGTGACATATTTCTGATAATTGTGTAGTGAAAGTTATCACCAGAGCTTATTAATAACATATCAACATGTCTATCTTCTGACTGCCCATAGGTTGGGGCAATTGGGGAAACTCTAATTGGCTGTAACTTATCAACAGACTCATTATCCCACACATACACATTTACAGATATACCAGGATTTAGTTTTTCAAACAAGTCTATGTCCTCTATTTTAACAGGAAACTCAATGCCACTAAAATCGAGTTCATTTACAAATTTGGTGTAGTTAGATACACGTTCAGGTTTTGATTTTATAAAGTGTAATTTAGCAAGCACACACCACATGAAACAATAGTTGTCATTGTTCTGTATGTTGACGACAGCCTTTTTGTTTACTACTTCTGTTGGCAGTGGCAACCACGATTTTCCTAATATAGGATGATACCTTGACTGCTTTAGTTTTAGTTCATGCACATGTCCTTCATGCCAGCCAGACCCCTTCATTTTTGCACTGTCAATTGCCTGAAGGAAGTCAGGTAATAGTCTGTCTCTAAACACGTTCTCTACCTCCGGTTCCCTTCTTGTGTTAACTGTGTGTTGTCTTGTTGATATATATACGATACAATCACCTCACCGTCCACTCTAGTAAATTCTATTTTTGCAACAATCTGAATCTTAACACTGCCTGTGAGAAGATTATCTTGTATGACAGAAAAAGAGTTTTCTATTGATTCATAGACATTATTAGTATTGGATATAGGCAAGTCTGTTGTGTGAAACACGTTACGTAGGCCTGATGGGCCAGGGTTTGATGAGCCAGGGTTTTGAACATTGTCCGTCATTTTTATTTGTCCGACAAAATAATAAATGAAAAAATATTAACGTTAACTCTGCTTGCTCACCTTGTGTAATACCACTTTATTAACTGTAACACTGTCAATATAAACATTTAGTTTGCGTAGTTGTTTAAATATGCTATAACAAATTTCCCCTAACCAACCATAGTTGGTATCATCAACTTTAAAAGTAGGTGTCTTTAAATCAACTGTCATGCACTCCACATCTGGATGCTCATCGACATAATCCAAAGTCACACTATATATAACATATATTTCTGATGGTGCTGAAAGGCTTATGTTAGTCTGTTTGGGTGATATTAAGTCAGTAAAATGCATAACATCTTTGAAACAGTGTGAGATATCAAGCACTTGTATGATTTGTCCGTCTGTCATTTTTATTAGACAAACAAATGTATAAATTAATTTACATCAATTTACTAACCCATACCCTGTGGGCTGATCTGTCTTTAAAATGAGCTTTAGATGCTTAGTTGATTTCAGTTTATTTTTTACATCATCCCGTTCATGCTTATTTGGGATGACATCATTCTCTCTGAGACAGTCTTCAAAGCTGTCACGATCCTTACAGTAAAACAAACAGATAAACTTTAACTGTTCACGAAAATCTTTCAGTACAGCATTATATTTTTGAGTGAGAATCCGTACACTTACATTAGCATGTCTGCCACTGAAGGCAAGTTCTGCTAGAGTGTTTCTCTTCTTGACAATGTCTTTCTCTGCAGAACAGTCATCAACAATAAACAACGTTGGCTGTCCTTCAAATTGCTTGTAAAAATATTGTAGGTAGTCATTCAGTTTTTTCTCAGGGTCAACTAAGTATATGTTGCTGTCAGTCCAAATGAATAAACGGTTGTGATAAGCTTTGTTGTGTTTTATTGTTGGACAAAATATTACAATGTTTTCAAAATGGTGTATGTATCTTGTTTGTAATAGGTTAAGAACAAATTCAGTTTTCCCACACCCTGTGGCACCACAAAATAATCCACAGTGTGGGTCGAGTGTCATTAAGCTCCGGTTCATTTTAATACATAATATAATTTTAATATATGTGTCCACTCAGTCTGCTTTCTGCAATATTGAGTTGTGCGTCATATATCAGGTACAAATATATGTTTATGGCTGCAGCAGTTTCAACCTTCTTTTGTATCTGAATTGTTATTCCATCACTACCGTTCTCGACAGTTCGTCCTGACCCATGAAGATAATCATCATCTGTACTGCGAAGGTCTAGCCACAGTGCATATTTGTTTGTAAGGTATTGTCCGATCCTAACATCATACAGATGTAGATCTTTGCACACAATGTTTGCTGGTTTATCTCTAATCCTTCCACCCGCAAAATACTTTGTGGTTTCGTCATAGTGTTGATAAGGTAACATTCCTGAAGCGTACACTTGATTAGGGCGGCCTTCGATTGTGCAGGACAAATGTGTAATCTTAGGATTGTAGAATTTTTCTGAATCCCGTTTATATGGACTCACCGGTTCAACAAACAACATAAGAATACCTTTCAGTGACCTAGCTGGTGTGTTCAAGTTTATGTTCCACATTGGGTCACTCTTGTCTTTGGGTATTAAACTATGTCTAATCACACGGTCATAATAAATTGGAAGTCTTGACTGGTATTGATTTTGAATGAGTCTGGCTAGTTCAATATGTGTGACAATTTCATATTCCAAGGAAATGTTAGAGATCTTGTATGTTGCATCTGTGGCAGATGATTTAATAACTTTGGAGTAGTCATTGAAGGTTAGTTCAAAACTCAGACGGTCATTCAGTGCCCCTTGGTAATAAGGCAAATGAGCTGTTAGGATTTCAAACTCAAGTGGAATGTAAAATCTGGTTCCATATGTTTCTGCTATAATAACGTCATTGGCTGCTGACGTTGATTTATCTCCAGCATTGATTCGAAGTTTACAAACATTATCAGACTGTATGCCTTGGTAAATACGATCTTCTCGTTCTTCTCTTGTGAGCCAAAGATCTTTATAACAGTAGAACACATCTGAGTCGTCAAGACTAAATACTTCCTGTCCTTCAAGTTTTACTTTAATAGTTCTAACAATTGCTCTGCCAAGATTGTCAACCAGTGTTCTGTTTACATCTGTGTCTGATGAAAGTTCAATATTAAATGCAAGGCGTGCAGTGCCAGGAACAATAACGTCACTGGGACCTAGGTTTGGAAACTTGACTGTAAGTGTTTGGTTCTGGTCTATGGTACTAGGATTGTTTGTGATGACGATTGATTGTCTTATGCCTTTAACACCCAGAGGCTCACGTAGTTTTCTGTATGGGTCTAACTTTGATCCGTAAGACTGTGTCATTTTTATTATGCACAATAAAAAATAATAAATTAATAAAACAATGGCAGCGGGAGGATTTAATCATGAAGATTTTGAAATGGATGACATGAATGTCTCAGATACCAGTATCACAGATATGACTGGAATGGTAACTATGTCTAGTATGCATCATGAACTGTTAAAAGACAAAGTAAACTCATTTTATGACAGTGTTGGAGTCCACCCAGATGTAATAGATCCTAATCAGTTTGAATATGATACAGGACACTTATTTGTAAATACAGACAGAGGGAAAATAAATCTAACACATAAAAATAATCCTTCTAAGTTTAGAGCTTTAAGTACAATTAAAGGTGAAGTCAGTGGTAACTCTGGGTCGGCAAGGTATCTTGGAATTGGAGGGTCTCCTGTCACGCCAAGACTGGCTAGTGTTCTTCACGACACGCAAACAAAATTACCAAAAGGGCAAGAGATTGAAATGGCACCAGTAACAAGCCTACCAGAAATAGCAAACACAGTGATACAAGAAACCTCATTTACTGAAGGACAAATAAATGACGCTTTGAAAACAATAGATGATCCACCTTTGACAATGAGGGAGATTATGGGATTGGATAAATCACTGCAGACGATAAGAGGTGAGATGGTAAACAATGTTGCCAAACTAGGTGAGCTTGATAAACACATAGAACGTGAAAAAGAAAAACTGGCTACCGCAGACAATGGAAATCTTGACACAGAAATGAAAGAAAGAATTCAACACAGATTAAATGATTTGCAGATAGAAAGATCAGGGCGGTTAGAAGCGATTAGTATTGGGAGACAAAAACTGAAAACACAAGTCAACAGGATTAGAGAAACTATTCAAAAAATACTTCACGAAGACACTACTCTGGCTGAGAGACTAAAAACACTTTTCAGAGAGCAGGGTATCACAATTGCTAGTTTAATTACTGCTCTTGGGTTTATTATCAGCACTGTAGTGCTGGCTGTCTCCGGTGCTGGGGTTAGTGGGGGTGCACCACCAACCCCGGGCCCACCAACCCCGGCTCCCACACATCCAAAAGATTTACAGTCATGGGTAAAGAAACAGTTGTCTCACATTTCAGACTTGCTTAAGAAATTGGCTCTGAAAGCAGTGGATGCTTTGCCTGGCATAATTGGCACTGTTGTCAGTTGGCTGATTACTACAGCAGCAAAGGCAGTAGGGTTTATGGCAGAACATGTGTGGATCTTTCTGGTTACAGTAGGAGGGTTGATGGTGGGTTATTTAATGAAACAGATAAAGAAGTAATACCCCTAATCCTGTTAGGCCTATTACCAATGCAGTTCTTTCTGACTCATGTGTGTCAGGGGTTGGTGTAGGGGTTACCACTTGTATGAGTGCCGGTGATGGGGCTGGGGCCGGGGCCGGGGCCAGGGGTGTTACCGTCTGTAATGATTTTAATGACTGTACATGTGTGGTTGTTCCTCCTAAGTTTACAGATTGATTGAGACCGAGTTTTTGACCAACACCTGCAACAACTATTTCATTATTATAATTTGTTATTGTACCCATTTGGAGTTGAAGGTCAGATGGTAACATGTATAAACCGATGCCTACGACAAAGTCAACTTTTGATCTGGCATATCTGAGTACGTCTTGATAGTGTTGTATGCTAGATGGGAGATCAACTGTTGAGTTGATTGAATCTTCTAGATTAGCGAGAAACTGTTTTTGTGCTTCGAACTTTCCACTTCCATTCAAAATATTTGATTTTGTTAGTGATTGTGCACCTAGTATACACCAGACATATGTTCTGATTGACTCATTGACGCGCTCGACTCCTGCTTGAGTAAACCCGTCAGTTTTATCTAAAATAAATGTAGTCCACGCATTAGTCTGCTTCTGCTCTATTGATCCTATCCAGACTTGTGATTTTGAGGAGAATGAAGTGTAACCAGGGTAGTAATCTTGTGGGTATTGTCTGTGACTCAAAGCATAATACAGTGTACCCATACCATTGTGATCATCAAGTTTTTGTGTGAAGTCATACTTAGTGCTTATGTTAAATTCATTACAGATGCGTTCAAATGCTTTCATATCCATGGGGTTGTTATACCTGTTGAAACTGGATTCAGTGGGCAGTGGTGTATGCAGTTCTGACAGTATACGTCTAAGCTGGTAATAAACATGGAAATGAAACACAGACCTAATCAGTTTGTTTGAGTGATTCAAGTGGTCTGTAAATGAAACACCACAGCCTGTAGTTGAGCATAGTATGGCAAAGTTGAGTTGGTTTTGAAACATCTGTAGTGGACTTGAAGACCACTTTCTTGCAGTTGAGTCATCTGTTATTGGTGGGTTTAGGTAATGGTCAAACGGATTCGGTACTTTGACTTGAAATAGATCTTGTTCTGACACAGCTATGTCGAGTTGATTTAGTTGAATTATTTTCTGTTCATAAGTAGGTGCAACATTATATTTGGCATTCACATTAAATTGAAATGCGTTTGTAGTGGTAATGGTTGGTGATTTAAATTCCATCCTTTTTTATATGAGATAATAAAAATGTTTATTACCTTAACAAATCTTGACACAAGCAAACCAGTGTGGTTAACTAATGGGATTGATAATCGTGATGGTAGCAAGGCTGTTGCTATCCATGAAATGTTCTATACAGTAAAATGGTTTAATGTAGAAGATGATATATATAATAAAGTAATTTTTGGTGGTAAGACGGAAGCTTTACCGCCTGGGTATTATGACTTTTGTACTATAGCTGAATGGTTTCAAAGTAATTTTAAAATTAAAGCAACTTTAAATCCAGCTAACCTACTTGTTACATTAGAATCTCCGACACAAGATTGGTTAAAGATCTCAGATAGATTTGCATATTTACTTGGATTTTATATTGACGAAGATTGGTATAGATCAGATGATTTAGATGAAGCTATGTCTGGTATTATAACAATGAAGACAAAAAAACTTAAAATAACTGGAAAACGCCCTGTCAATTTGTCATTACACAGAGTACTAAATGTTTATTTGAAAGAACTAAACACATCTGAGAATGTTCACAATGGAAAGCCTTCAACTTTGTTGAGATGCTTACCTACTGGAACTGCTCCGTATTGTGAAAGTGTGGTTGTTAGATTTCCTAATTTGCAGTTTAAGAAATTAGGTTCTAGTTTCTTTGAGTCACTGAGTATATCTGTAACTAATCAGGATGACAAACCAGTTCTTATGCATGATTTTAGTGTTGTGTTGGAAATTAAATAATTTTATTTTTGTTTATAAAAATGAGTGGTCTTGGTCCAAAGCCTAGAATCATACCAGTTGCGTGTCCAGTAACAGAGTTGAAAGATTTGGCTGATGTACAGGATTTTGAGAAAGAGGGGGATGTTGGAGAAATATATGGTTTTGAACTTGATTCAACTGGCATGTACAAGAGAAAAGTAATTGTTGACATGAAAGACGGTGAAAAACAGATTCCTAAACTTGGTCAGCTTCGTGATGTTACTGTACCTACTCCACCTGTAAATAATGCGCCTTACAACTTAATACATGTGGGTAGTAAGTGGGTTGTTTCACCTGTGCCTGCACCACCTCCAACAATTGACTGGGACATAAAGATTGAATTTATTAGTCCTTATGTATACACTGATGATGAAGGCGCCTTAGTGTTTAGGAAGGTGTTAACTCGGGGCCGCTTATTGTAAGTCTTGTTCCAAGCTTTGCCCCAGACGACAATAGCAGAGAAAAACTGAAAGTTGAAAATTATGAGAAACGAAGATATCTTCTTACGCACAGGAAGGGTAGGTCTGATGCGAAGGTCGTGTTTATGCCAGCAAACTTTACCATCGCAAGAGAAGCGACAATAGTATTTGAAATTATCATGAGATCAGTAACTACTGCTAAAGAGGCTCAAATTGCACAAGGAATTAAACTTACATGGAATGAAACAGTAACAGAATCATCAAAGGTCTTTATTGCCATTACAAAAAATAATGATGTTATTAATGTTTCAAGCAGTATTCCCGCTGTCAAGGTGGTGGTTGACAAAACAACTTTTGTTCGTCTAACTTACATAAACCTTGAACACATTGATCTTGTTGCATTTTATTATGCCAACAAATTGTATACTTTTGAAGAGTTGCAAAATGTAATTGCTGATTAAATTAAAAAAAATATTTGTCAATAAAAAAAATGGTAAACTTCTATCCACAACTACCAACGCTTGATCCGACTGAAACAAATGTGATGACTAAAACAACGCTTGCGCCTGATCCACATATGCCAATTGCATCAGATAAAACATTACAGGCAGATGCATTCAGATTAAATAATATTACAGAAGCTTTGAAATATTTGGAAAGTGAAGAGGCTAAGTACTCACGGTGCAAAAGGAGGTATAAGTCAGTATTTAATTCTGTTCAAAACACTTCTATGGCTATTGGTGCAGTTTCAGCTTCATGTTCTGTAGGAGGTATTGTTCTGTTCGCCACAGGAATTGGGAGTTTGGCTGGAATAGCAGTTGAGGGTGTTAGCGTTGCTACATGCCTGACTTGTTTTGGTTTGGAGGCCTTGAACAAGAGGTTTCACACAAAATTACAGAAACATGAAGCATTGAGTACGCTTGCTGGTGCAAAGCTGAGCAGTATGAAACTTATTATCAGTAAGGCATTGAATGATAATTTTATTGATGACGAGAAATTTAAGAGAGTCCAAGATGATTTGAATAACTACAAGAAACAGAAGTCTGAAATACAAAATAAAATGCGTAGTCAATCTCCTGTGAATGTTGAAGAACTGAAGGCTAGTTTTTTAGAGATGGGGAAACAGATCGGTGTTCAGGAAACCACAGAAAAACTACACAATCTTTTAAACAAATAAAGATCAGATTTGGTAATCGTTTATTAATGACATACACTTCACAGAAAAATGACATGCCACCTAACTATTTAACCCCATCAGCACCACCACCACCACCTGACTATTACTAAAAAAAAGTTTTCTTGTTGTCCTTGTATCTTGTCAAATCTGTCTGAGTAAGTTGTGACTTGAGTCAAGAACTTACATTTTGTTATGTTTAAGTTCTTATAAGTTCTTGACTTAAGTCACTTATAACTTATTATTAAGTCACTTAATAACTAATTATAGGTTCTTAAAAGGTTACCTGTAAAGTTATTTGCCAGTTATAAGTGACTTTGGAAATTTGTTAACAAGTATCTGTAGGTAACTTAAATAATTTGTTATCAAGTGCATATAGGAATAGTTTTTTTGTGTGTGTGTGTGTGTGGTTATTATTTAAATAACTATGTTTTGGGGGGTATTGGCACAGAGACAATAAAAAAAAATGTTCTTGGAATCTTATATTTTATATCTCTAACACACATATATACACGCACGCACACAAACACACACGCAAGCAAACACAGACGCACACACACACATATTCACTCGCACACACACTCGCACTCTCACTCACACACACTAACCATACAAACTGGGGACGTCCCCCGTTTACTGGAAGTCCCCGTTTGTGGGTGTATAACCTGTGTGTGTCCCCCGATTAACAGGATTTACATACTCACACACACACGCACACACACACACACACATTACAGGCGCATTCCGACACGCATAATCACACACGCACGCATGCACTCCAGACATGTGCGACATTTTAGCCTGAGATTTTTAATCTATATTTACATCTTGTCTTAAGACCTTGCTTTTAAATGTACAATCAATTGCTTTTAGTCTGGCTGACCAGATTTTTACCCATCCCGCCGTGAGATGGCCTTAGTCGCCTGCTCGGCGTTAAACCCAAATAACTAACTCACACATACCTACACACACACTCATGCACGCACGCATGCATTCACACAGACGAACACACGCATGCATACATACATACATACACACGCGCACAGACAAACATACGCACGCATTCACACAGACTCATACATACATACATACACACGCACGCATACATACAGACGAACACACGCACGCATACTCATACACGCATGCACTTACACACACACTCATACACGCACACATACATACACACGCACACATACATACGCACACACTCACACGCATAGACAGACAAACAAACACAAAATCTTTATTCAGCATGAATATTGTAGACTCGTCCGCAAAACACCGTCAGGTGAAAACACCGTTGTATGACACGCGATACACCGTCTGTGTACTCAAATTGACACTGCGCACTTAGACTGTTACTAAGGTCCTATACCGCGCTCATGGTATGAGCGCCGTTTCTATCGTACTACGTCATTTATTTACACTGTTACTAAGACCCTATGACCTAGTACTACATATTCTGCGCTCATGGTATGAGCGCCGTTTCTATCGTACTACGTCATTTATTTACACTGTTACTAAGACCCTATGACATAGTACAACATATTCCGCGCTCATGGTATGAGCGCCGTTTCTATCGTACTACGTCATTTATTTACACTGTTACTAAGACCCTATGACATAGTACAACATATTCCGCGCTCATGGTATGAGCGCCGTTTCTATCGTACTACGTCATTTATTTACACTGTTACTAAGACCCTATGACATAGTACAACATATTCCGCGCTCATGGTATGAGCGCCGTTGCCATGGTCAGTCCTTTGTTTACCACACAGCCAACATAAGGCCCTTAAACAGAGTCATTTAACTCTGTGTTCTGTCTTCAAATTTTTTAGTTGTCCATGGCAAGAAAGTGATAGCAATGACTGTTTGAGAAAGCTCAATATTCTGTTAACGCTGTGCGGTTCAACGCTGTTGATTACACAGCTTTCTACAGCCTTCACATAACGGCGAAACAAAATCGATATGCCTATTTTCCGCGACACAGCATAGTTACCTGTAATAGCGTGTGGTTGGCCACTGGTTTAAGATAGCTCAATGGTGGTGTAAACAATTTACATTAGGCTGCACTAACTTCGTAATAACACGCTGACACTGAGTGACTCTACAAAATTGAAGGCTTGTCAGAACCGGGTTTCTACGCAGTTGTTTTTAAAAGGTCTAACGCTACATTGCCTAGCTAAATTAAACAACTGGCAAAAATAACCGGAGGCTGTCATATTGAATAGAGTCCGCCATGCCTTTTCGTACGGTACCACCAAGAAACTGTAAAACATCGGTCTTTTTACTCACAGTTGTGTTTAAAGTAGAACGCAATACCGCTAAAGCCGGTCGTACTCACTCGGCTAGCTACGATTTGTCAGTACTGAAGTTTTTCTTTTAGTCTCGGCGCACTGCGGCGACCGCAAGGCCTTTTGTTGTTTCTAAATATCATAAATTGAATACGCAAACTACCGACAAACTATTCGTCAGTGTCCTGTATACAGTCACTATGTATTTTTGTAACCTACGCTAGTCAGCGTTGACTCGGGCAAATCTACACTAGAAAATGTCAGAAACGGCGACACTTACCGATATCAAAGTAGTATATTTTTACAAGGTTTAGTGCTATCACCGGTTAAGAATTCTGCCACGTTTTGAAACACGTCTGCCTCGCTCTACACACAAGGTAGAAAAGACCGGTTAATGTTTGGCAAACGACACAGCGCTGCCCTAGGTGACAGGCATTGCGCGCGCACAGTCAGTGGCGGGGCGTGAACAAACCGTGTCGCGCGTTTAGTACTAAGGGAAATAACTGCTGTGTGTATGTGTGAGTGTGCTGTTAGCTCCCTGTAAGTGAGCGCGTATGTGACAGCGCCCCCGATCGTCTATCTGAAATACCCGTAATTGACTAAGTAATCAATAAAATACGCGTTGCAAAATGAACACACTTACATAATCGATGGATTAATTAGCTCGGAGGTTAATTTTGCTTTAGTCATGAATGTCATTGATTTTGGAAACCTTTATTTTACCAAAAAAAAGGAGAAAACCAAGAAAATTGGGCGGCGCGAAGGCATGGAAATTTGTGGTCTCAAAATCCTGGAAATTTGGGATAGATATAAATTGTCCATTTCCGCCCATAGTTACTATCTCTGCGGTATAATAATAATAATAATAATAATAATAATAATAATAATAATTACGGTATTTATAATGCGCTTATCTTATAATAATTATAACTCTAAGCGCGCACTCACAACTCGCGCACGCATGCGCACGCTTTAAACAACGACTCACGTACCACAAATAGTGAAATACATTACGACAATCTGCTTAGGGTGGGGAGTGTGGTGGTATAGTGCTAGAACTGTTGAAAGAGATGAGTTATGAGGGCGGACTGGAAGGAGGATAGAGAGTGTTTCTGGCGGAGAGAGAGTGGGAGAGTGTTCCAGGTGGATGGACCGTATACTGCCGAAAGTGCTGAGTTTGGTGCGGGGGATGTGGAGGCGGAGAGGGTCGGAGGCGGAGCGGAGGGAGCGGGGAGGAATATAGGGGTGAAGTAAGTTTGAGAGATAGGCGGGAGCGCAGTTGTTCAGGGATTTGTAGCAGAGAGACAGAATCTTGTATTGGATGCGTTGGGGGATGGGAAGCCAGTGAAGGAGTTTGAGCAGGGGAGTGATGTGGTCAGATTTTTTTCTTTCTGAGGACGAGGCGGGCAGCATTGTTCTGGACGCGCTGGAGAGTGAAAGTGGTGGAGTGAGGAAGGCCGGAAAGGATGTTGGTCCTTTTAGTCCACTGATTTCTTTGAATCCTCTGAATGCTGCGTACAATTTGTGACGCCCTTCATGAGGACTAAGCGCCTTTTTCTGCCTCTCACGTATTATGTCAGCTGGCACTGGATGATATGTCTCCAAAAAGTGCTAATGGAAACTGTTTCGTTTGGGAGAAAGATCCGCGGTGGAGCAGTCCGTTTTCAAACGTCCTTTATTATACTGAAATATCAAATTTGTCCAAGACCTGTGCTATTTAAATGTACACTCAAACACAGGCCCCGGACATTTGACCCCACTCGTGCATTTGTTCAGTTGTATTCATGCTAGTTTAGTTTGTAACGCAATTACGAACTAAAAACAAGCTTATTAAATTTTGTAATTTATTCCAGTCATTTTTACTTACAGCCCAGGTGGACGTAAAAGTGAAGGAATCGGCGAGAGCGCTCAGGATTCACGTGGACAAGAAAATTATTTTCCGGCCAGAGTACATGCCCACAGCTGTCCCAGAGGACCTTGCGCCGCGTCTGTCATCGTTCCACGGTGACGCACAGGTTTGGTGGATTGGTCAGTTTGTGCGTTACCTGACACGGCCGAACAGCGAGATGCAAAAGTACATTGACAAGGCGACAGCAAAATTAGCCTTCCAACATCCCATCGTTGGGTAAGAGTGGACTGAACAGGCGTTATTCTTAACCCTTTGCGTGTTGGTAGCGGTTTTTGTCATGATGATTTCTATGGCGACTAAAACCGCTACCGAGACACAAAGGGTTAAATTAGAATCATGTCGAAAAGGCTGCAGTAAGCACCCCTTGACACTGAGGACTGCCATTGTTCTAGATGTTTCTAGATTACGCAGATTATATGAAGTTTTCTGAAATCCTTCTCAATTCAACGCCAAAAGGCTCCAACCGTCTAAGAAACTTTGACACAAAGTGGTGTCAGCAAGAGGCATAGATCATCATGAGCCCCGCAACTGCGGGTACTCATGAGGATCTATGTCTCTTGCAGCTGGATCGCTGGACTCCGATGAGAGATAGTGTATAGTACAAGCCCAGGGCACCATTAAAACAATGTCAGAGTCTAAGTCTGATAAAACAAAGCTTTTTCAAACATGAACGTACGTGTGGCCACACTCTCACTAAATTCCCAACTTCTAAGTGTATTCTGAGCCCAAGCCCTAACAATCCCAAACCACTATGTCATAGTTACCGAGCCCACGTTTCCTTTTTGAACATTAACATCAATCACTCAATCAAAAACCTACCTCGGCTCAATCCACAACGTGTTTTGAGAAGAATGTACAACACAAAACCACCCATATTACAATGACAGAGTTTACGGCTACAACAATCGTCGCCACACTTCACACTAAGACTACACAAAGCCAAATTATTACGCTATCAACAGGGCCGATTTTTAAAAACGCTATTTTCACACACTGACAGGGATTCCCCGAAAATCAGGTAGCTATCACTGAGCGATTTTATTGTCCTCTAAAGCTTTGCTGATAATAAGTTTCATACTACTCAACTGTGCTCCAGCAAGCGTACTCAATGGTTCATGCTTTTGTAACTTCTTATGAAATCTTTTGTTAAAGGGCTTCCAAACCAATGCATGTCAGGCATGTGACAATGTTAATGCCTTCAATAACGATCCTAATGACACTCCCCACTCCCGTTGCAAACAGAGCTACACCCCCTACTGAGGAACCGGTAGAAACCACACCGACAGCCATTGTTGCATTGTGTACAGAATTTAAAGCCATGTTGTACCGTCTTTTACACCTGGAGTATATTGCCTCTTCATCTTCCAAATATACTAATGGTCAAAACTTAAGGGCTACCCCACTTTTTGTGTCATTGTTTATCATCGCAAGTACGTTAATAAAATACAATGTTCTTTCCATCCAAATGGGTTAAAAGTTGACATTAGACAGTCCACTGTTCAGGGAACAATAGACAATTCATCAATTTCCACGAACGTGTCAAATGAACGTGAAGCATCGTCAGTTTTTGTGAAAAACCTCCCTCACTCCACCACTTTCACTCTCCAGTGCGTCCAGAACAATGCTGCCCGCCTCGTCCTTAGAAAGAAAAAATCCGACCACATCATTCCCCTGCTCAAACTCCTTCACTGGCTTCCCATCCCACAACGCATCCAATACAAGATTCTGTCTCTCTGCTACAAATTCCTGAACAACTGCGCTCCTGCCTATCTCTCCAACTTACTTCACCCCTACACTCCTTCCCGCTCCCTCCGCTCCGCCTCCGACCCTCTCCACCTCCACATCCCCCGCACCAAACTGAGCACTTTCTTCCCCCACTCCTTCTCAGTATATGGTCCATCCACCCTGGAACACTCTCCCACTCTCTCTCCGTCAGAAACACTCTCTCTCCTCCTTCCAGTCCGCCCTCAAAACTCACCTCTTTCAACAGTTCTAGCACTATATCACCACACTCCCCAGCTCAAGCTGACTGTCGTAATGTATTTCACTATTTTTGGTACGTGAGTCGTTGTCTAAAGCGTGTGCATGCGTGCGCGAGTTGTGAGTGCGGGCTTAGAGTTATAATTATTATAAGATAAGCGCATTATAAATACCATAATTATTAGTATTATTATTATTATTATTATTATTATTATTATTATTATTATTATTATTATTATTATTATTATTATTATATTGGCAAGCGTACCAAAGGGAGGCACGTGGAAAATTTGGTAAAGTCATGAGGCACGTGCTAAAGGGGTCAGTCGTGAACACTGAGCACTCTGTTTCGCTACAAATACCAGTACAGTAGGGGAATAATTGTCACGTTAGTAACCATGCCATCATGCGGAAGACTAACGCCAGTAGATCAAGGCTGGTCGCTAGCATGGCTGCAGGATGGATTTTCCGGACGAGAAGTTGGGAGACGTCTTGGGGTGTCCCATTCAGTGATCCAGAGGCTGCTGGCGCGATTCCAAGAAACTGGAAGGGCAGAACGACGACCCTGCTCAGGCCGCCCGCGCTGTACCAGCAGAAGGGAGGACAGATACCTCTGTGTGGCGGCTCTGCGCGACCGGACTGTCACGTCAACCACTCTGCGACGTCAACTGATGCAAGCTGCAAACGTTAACGTCAGCAGAAGCACAGTCTGCCGACGTCTGCTCGAAATTGGCCTGGCTTCATGCAGAGCAGCATTGATGATACCCCTCACTCCAGCTCATCGTAGAGCTCGGGTTGCCTGGTGTCGTCAACATGTGAGGTGGAATAGCTTCCAGTGGACTCAGGTTCTGCTTACTGATGAGTCACGGTTCACTGTGTCCTTCAACGACAGCAGGGTGAGGGTCTGGAGACGCCAGGGCGAGCGATTCAAGGATGGATGCGTCCAAGAGGTGGATCGCTACGGAGGAGGCTCAGTCATGGTCTGGGCAGGCTTCAGCAGGGACGGCAGGACCCCCCTCCACGTCATCTGAGGCACTCTGACTGGAGTGCACTATCGGAACAAGATTGTGCAGCCCCTCATCCAGCCAGCTCTCCAAGCCATAGGCGATCGACAATGCTGTTCTGCAGGACGACAACGCTCGACCTCATCGCGCCCGTATGGTGGATGCATACCTTGTGCAACGGGGCATCTTGAGGATAGAGTGGCCAGCTCGTTCACCTGATCTGGCTCCCATCGAGCACCTCTGGTACGTGCTAGGGCAACGTGTAGCCAGCAACCACCACCCACCTTAAGGCGTCCTCCAACTGTCTTAGTTCCTGCATCAAGAGTGGGAAGCGATCCCACAACATGTTCTCCGAACCCTAGTGAACTCCATGCGTCAATGCTGCATTGAATGCTTGGCTGCAAACGGTGGGTACACTCGCTACTGACTTGACCAGTCTTGTGTGACTTCAAATGAGGGGTAGATGAACAATCTAACGTACTGCTGTTGTTATAATTGCTTGATTTACTCAAAACGTAAATGAAATTGTTACTGAATAAATTAGCAAAGTACTGACTCCAAGTATTGTTACATTATTTGTGTGATGTTGTCGGTGTGTCTGCGATAAAATGTGGCCCTTCAGTTTTGAGCATTAGTATACTTCAACGTGTCTGTGATATTTATTAAACAAAACGAGTCTGCCTGTAATCTTTCATTGGATGCAAGCAGTAGTTGCGATACAAGTTCACCATTTTTTTTATAACAAATTAAAAAAAAAAATATTTAATCAACGATTACATTTTGCAATTCTTCAGAGGTGTATAATTTGCTAGCATAATAAACGAAAAAAGATCTATATGTGCCAGGTTTATGTAATTTAGAAAAACTAGAGTTGTTTTATCGACTACTATCTTAACAAATGTGTTACTACTCATTACGTCTACATCTGTGCCTTTTCTAATAGCAAAAAATACTTTTGCTGACTCCATCGCTGAGTTATCCCACGTAAGTTTGATTCCCTGTGTAATATTTGCATCTTTGACGTCATCCAAAGCTCTCATGATAATTTCAAAAACTATTGTGGCTTCTCTACCTATGGTAAAGTTTGCTGGTGTAAACACAACAGCCGGATCAGATCTACCCTTTTTATTTATAAGAAGATACCTTCGTTTTTCAGTTTTATTTATCTCTGTAATTGATTTCTTCGGAATAGCTCGGAACAAGACTCACAAGCAACGGCCCAGAGTTAAGAACTTTTCTAAATGTTATGTTATCTTCTCCAGTAATTACATAAGGACTTATAAATTCAAACTTTATGTCCCAGACAATTGTGGGAGTAGGAACAGTTGCAGGAACCACTATCCACTTAATACCCACATGTTTTAAGATGTAGAGCGCATTATTTACAGGACTAGTAACATCACGAAGTTGACCAAGTTTAGGATACTTTCTTTCTGCGTCGTCTTTCACGTCATCAATTACTTTCCGTCTGTACAATCCAAAGGAATCAAGTTCAAGACCATACACCTCTCCTACCTCTCCTTCTTAATCGAAACCATACATATCTACCAAATCTTTCAACTCTTTTACTGAACAAGCAGGTGGTATAATTTTCGGTTTTGGACCGCTACTCATTTTTATTCAACAAAAATAAATTTAGTTAACTTCCAAGACAACAAGGGGCGGTCCGTGGCGCAGTGGTTAAGGCGCCTGCCACCAATGCCAAAGGTGCGAGGTTCGAAAACGGGTTCCAGCATCGGACTTTTCTCCTCTGGTAAGTGTCACTGTTAATTCAGGTGGACCATCGGGGGTTCTTTCTCCGAGTACTCCGGTTCTTCCACCCCCCTCCGACCCCTCCCCCCCCCCCCCCCCACAGTTTGGTACCGGTTTCAGGCTACTTTATAAATTTCAAATACAAGCGATCAAAATTTTTTGTAACTTCAGTAGCTGAGCTGACCCTTCGTCTGTCTTGTACTGTGTTTGTCTTCAGAGTACATTCATGTCCGTGATGTGAGTGTGCATGCTGGGTTTCAATTCATGGCACTTTGAGTCGATTCACCCCAAAATTGAGGAAAAGTGCCCATATAATACCATTATTATTATTATTATTATTATTATTATTATTATTATTATTATTATTATTATTAAAACAAAAGTCATGCATCTGAACATGTTTACCATCCTGATTAGCTACAAATACACACAGAGATTCAAAGAAACTGGCACCTCATTTTTTAAATTGCAAATTTAAAAAATCTAATAACCCTGCTATCACAATAAGGAGCAGTTCCAGTCGACACACATCTTAGCAAAGTTGAAGGCTTCCATTGTGTACATTTTCAGTCGTGTTTAGTTCTTTCAAATGAACATTTAGTGCTGTGTGTACTGCCAAATGAACACACTATCTTCCACTTATTTTTTGTTTATTTGGCCTCAATAGATTCTTTTCATGATCAAATGTCATCATCTGGAAATATTATTTTTCTGTCTAAAAAACAAGTAACCTTATAAGGTTACTTGATAATGAAAGCTGAATACCTTTCGGAAATTCCAATGTAACAAGTAAGTTAGCCTGATTTAAAGTTGCTTTAATTTTAAATTTATTTTGTAGCCATTCAGCTAAAGTACAAAAGTCATAATACCCAGATTGTAAACCATCACCCCACATATTATCATTATCATATACGTAATAACTTGTATCATCTGTTACATTAAACCACTGTAAGGTGTAGAGCATTTCATGGATAGTTACAACCTTGTTACCATCTCGATTATCAATTCCATTAGTTAACAACACTCTTTGCTTGTATCAAGATGTGTTAAGGTAATAAACATTTTTATTATCACATATAAAAAGTACAATGGAATTTAAATCACAAACAAACATCAGCGCAAGCTGTCCAAAACCGTTTCAATTTAACGTGGATGCCAAGTACAATGTGGCACCTACTTATGACCAAAAAATAATTCAACTAAATCAGCTCGATAGCTGTGTCGGGAGGAGATTCCTTTCAGGTAAAAGTTCCCAACCCTTTTGATCATTACCTAAACCCACCAATTACAGATGATTCAAATGCAAGAAAGTGGTGCTCAAGGCCACTACAAATGTTTCAAAACCAACTTAACTTTGCTGTGCTGTACTCAACTACTGGCTGCAGTGTTTCTTTTACAGACAACTTGAATCACTCGAACAAACTGATTAGGTCTGTGTATCGTTTTCACACGTATTACCAGCTTAGGAGAATATTGTCAGAACTTCATGTCCCACTACCCACTGAGTCTAGTTTCAACTGGTTTAATAACGCCATGATATGAAAGTGTTTGAACACCTGTAATGAATTTAATATTAGCCCCAGTACCAAGTATGACTTTCACAAAAGCTGACCACCTTGGCATGGGAACATTGTATTATGCCTTCAGTCACAGGCATACCTTCAAAATTACTACCCTGGTTACTCTTCATTTACACAGAAAACTGAAATCTGGTTGGGCTCAATAGAACAAAAACAGCAGCCTAATGCCTGGACCACATTTGTCTTAGACAGAATTGACGGGTTTACTCAAGCAGGAATCGAACGCATCAATGAGTCTATCAGAACATAAATTATGTTTGGTGTATACTAGGAGCACTATCTCAAACAAAATCTAATATCTTAAACTGGTGTGGAAAATTTGAGGCACAAAAACAATTTCTTGCAAACCTGGAAGATGCTGTTAATTCAGTAGTAGATCTCCCATCAAGCATACAACGCTACGAAAACGTTCTCAGGTATGCCAGATCAAAAAATGACTTTGTAGTTGGCATTGGGTTATACACGTTACCATCCGAACTTCAACTCAAAATGGGGACATAATGGAATAATTGCTGCAGGGCATGATCAGAAATTAGGAATCAATCAATTAGTAAACTTTGGTCTAACAGCCACACACTTACAGACATGGGCACTAATAACGCCAGTTACACCAGCACCAGCACTAACACCAGTTACATCAGTACCAGCACCAGTTATGCAAACACCAACGACAGTTGCGCTAGCACCAACGTCAGTTACACCAGCACCAACGACAGTTACACCAATACCAGCACCAGTTACACCAGAACAACCGCTTACGCCACAGCCAAACACACATGTGTCAGAGAGAACTGCGCTGGTAATAGGCCTTACTGGATTAGGAATATTACTTCTTTACCTGTTTCATTAAATATCCTGCGATTAATCCTCCTACTGTCACCGGAAAGACCCACACATGCTCCGCCATAAAGCCTACTACTTTCCCTGCTGTACTGATCAACTAACTGACAACACATCGTATTAAGCCAGGCAAAACATCCATTGCTTTCACAGCCAATTTCTTAAGGAAGTCTGAAATATGTGACAACTGTTTTTTTTTACCCACGACTGTAAATCTTTTGGGTCTGACGGTGGAGTCACAGAAGCCGGAGGACCACCACCACCACCACCACCCCCCAGATCCTCCGGTTACAGCCAATACTACAGTACTGATAATAAATCAAAGAGCAGTAATTAAATTTGCAATAGTGATACCCTGCTCTCTGAAAAGTGTTTTCAATCTCTCAGCCAAAGATATTGTCTTCATGATATGATAAAACTTTATAGCCACATGTAATAATACATTAGGAAATCGTTGCAGTGCTGCGCAACTTAAAAAGAAGAACAGTAAACACATCAAAATATAAGTAAGCTACTCATGTGCACACACACACACACACACACACACACACACACACACACACACACACACACACACACACACACACACACACACACCACCGTATGCCTTAGTAACAATTGTGGCCTACACATAAAGGCAATAAACACAATTTCACAGTAACACAAATCACATAGGACATATCGTAATATAAAAACACGTCACTTGCATCATAGACACAGCTGTGCAGTTAGCCCTATTTCCTACTCATTAGTTTGGCCAGCCACCTGCTGCTGTGGCATGCAGCCACTCCCCGCTGCGAGCAGGCTATCTAGGTCACTGTCTGGCATCAACTACTCCTTCTATAATCTCTGTTACGGGACTACTGATGTGTGGTGTGTTATACCTGTGTTTAATGTTCTCTATCTATTCTCCCTCCGTTTTCTTCATACCCTGCGGAATGTTTGATAGCAGATACACACAGTAGTAGAATAATGGAAGAGCCAAGAGCCTTCTAGCGTCATCAACAGTTCTTCCAGTCTGTATGACTAGGCGCAAACTAATGATTAATTGCCTCCACGTCAGGCTACTGCCACCGATGGCTTATCTTGCACTCAGTTTCACCCGTCCCCTACTAACTAAAAGTGTGTTCTGCACAGCCGTGTAAATAAAGTATTATGCTGATAGCTGGACAATACTGTATAGACATTACAGTGCAGTGAAGAGTGGGACGGATGGGTCAGGTTCGGCGTTTGTTTGCATCATTAAAAGTCTGGACATTCATATTCATGAACTATTTTCTGAATAGTTTTTCTAATCCTGTTGACCTGTGTTTTTCAGTTTTTCCTTTCCAATTTCAGCTACTTGTAGCCGTGCTGATCATTCTATCTGCAAATCCTTTAATTGTTGTTGTATTCTTTCTTTTATTTCAATACCATAATTCTCCTCATCTGCTTTATCTATATATTTTCCCCATTTCTATGTGATTATCAAGGTCACCTACGTTTTCTACATTATTCACCAGTCCACCTCTAATTGTTTGTAATGCTTCATTCAATCCCATTATCTCCTGCATGGTCAAGGGAGGGTCATCTATTGTTTTCATTACTTCGCCAGTAAATGAGGTTTCTTGTATTGCTTTGTCTGCTATTTCTGACAGGTCTTTTACTTCCGTCATTTCAATTTCTTGTACTGTTGGCAACTTTTTTTGCACATCATGAAGATCACTCACCAGTTTGCTTCGTAACCTACTAACGTTACTGACGCCACCAATACCAAGATACCTCAAGATACCACACTCACACACACACACACACACACACACACACACACACACACACACACACACACACACACACACACACACACACACACACACACAACTACTGTACTTTTTCTCCCTTGCATATTAACAGGTCGCTCCCCTACCACACCGCTTACACACACACATCGGCACACACACACACACATACACATACACACACACCCTACTGCACCCTAGTCTCGTCTTTCTCTTTCCTGTCCTCACAAATAATCATGCTCATCAGATACACACGCCAACAACTGCTATCTCTACGTCGCCACGCCACCTACTGCTCGGGCGGTGCCGCTGACAATGTTGCAAATGCCTTACGTGGCATCCGATCGCGAAAGAGAGGCCGCAGGGGTGGAATTAGCAGAAGGCACGACTCACCATCACACCCACAACCACACACTTCTTCCCCTTTTCCTATGTCCTTCCACCCCTTCCGCCTCCCCCCCCCCCCCCGCCTCCCGGTCTTCTCCCCACCCATTCCTTCTTCTCCCATTTCTTCTCCTCCCTTCCTCAACTACCGCTCCCTGCTCTCCTCGGCCGCCTCCTCCCCCTCCCTCCCCTCACCCCCTCCTCCTTTGCCTGCTTTTTCCTCCTCGTCCCCTCCCCACCCTTTCTCCTCCCCTTCAAGTTCCCCCTCCCTCTTCCTCATCTTTTCCTACTCTACTTCCTCCCCCTTTCCCCTCCCCCTCCCCCTCCTCTCGCATCTTCTTTCTTGACCGGTTCTCCTTCCCCATCTTTCCCTCCTCCCTCCTCCCTCATCTTTCCCCCTCCATCCTCTTTCCCCCCCACCCTCCCCACCCTCCTCCTCCTTTGTCCTCTTCTTCGCCCGTTTCTTCTTCCTTGCACAGTCTGTCTGCAAAGATGGCAAAGCCGACGTGATTTCAGATTTCATTCTAGACAATGACCTAGACGTTGTCGTGATCACCGAAACGTGGCTCCGCTCATCTGGAGATGAACCCATCATCGCCAGCGTCACTCCGAGTGGCTACCGCCTTGCCTCCTCCCCGCGTGCCTCCAGAGGGGGTGGCATTGCCATCATCTACAGGTTCGTAAAATCCTTCTTTCTAACTGGGGTTTTTGTCATCCTGTCAAGAATCTGCTGCTATCTTTTCTGAACCTCCGTTGGTAGCTTTCAAGAGGGATATTAATTTGCGAGACATGCTTGTTCGCTCTACTCTCAAGCCTCGTCATACCACCAGACCCTCCGTCTCCACTCCATGCAATGTGGATATTAATTTGCGGGACATGCTTGTTCGCTCTACTCTCAAGCCTCGTCATACCACCAGACCCTCCGTCTCCACTCCGTGCAATGTTCCTAATTGCAAGACGTGTCCTTTTATTTGCCCTTCCACCGTGGTGAATGGTCCACGTTACAAATTCAACATAGACAGATACTTCACGTGTCAAACCACCAACGTGATTTATGTCATCTCCTGTATGAAATGCGGCCAACTCTATGTTGGAGAGACGGAAAGAACCATCAAAGACCGTTTCAAATAACATCTTCAGTCTGTCAAGTACCAATACAACAGACCGGTCGAACGACATTTCAGTCAGGCCGACCACTCCGTCTTGGACATTCGGGTTAAAGGCCTCTGGCTTATGCAAGCCAGTAATATCTGGGCCAGGAAAGACCGTGAAAAATTTCTGATTAATAAACTGGGCACTGTGGCGCCACTCGGGATGAATATGAAAGATTAACTTCTTTTTAACCTTGCTTGTATCTGCTAACTGTACCTTTACCTCACAGTGTCGCTTCTGTTTTACTACTCACTAACCAGATAGGTGAGGTTGGCGTTGGTTGATATGTACACATCCCTTGGGGACTTTCTCCGAGCTGGCCGAATGTTTAGTTGGATCCCTTGCCCTTCCCTGTCGGGCGCCCGGTCTCCGGCCCACGGAGTGATACGCGGTTTTGGGGCGGGGCGATCGCGTGCATCCCTTGGGGATGTATGTGGTCGTCTTGTTGCGTGCCTGTGTGTTTTTCTGTGGGTTGGTGGGTGCCTGTTGAGTGGGGCTGGTGGCTCTGGCTGGTTGTCTTTGGCCCCCCCCCCCTTTTTTCTCTCCATTTTCTCTCCCCCCCCCCTCCAACTCCCTCAACACTTCTCTCTAGCCCTCTTTCTTTCTTTGCGCTTTTTCCTTCTTCCTTCTTCCCCTTCTCTATCCCCCCTCCCCCCTTTCTCTCTCTCTCTCTCTCTCTCTCTCTCTCTCTCTCTCTCTCTCTCTCTCTCTCTCTCTCTCTCTCTCTCTCTCTCTCTCTCTCTCTCTCTCTCCCCCCCCCCCCTTATAATTTTTGTTTTGAGTTACCCTTGAAGACGGTTTCACAACTACCTACTCTCCACTTATACCAATATTCTCTTACTGAATTTGATTATTTGCTTTGTTTCAATGACTTATTACTTGTGTACCGTGCTAAATGCTGGGTTTTTTTTCCCGTTTTCCCGGGGTCCTCCCGTTTTTCCCCGAGGTAGTCGTCAACTTGAAGGTGATATAAAGTTTGCCTTCGGGTTGGTGTTTAGCAGGCTTTGTGTATTAGACACTCAGCCTACTTCGTGCCCAAGGGTACTCCCCGTTCGTTCTCTCTCTCTTTCTCTCTCTCTCTCTCTCTCTCTCTCTCTCTCTCTCTCTCTCTCTCTCTCTCTCTCTCTCTCTCTCTCTCTCTCTCTCTCTCTCTCTGGCCTCACCTACACGCATTTACTTTTGCTCGCTCCTGCACGTGCTTGCATACACTCTTGTCTCTCGTGTTCAGGTTCTCTCCGAGTCTCTCTCTTATGATTTTTCGTTGACGTCATTAAACTTTTTCCGCACTTTTGTTCTTCCTTTCCTTCTCTTTTATTTTACGTCACCTCCTTCAGTTGTCACATTCCTTTTGCCAATGAAGATAAGTAGCGGCTAATCTCTCTGTTTGTTTGTTTGTCTATTTTGACAAAGGGTATTTACCCGAAATATTAATAAATTGTGTTGTACCCGTCTTTTCTAAGCGTGTTTCTTTCTCCGTTGTGTACTTCTTTGCATATTACACGCTTGGCAGTCACCTTTTTGGTCTGGATTGTTTATCTACAGGGACTGTCTTTCCGCTCACCTCTCCTTCTCTCAGTCTCTCCCTTTTGCTCATCCCTCCTTTGAATCTGTCGAGGTCGTAGCAACACTCCCTGGCCAGTCCGTCATCTTCTCATGTATCTACCGCCCCCCTCCAAGCTCTCAAAACAAACTCACAAACTCCACGTTCCTCACCGAGTTTGACCTCCTCCTAGACCACTACAGCACACGACCCGGAAAACACATCCTTCTTGGCGACTTTAACTTCCACTTCGACAAACCCGACCACCTGACACAAAACGCCTTGCACATCACTTTCAAACCACAATCTTACACAACACATCACCAAACCCACCCACCGACTCGGCCACACCATCGACTGGATCATCAACCGCACCTCCGATCAAATCAAATCAAAGCCGACGTGATTTAAGATTTCATTCTAGACAATGACCTAGATGTTGTCTGATCACCGAAACGTGGCTCCGCTCAGCTGGCGATGAACCCATCATCGCCAGCGTCACTCCGAGTGGCTACCGCCTGGCCTCCTTCCCGCGTGCTTCCAGAGGGGGTGGCATTGCCATCATCTACAGGGACTGTCTTTCTGCTCACCTCTCTTTCTGTCAGTCTCTCCCTTTTGCTAAACCCTCCTTTGAATCTGTCGAGGCCGTAGCAACACTCCCTGGCCAGTCCCTCATCTTCTCATGTATCTATCGCCCCCCCCCCCTCCAAGCTCTCAAAACAAACTCACAAACTCCATGTTCATCACCGAGTTCGATCTCCTCCTCGACCACTACAGCACACGACCCGGAAAATACATCCTTCTTGGCGACTTTAAGTTCCACTTCGACAAACCCGACACAAAACGCCTTTGCACGTCACTTTCAAACCACGATCTTACACAACACATCACTAAACCCACCCACCGACTCGGCCACACCCTCGACTGGATCATCACCCGCACCTCCGATCAACTCTTCCTCGACTCTGACACCTCTTCTGTGCTTCCCTCCGACCACCTCGCTATTCTCGTTGTCGTCAACCTACCTCCCCCGAAAAAGCCCAAACTCTTTGTCTCTCGTCGCAAACTAAAATCTGTGAACCGAGAGAACTTCTTCGTCGAAGCTGTCGACCTTCTCCTGGACCCCGCCTCCTCTCCTGATCTTGCATCCCAATTGGATTCCTCCCTTCGAAAACTTCTAGACACCCATACCCGTGTCACCACACGTGCTCCATACCCAACCGACTCCCCTCCCCCTGGCTCACTGACGACATAGCTGAGGCCAAGCGCGAGCGTCGACAAGCGAAACGCCGCTGGCGCTCATCTGACCTCACCGTTCACAGAGAGATCTTCCAAATCACCAGATCCAAAGTCTGCAGAATGATCTCCGACTCCAAACGTAAACACCTTCAAAACAAAATCCTGGAATCCACTTCTTTCAAAACCCTCTACGCTACCATGAACACACTCCTAGGCACTTCTAAAGACTCTCCTCTTCCCAATACACGCAGCAAAGAAGAACTTCCGTCCGCTTTTTCCTCCTATTACTCCGACAAAATCCAAACTCTGCACAACACACTCGACACTCTGCCTTCTCCGCCTTGCCTTCATGACCCTCCCCCCCCCCTTTTCCGGCACTCCCCTCTCGTCCTTCCGCCCCGTCTCTCAGGATGAAGTCCTCAGGACCATAAAGTCCATGCCTTTCAAAACCTGCGAACTGAACCCCCTCAGAGCTTCTCTCTATCGGCACGGCCTCCCAAAACTTTTGCCCTTCATTACCGACATCATCAACACATCTCTAGAGAATGGCTCCGTCCCCGATATCTTCAAGTCCGCCATCGTCCGTCCTATGCTAAAAAAAACACAACCTCGACCCAAACGAACTCAAGACCTACCGCCCAGTCTCCAATCTCTTTTTCCTGTCCAAGCTTCTTGAGAAGGTTGTCCTCAACCAACTTAACCTCCACCTCGCCGACAACAACCTCCTCAGTCCCTTCCAGTCTGCCTATCGCAAACATCACAGCACTGAAACAGCCCTTATACATATCTTAAACGACCTGCTTCTCTCCACTGACTCGGGTAACATCTCCCTTCTTACGCTACTCGATCTCTCTGCCGCCTTCGACACCATAGACCACTCTATCCTCCTCCACCGCCTTCACCACTCCTTTGGCATCACTGACTCTGCTCACTCCTGGTTTCTCTCCTACCTCTCCGACAGACAGCAGTCCGTCACCATCGACGGCGTCTCCTCCAACCCAGTCAGGCTCTCCTGCGGCGTTCAACAGGGGTCCGTCCTGGGCCCGGTCCTTTTCACACTCTACACCTCTCCCCTGTCCAACATCATCCTGTCTCACCACATACACCACCACCTCTACGCTGACGACTCACAACTACTAGACAAAGACAAACTCGACAACACTCAGACAATACTGACTCGCACGGCTGACTGCTATGAAGACGTGAAAAACTGGATGACAGCAAACAAGCTCAAACTGAATGACGACAAAACGGAAGCCATGCTGGTAGGCACTCGCCAGAAACTTTCCCAGCTCCCTCCTTCTCTCCACCTTCAACTCGACAGCACCCCCATCTCCCTCTCTGACTCGGTCAAAAACCTTGGCGTTATCCTCGATTCCTCTCTTTCCATGACCAGCTTCGTCTCCGCCACGGCCCAGGCATGTTATTTCCACCTCCGCTGCATCAGTCAGATCAGAAAATACCTCATTACCGAAGCTGCCACCAAACTCGCTGTCTCTCTCATCTTAACTCGCATCGACTACTGCAACTCTCTCCTTTCCAGCCTTCCTCATTCCACCACTCTCACTCGCCAGCTCGTCCAGAACAATGCTGCCCACCTCGTCCTCAGAAAGAAAAAATCCGACCACATCACTCCCCTGCTCAAGCTCCTTCACTGGCTTCTCATCCCCCAATGCATCCAATACAAGATTCTGACTCTCTGCTACAAATCCCTGTACAACTACGCTCCTACCTATCTCTCCAACTTACTTCACCCCTACACTCCTTCCCGCTCTCTCCGCTCCGCCTCCGACCCTCTCCGCCTCCACATCCCCAGCACCAAACTCTGCACTTTCGGCCCCCGCTCCTACTCAGTATACGGTCCATCTACCTGGAACACTCTCCCACTCTCTCTACGTCAGAAACGCTCTCTCTTCTCCTTCCAGTCCGCCCTCAAAACTCACCTCTTTCAACAGTTCTAGCACTATATCACAAGAAGCTGACCGTCGTAATGTATTTTTACTATTTGTGGTACGTGAGTCATTGTCTAAAGCGGGTGCATGCGTGTGCGAGTTGTAAGTGCGCGCTTAGAGTTATAATTATTATAAGATAATCGCATTATAAATACCGTAATTATTATTATTATTATTAACTCTTTCTCGACTCTGACACCTCCTCTGTGCTTCCCTCTGACCACCTTGCTATTCTGATCTCCCTCAACCTACCTCCCCCGGAAAAAAACCAAGCTGCTTGTCCCTCGTCGCAAACTAAAATCTGCCAACTGAGAGAGCTTCTTCAATTAAGCTGTCGACCTTCTCTTTGACCCCGCCACCTCTCCTGATCTTGCATCCCATTTCGACTCCTCTCTTCGAAAACTTCTAGACACCCATGCACCTGTCACCATCTCCTCCATACCCAACCGACCCCCCTCCCCCTGGCTCACTGACGGATAGCTGAGGCCAAGCGCGAGCGCCGTCAAGCGGAACGCCGCTGGCACTCATCTGACATCACCGTTCACAGACAGATCTTCCAAACAACTAGATCCAAAGTCTGCAGAATGATCTCCGACTCCAAACGTAAACACCTTCAAAACAAAATCCTGGAATCCACTTCTTCCAAAACCCTATACGCTACCATGAACACACTCCTAGGCACTTCTAAAGACTATCCTCTCCACAACACACACAGCAAAGTAGAACTCCCGTCCGCTTTTTCCACCTATTTTTCCGACAAAATTCAAACTCGGCGCAACACACTCGACACTCTGCCTTCTCCGCCTTGCCTTCACGACGACACCCCCTTTTCCGGCACCGCCCTCTCGTCCTTCCGCACCGTCTCTCAGGACGAAGTCCTCAAGACCATAAAGTCCATGCCTCTCAAAACCTGCGACCTAGGCCCCCTCCCAGCTTCTCTCTACCGGGACGGCCTTCCAAAACTTGTGCCCTTCATTACCAACACCATCAACACATCTCTAGAGAACGGTTCCGTCCCCGATATCTTCAAGTCCACCATCGTCCGTCCTCTCCTCAAAAAACACAACCTCGACCCAAACGAACTCAAAAACTATCGCTCAGTCTCCAATCTCTCTTCCTGTCCAAGCTTCTTGAGAAGGTTGTTCTCAACCAGCTCAACCTCCACCTCGCTGATAA
Organism: Semisulcospira habei; assembly: GCA_036245525.1. Lineage (NCBI taxonomy): Eukaryota > Metazoa > Mollusca > Gastropoda > Semisulcospiridae > Semisulcospira > Semisulcospira habei. The sequence goes on along the minus strand of BTPG01000001.1, from coordinate 124,783,659 downwards.
CAACTTCCTCAGTCCCTTCCAGTCTCCCTTTTGCAAACATCACAGCACTGAAACAGTCCTTCTACATATCTTAAACGACCTGCTTCTCTCCACCGACTAGGGTAACATCTCCCTTCTTACGCTACTCGACCTGTCTGCCACCTTCGACACTATTGACCACTCTATCCTCCTCCACCGCCTTCACCACTCCTTTGGCATCACTGACTCTGCTCACTCCTGGTTTCTCTCCTACCTCTCCGACAGACAGCAGTCCGTCACCATCGACGGCGTCTCCTCCAACCCAGTCAGGCTCTCCTGCGGCGTTCCACAGGGGTCCGTCCTGGGCCCGGTCCTTTTCACACTCTACACATCTCCCCTGTCCAACATCATCGAGTCTCACCACATACACCACCACCTCTACGCTGACAACTCACAACTATTAGACAAAGACAAACTCGATAACACTCAGTCACTACTGACTCGCACGGCTGACTGCTACGAAGATCTGAAAAACTGGATGACAGCAAACAAGCTTATACTGAACGACGACAAAACGGAAGCCAAGGTGGTAGGCACTCGCCAGAAACTCTCCCAGCTCCCTCCCTCTCTCCACCTTCAACTCGACAGCACCCCCATCTCCCTTTCTTCTGACTCATCCACAAACCTTGGCGTTATCCTCGACTCCTCACTTTTCATGACCAGCTTCGTCTCCGCCACGGCCCCAGGCATGCTACTTCCACCTCCGCTGCATCAGTCAGGTCAGAAAATACCTCACTACCGAAGCTGCCACCAAACTTGCTATCTCTCTCATCCTATCTCGCATCGACTACAGCAACTCTCTCCTTTCTGGCCTCCCTCACTCCACCACTTTCACTCTCCAGTGCGTCCAGAACAATGCTGCCCGCCTCGTCCTCAGAAAGAAAAATCCAACCACATCACTCCCCTGCTCAAACTCCTTCACTGGCTTCCCATCCCACAACGCATCCAATACAAGATTCTGTCTCTCTGCTACAAATCCCTGAACAACTACGCTCCTGCCTATCTCTCCAACTTACTTCAGCCCTACACTCCTTCCTGTTCCCTCCACTCCGCCTCTGACCCTCTCCGCCTCCATATCCCCAGCACCAAACTGAGCACTTTCTGCCCCCGCTCCTTCTCAGTATACGGTCCATCCACCTGGAACACTCTCCCACTCTCTCTCCATCAGAAACACTCTCTCTCCTCCTTCCAGTCCGCCCTCAAAACTCACCTCTTTCAACAGTTCTAGCACTATATCACAACACTCCCCACCCCAAGCTGACTGTCAAAATGTATTTCACTATTTGTGGTACGCGAGTCGTTGTCTAAAGCGTGTGCATGCGTGCGCGAGTTGTGAGTGCACGCTTAGAGTTATAATTATTATAAGATAAGTGCATTATAAATACCGTAATTATTATTATTATACCTTTCCAACCCAGCATTACCACCAACATCACCTTTGATTGTACTTAAAACTCTAAACTTAGCAGGGTTGTTTTTATGAGTTAGATCCACTTTTCCTTTGTCTGTATTTACAAATAAGTGACCATTGCTGTCAAGATCAAACTGATTAGGATCTATGACGTCCGGCCGGTTACCAACACTATCATAAAACGAGTTTACTTTGCTTTCTAAAAGTTTGTGGGGTAAACTGAAAGTATTCCTCATTCCAATCATATCCGTTGTATTATTATTATCACAGTCATACATGTCATCCATTTCAATATCTTTACCAAATCCTCCAGCTGCCATGGGTGTATTATTTTTATTTATTTTGATTTTGCATAAATAAAATGTCATTGTCCTATGGATCAAAGTTAGACCAGTACAGAAAACTACGTGTACCTCTAGGTGTTAAGGACATTAGGCAATCAATTGTTATCACAAACAGTCCTAGCACCATGGATCAAAACTAAAGTCTTACTGTTAAGTTTCCAAACCTAGGTCCCAGTGGTGTTATTGTTGCTGGTACTGCACATCTTGCTTTTAATATCGAACTTTTATCAGAATCAGACGCAAACAGAACACTAGTTGACAACCTTGGTAGAGCAATTATTAGGACTATTAAAGTTAAACTTGAAGACCAAGAAGTGTTTAGTCTGGATGATGCTGATGTATTTACTGTTACAAAGATCTGTGGCTCACTAGGGAAGAACGACCGTGTTTACCGTGTTTACTTCAGCCCTACACTCCGTGTTTACCGTGTTTACAAAGGCATACAGTCAGATAACGTTGCCAAACTTAGAATCGATGCAGCAGATAAATTTACTACCGCAGCAAAAGACGTTATCGTAGCTGAAACATACGAAAGTATCTTTTACATTCCACTTGAATTTGATATCCATGACAGCACATTTGCCTTATTACCAAGGAGCACTGCATGACCGTCTAAGCTTTGAACTAACCTTCAATGACTACTCCAAAGTTATCAGGTCATCTGACACAGAAGCAACATACCAGATCTCAAATAGTTCCTTGGAATATGAAATTGTCACACATGCTCATCTAGCTTGTCTTATACAAAGTTAGTACCAAACAAAACTTCCAATTTATTATGACTGTGTGATAAGACACAGTTTAATGCACAAAGACAAATGTGATCCAATGTGGAACATCAACTTGAACACACCTGCTAGGTCACTGAAAGGCATTCTTATGTTGTTTGTTGAACCAAGAAGTCCATTTAAAAGAGAGTCAGAAAAAAATTTACAATCCAAAGATTATGCACTTGTCCTACGTTATTGAAGGTCGTCCCAATCAAGTGTATGCTCAGGCATGCTACCTTATCAACAATATGATGAGATCATAAAATATTTTGAAGGTGGAAGACTTAGAGAAAGCCTACAAACATGGCATGCAAAGATCTACATTTGTATGACGTAAGAATTGACCAATACCTGATGCACAAGTATGCACTTTGGTTAGACTTACGCAGTACAGATGACGACTACCTACATGGGTCGGGTCATACTGTCTAAAACGGTAGTGACGGAATTACAATCCATTTTCAAAAAAATGAGTGAAACACCTGGAGCAATAAATATTTACCTGTATCTGATTTATAACGCTCGACTGAATATCCAAGAAAACAGACTAAGTGGTGCTGTGTATTAAAATTATATTTAGTATTAAAATGAACTTGCTGACACTTGATCCACACTGTGTTTGTTTTGTGGTGCCAAAGGCTGTGAGAAAACTGAATTTGTTCTCGATCTATTGCAAACAAGATACATCTATCATTTTGAAAACTTTGTGATATTCTGCCCAATGATCAAACACAATAAAGCTTATCACCACCGTTTATTTATTTGAAATGACAACAACATTATTTTACTTAGTTGACCCTGAGAAAAAATTAAATGACTACCTGCAGTATTTTACAAGCAGTTTCAAGGACAACCAACTTTGTTTATAGTTGATGATTGCTCAGCAGAGAAAGATATTGTTAAGAAAATAAACACTAGCAGAACTGGCCTTCAGTGGCAGACACACAAACATCAGTGTCTGGATTCTCACTAAAAAATATAATGCTGTACTATAAGATTATCGTGAGCAACTAAAGTTTATCTGTTTGTTTTATTGTAAGGACCGTGATAGCTTTGAAGACTGTCTCATGGGGAATGATGTTCTACCCAACAACATGAACGCTACATTGTAAAAAAAAATGCAGGCTAAAATCAACTAAGCATCTAAAGCTTATCTTAAAGACAGATCAGCCCACTGGGCAAGGATTAAAAAATTAAATTAGTCTTTTGTTTTGGTCATAAAAACAGATGGACAAACTGATATTGATATCACAGACTGCTTCAGAAACGTTCAGCACTTTGAAGACATAAGAATGCCTTCTGAACAACAACTTGCCATAAAACCTGAAATAGCAGTACCTGCAGTGATATACGTGACATTTAATGTGACTTTAGAATATGCTGATGGAAAACCATTTACAGAGTACAAAATTATTTCTCTTCAGACACAAACTTTAAAAGTAGTTGATAACTGGTTTAATACAGTGTGTGGATACATACACAAACAACTAAACAGACTAAATGTTTGGTTTGTGGCTGTTACATTCCATAAAATGGTATTACACATACAGTAATATTTTTATTATTAGTTTGTCTGTCAACAAAAAATGGTGGATGGGCAAGCGCAAGAGATCCTGTTGGTTGACATGACAGACTGCTTTAGTTATATCCAGCACTTTGATCAGTTAAGAACAGATTTTAAACAGCCAGACATAATGCCAATAACAGCGCAAGCATTACGAGCGGTGATGTACGTGTCATATCACATGACTTTGGAAATATTTGAGAAGCTACCATTTGTAGAGTACATGACTGTTGATCTAAAGACACATACCTTTGAAGTTGATGATAACTGGTTCGAGACAGTGTGTGAACAAATATTCAGACAACTATGTAAACTGAATCTGTTTCTGTAGGTGTTACAGTCAATAAAGTGGTATTAAACATACAATAATTTTTTTCTATTTATTATTTTGTCTGACAAATAAAAGGGATGGACAACGTCCAAAGTTCGCAAAGCGCTCAAAGCCCACGGAGCTTGAAAAACGTGTTTCACACAACAAACTTGCCTATATCATATATTTACAATGTCTATGAATCAATAGAAAACTCTGTTTCTGTCATACAAGATAATCTTCTTGCTGGTAGTGTAAAGATTCAGGTTGTTATCGAAACAGAATTTAACAAGGTAGACAGTGAATTGATAAAATCATTTATCTCAACAAAACAACACACAGTTAATGCAAAAGGGGAACTGGAGAAAGTGTTTAGAAACAAAATGTTGCCTGACTTTCTTGAAGCAATTGACAGAGCAAAAATGAAAGGGTCAGGTTTGTATGAAGGTATTGTACATGAACTACAACTAAGACAATCAAGATATCCTATTTTAGGCAACTCATGGTTGCCACTACCAACAGGTTGCAAACAAAAAGGCTGTCGTCAATATTCAGAACAATGATCACCTCTGTTTGATGTGGTGCGTGCTCACCAAACTGCATGTTATAAAAACAAAACCTGAACGTGTATCTAACTACACCAAATTTATAAATGAACTCAAGTTCAATGGTATAAATTTCCTTGTTATGGTGGATGATATCGACTTGTTTGAAAAACTAAATCCTAGTATATCCGTGAATGTATATACATGGGATACTGAGTCTGAGAATAAGTTACAACCAATTAGAGTATCACCACTTGCCCCAACGTATGGTCAGCCAGAAGATAAGCATGTTGATCTTCTACTAATAAGCTCTGAAAATGGAGATAACTTTCACTACACAATTATCAGAAGTATACACAATCCAAGGGGAATCACTCAGCGCTGGACAGACAAACAGTTGGATCCCCTGCCCCCACCTATCAGGCACCCATTCGCCAGCCCACAGAGAAATACACAGGTATAGAGCAAGACGATCATCTACATCCCTAAAAAGGATGCATCAGGTCTCGCTTATAACCCATGTCTTTCTCTGGAACTTAGGAAGTAGGCAGGAGAAACATACATACACAACCACAAAGGTGCATTACTATATGTGGTCGGGTAAATACCCTGATTTCCCACAGTAGATGCACAGAATATTACACAACAATGTAACGATACAAATTTGCCTTGAGTTATAGATACTCACAAGCCAGATAGGTGAGGCTAGCACTGGCAGAATTGTACACAAACCAAGGGAAATCACTCAGCGCTGGACAGACAAACAGTTAGATCCATGCCCCCGCCTATCAGGCACCCATTCGCCAGCCCACAGAGAAATATGCAGGTATAGAACAAGACGATCATCTACATCCCTAAAAAGGATGCATCTGGTCTCGCTGAGTGATTCCCCTTGGTTTGTGTACAATTTTGCCAGCGCTAGCCTCATCTATCTGGTTTGCTAAGGGCAAATTTGTATCGTTACATTGTTGCGTAATGTTCTGTGCATCTACTGTGGGAATCAGTGTATTTATTCGACCACATATTGTAATGCACCTTCGTGTTTGTGTATGTATGCTTCTCCTGCCTACTTCCTAAGTTCCAGAGAAAGACTTGGGTTATAAGCGAGACCTGATGCATCCTTTTACGTCTTGTTCTATAACTGCGTATTTCTCTGTGGGCTGGCAAATGGGTGCCTGATAGGCGGGGGCAGGGGATCTAACTGTTTGTGTGTCCAGCGCTGAGTGATTCCCCTTGTTTGTATACAATTCTGCCAGTGCTAGCCTCACCTATCTGGTTTGTGAGTATCAGAAGTATGTCATGACTAATTCACGGGTATGTACCAAAATATGTTAGAAAACAGGAAATTTGTAAAAGATGTTTGCAAAGGTTTTCCTCTATTGAAGTAGCACACAAACATATTCAACATTGCAGGTCAGCTGATAACATTCAAACAATACTTAGGTATTCAGATCCTGGTAGTCAGGTATATATTAAGAACCACAAAGATCAGCAAAATCTGCCTTTTGTAGTGTATGATGATTTTGAATCAATGGTTGTACCATATGAGGGACCCGGTTCCAGAATCATTACCAAAGACTGTAAAATTAAGTGACCAGGTGGTGTGTTCTTTTGGATATATTCTTGTTAGGTCAGACAGTGATCATTTAGAACCTGTTATCTACAGAGGTGAAAATGCAGCAGGTGAGTTTTTAACAGAAATGAGACAACTGCGTTGTCAGGTAGTATATTATCTGGAAAACTGTCAGATGCCTTTGATGATGACATAAGAGCATAAGCTAAATTTTGATACAGCAGAGGTGCAAGCGGTATGTTGGATTTGTGAACAACTCCTGGAGGGTGATAATGTTTGTGACCATGATCACATAACTGGACATTACAGGGGTGCAGCACATTGCTAGTTTGGCAGAAGGACTGACATCATTTCCAATAACAAGTAAATATTTTGAGCCTGAGTTAATTATAAAAAAAAGGAGGAGTCTATCCCTATGAGTATATTGATCACTGGGTTGTGTTTGATGAAACGTCTTTGCCTCCAAAAGTGGCATTTTATTCTACACTAAATGGTAAAGGAATTTCTGACTCAAAATACCAACATACCCAAAAATACCTTGATGCATGGGGTAAACTATGATGTGAAACGATTGGTGACTACCACGACCAGTACTTGAAAGCTGACGTTTGTTTGCTAGCAGACATATTTGAAAGTTATCGCGAAAGGGTCTGACACACTACGGTCTTGACCCAGGTTGCTATATAACTAGTCCTGGCATGACACAATATGCATTTTAAAATACAGCAAGATACATATAGACTTGCTGTCTGATCACATGATGGTTGACATTATGGAACGCAGATTGAGGGGAGGCATAAGTATAGCCGCAAATAATAATATAATTATCTTGATGACTTTGACCCCTCAAGGTCAAGGTCATACATTACTTACCTCGACGCCAATAACCTTTATGGGTACGCTATGATGGAATTTTTGCCCTTGAAAAAGTTTCAATTGCATGATTTCTCACAGTGTGATATAACATACTTAACAAACTGTATTATGACTCATGATCGGAATCATGAGAAAGGTTGGATCTTTGAAGTCGACCTAGAGTACCCGCACCATGTACATGATTACCATACTGATTATCCATTAGCTGTTGAAAAAAATGTCTTTGATGGGGGAAAAAAAAAGACATGAAACTTGTGCCAAATTTGAATGACAAATTCAATTACGTTTGTCACTATCAGGGCTGGACCCAGGGGGGGGGGGGGGGTTACCTGGGTTCCGGAACCCCCCTTCCCAACTAAAAAAAAAAAAAAAAAAAAAAAAAAAAGAACTGTGAATTTTTTTTATGCAAAGGGAGTTCCAAAGTTTTATTATTTTTTTATTGTTTTTAAAACATTGCAGTTTTTAGTCACTTTTGATCCAAGGCACAAAGCGTTATTTATAGACAATTCAACGGAAATCCATTTCAAGGGATCCGTTTAAACGTCCAAAACGTTTTCCCGTTGAAACAACCAAGTAACCCAACCCCTAACCCTAAATTAGTAAATGCAGCCATATTTTCTTGTTCTGGCCACAAGCTTCTTCCAGCGCCTTCACCTTGATACAGCCCTAATCCCCCAAAAACGACTTTTTAGAAAGATTAATTAAGACGCTAAGTTGATAATTATGATAATTCGTTGTAACGAACATCCGTTGAAACGACCATCATTGAATCGTCCAAAAACATCGTTGAAATGGATTTCCGTTGAATCGACCAGGTACCCAAAAGAGTTGCTTTCCTTCAGAGAAAGATCAGTGAAAAGACGTCTGACGTCATTAAGGTTTGTGGGGGGAAGTTTAAATCTAGATCTATTTTCTTTGGTAACACTTCACTTTTGCTGTTTCCTCGAAAATGCCGAAACTGAAAAAAACAGATGCTGATGGCAGTAGGCGACTGTCATGCTGGTTTTCATCAAGCTCCATTTCAGAAGGTGGGTACATTTTTAAATCCAATTTTGTCTCATAAAAGAAATGTAGTCAGTAGAACTAGGTAAAATTCACCCATTCCGAATTCGATTCAAATGAGCACGTGGCGATGGCGCCGGTACTTCCTTCCTGTGAGTGTAGCCTATGCTGTAGGAGCTGATACTAGCTGCATATAATGAATATCATAGATATAAAACAGCCCCACTTATTAAAATACCAAAACAGGTAACAATTAAAGTAATGCATAGCCTAAAATTTATTTCACAAAGTATTATGATATATAACTTTAAAAATGTCAATATAAGAATAAAGATATCGGCATCAATGATCAATATTGCTTTTATATTTATAAAAAAAATCTTTGGACGGCAAAATATCGTTTTCAATAACAAAACCAAGGGCTAAGTTATAAGGTATCGTTTTCACTAGTGCAGCTTACTAGCTATGTATTGTGACGTAAATCTCTTCGGAGAGCAGAACAGAACCGTCTTGATGGCTGACTATGGAAACCATAGCCTATCTGACACCACTTTGACAGCGTCGCCATCAATTGTGACGGCAACATAGCCTTTCCGGGTGTGAAACCGTCATGACGACTTCGGTTTTTGGAACGACAAGAAGCCATCATGACGGCATCCCAACCACTGCCTTTTTCACATAATAAAATGAAAAATAAAAATGTGCTGAAATTTTGCCAACTGCTGAAAATCAGCAAATTTGTTAACAGTTCCTATGCCTGTGAACAGCGTGCTACAAAATAAGATTATTCACCCTTAGGCCTTTTGTTGATGAAATTTAAAATAAGCTAAGAACTAATCAGAAAACCACTGTTTTTTTTATATTAAATTATTATTATAAAATTGTAGTAGACGTGTTAACACCTGCAATGCATAATCATATATAAGATGTTGAAAAGACGGTTCTATTTTATTTTACATTTTTGTTGTTGCTTTTAGGATAATTTCATGTTTTAATTTTTATGTTATGTCTTTGTTTTTGTTTTTTTGTTTTTTTTTCTTTTTGTTTGTTGTTGTTGAGTAAATTGTAAAGCGCTTAGAGCTGTTTACAGGTAAGCGCTATATAAGAAAACCTTTAATAATAATAATAATAATAAAAGTTGTTTTTCTAAATGGCAGATGATGCAGTTCCTCGAAAGAGACAAAAATCAACCCAAAGTGAGACCACTGGCAGTGGAGTTTGAAACAATGACATGGGAACAAGTAAAAGCAGTGTTGGTGAGTAATTTACTGCCCCGCCCCGCCCCCCCCCCCCCCCTCTCAAAAAAAAAATTAAATTAAATACAACCTGAAATTGATACGTGATTGAGTGTTTCAATTTAATAATTAACATTAAACAAAATGACTGGTGTGTTCCATTGGCTATCATTAGCCTAAGAAGACTCTACGAGTCATAAGGTAGCAAAGATTTTGTCCATCATTTGGGGGGAGGGGTCTAAAAAGAAAAGCTGTTATTTCAGATCATAAATATATATCTAAGCTTGACTGAAGTGTGTAAACGAAGACATATATATGCTTTAAATGTAATTATCTTGTTGCAGGTCTCTCTCTCTCTCTCTCTCTCTCTCTCTCTTTCTCTCTCTCTCTCTCTCTCTCTCTCTCTCTCTCTCTCTCTCTCCCTCTCTCTCTCTCTGATCTCTCTCTCTCTCTCTCTCTCTCTCTCTCTCTCTCTCTCTCTCTCTCTCTCTCTCTCTCTCTCTCTCAGTATGTGTGACTCTGTGTGTGTGTGTGTGTGTGTGTGTGTGTGTGTGTGTGTGTGTGTGTGCGCGCGTGCGTGCATGTTGTGTGTGTGTGTGTGTCGGCGTGAGAGAGAGAGAGAGAGAGAGAGGGGGGGGGGGAGATAGCACCTGCATACATATTTGCCCTTGCTGTATGAACTTTAATGTACTTAATGATTCTTTGTTTATTGCTTTACTTTGTATTTTTACTCATTTTATATTTTTGTGCGTACGCGTATGCGGGTAGGAATGTCTGGAGTGCGTGTCCGAGAGCGTGTGTTTGTTTTTGTGCGTATGTGCCTGAGTGCGTGCGTGTGTAAGTGTGTGTGTGTGTGTGTGTGTGTGTGTGTGTGTGTGTGAGTGTTCGTGCGTGTGTGCATGCGTACTGAATTGCGGTGTACATGTGTGTGTGTGTGCGTGCGTGCATGCGCGAGTTGTGATGTGCATGCGTGCGTACCTGAGTGCGTGTGTGGGTATGTGTGTGTGTATGTGCGTGGTGCGTGCGTGCGTGCGTAAGCGAATGCAGCAGTGCATGCAGCAGTGTGTGGTATGTGTATGTTTACATGTCTATGTCACTTATGTAGTAGATGTAGCAACGGCAAGTTTGAAAACTGGTCCTGTTACCAATAACTTCTACCGTTGGAAAATAAAGGTTCATTGTTCATTGTTCATTGTTCTCTTTCTCTCTCTCTCTCTCTCTCTCTCTCTCTCTCTCTCTCTCTCTCTCTCTCTCTCTCTCTCTCTCTCTCTCTCTCTCTCTCTCTCTCTCTCTCTCTCTCTCTCTCTCTCTCTCTCTCTCTCTCTCTCTCTCTCTCTCTCTCTCTCTCACACAGGTACACACACAATCGTTTTAGTATTTCAGACTTCTCATAGACCCAACTTTTATTTGTATTTCAGACTCCTCCTCAAGCATTGATCAGCCTGCCGGGGGCCTGCTTTCTGAATCCTCTGCCATGCCAATGACCAACCAGCCTGATGTGAGCCTGCTTTCTGACTCTTCAGATTTCTCCTCTCAGATCACCAGCAACAAAAATATCGATTTTGGTGAAGTTTTCAAGAAACACACGCGAGTCGTTTCACTGTCAAGCCGTGACAAGGAGCATCTTCTAAGGCAACACTGGAGACCATCACCTGGTTTTCAGTTTCCAACAACAGTGATAAACAACAAGAACCGAAAATTTCAGCATGAGTGGTTGCAAAAGTACTCCTGGCTTGTGTATTCTCCTTTCGAGGATGGGGCTTACTGCAAGTATTGCCTATTATTTGCAAAGTCTACTGAAAACCTGGGCAAGTTTGTGAAGACGCCATGCAAGAACTGGAATAAAGCCTGTGATCAGATCAAAAAGCACTCGTTATTACAATACCACAAAGATGCAATGGCAAATGGAGAGCAGTTTTTGACAATCATGGATAAACCAGAGCAGAGCATCGCCAGTGAAATCAATCAGAAAAATGCAGAAAACATCGCTGCAAATCGAAAAGTTCTGACAAGCCTCTTCAGGATTGTTGAAGTGTGTGGAAGACAGGGGTTAGCTCTGAGGGGCAACTGTGATGATGGCATTCTTCAGAGTGAGAACAGAAGCAATTTCAATGCCCTTTTGAATCTGTGCATCAATGCAAGAGATGAAACTCTCCGGAAACATCTAGATACATGCGATAAGAAGGCCACATACATTTCAAAAAGTACACAAAACAGACTGATAGAGGTTCTTGGTGATCAGATCCGCAACAAGATTCTTGCAGAAATTATTGCAGCAAAACAGTTTACCGTGCTTGCTGACGAAGTCACAGACAGCTCAAACTGGGAACAACTTTCAATTATATTGAGATTCGTCGATGGAAGTCTGAAAGTTCGTGAAGAGTTCCTGGCTTTTGTCCAGTGCAGAGATACCACAGGTGAAACACTTTACAACAAGATTGTTGAGTGTCTGGGCTTGTGGGGGCTTGATTTCAACAATGTTAGAGGACAAGGTTATGACGGGGCCGCAAACATGGCAGGAAAGTTTAAAAGGAGTGCAGGCACGTTTTCAAGCAAGGAACAACAAAGCACTGTACTTTCACTGTGCTTCCCATAGCTTGAGTCTCTGCATTGTAAAAGCATGCGGCTTGCCTGCAGTGAAGAACATGATGGGAGCACTGAGGGAACTGTCACTGTTTTTCTCAAACTCTCCAAAGAGACAACGAAAACTTGAAGATACCATCGAAGCATCTCAGCCTGACACGACAAAGACAAAGCTTGTTGATCTGTGCAGAACAAGATGGGTAGAAAAACATGAAGCACTGGAGGTTTACACATCTCTCTTCCTGGTTGTTCACGACTGTTTGGGACAAATGTGTGAAGACAGTGACAATTGGGACAGTGAGACATTGACCAAGGCAACTGGCTTTCTCCACACCTTGAGCAGCAGTGTTTTCCTCGTTGCATTCGTTGTCGTCCGCAATTGTTTGCGTTACTTAAAACCCTTGACAGTGAAGCTCCAGAAAAGAACAAAAGATGTTGTCGATGCCTACAGGGAAATCAAAGAGGTCAGTAACTGCATGTCTTCTATTAGAAGAGATGTCGACACAGCGTTCGTTGCCTGGTTTGGTGAAGTCAGCAAAATGGCAAATGCTTTGACAACTGATGTTGTTGTTCCTCGTCAAGCATCCCGCCAGACTCTCCGTGACAACCAACCTGCGGCCACTCCAGAAGAATATTTCAAGATTAGCATTGCCATTCCTTTCTTGGAACACCTGTCAACCGAATTGGACTCGAGGTTCAAAAATGCTGACCTAGCAGTTGGTGGTCTCTGTCTGGTGCCAAGCACTTTAATAGACAACCAGGATGGTTTCATGCAGGTTCCAGAAGGGGTGAAGACACTGGCAATGTTGTGGGAGTCTGACCTACCAGACAACGCTACCCTTGATGCAGAATACCAACGGTGGGTTTGCAAATGGCTAAGTGCTGCTGAGAATGCGACAGCTATCATCCCATCCACGGCATCAGAAGCACTGAAACACTGTGACAGGGATTTTTATCCCAACCTGTTCATCATGCTAAAGAACCTTTGCACCCTGCCTGTCACTACTGCCGAGTGTGAGCGTTCAAACAGTCAGTTGCGCAACCTGAAAAACTACCTGCGCTCTACAATGGGGCAACAGAGACTCAATGCACTTGCTTTACTGAAAGTGCACAGGGATGTTGATATTGACTTCAAAGAGGCAGTGAACTGTTTTGCCAGAAGATACAATTCACAAATGGTACTAATGCCGAGGAACCTAGTGCAGCAAGACTGAACTGAAGTGAAAGCAGGGCCCTGATGTTCATAAACTACAAGGTAAAGCTTTATACCGTTAACGATCAACGAAAAGTAGTGAATAATAATAGTATACAAAACATCTCTGTTGATAAATAAATGTTTGTGTGTGTGTGTGTGTGTGTGGGTGTGGGTGTGGGTGTTTTTTTTTTAAGGGAGGGGCAGGTGATAATTTTTGTACCCCAGAGTTTGTCAGTTCGATTGTTCAAAAAGCTCAAAGTCCCCAGACCATCACAAATGGCTTTTTCAAGGCTCAGATTGCACCAGATTGCACCATTTTGCATCCTTGAAAAAAAAAAATCCGGGGGGGCATGCCCCCGGACCCCCCTAGAAGGCTCGGCGCTTCGCGCCTTCGCTTTATACTGAATCTGTAACCCCCCCATCGACTTTTCCCAGGTCCGGCCCTGGACTATCACTTACTACAGTTTTCCATCAGGCATGGGTTAATCCTTAAGAAAGTTCACAGAGGCATTGAATTTGATCAGTGTGCTTTATGAAAGATTAAATAACGAAAATCACAACCCTTCGTGCAAGGGACAGTAACACTGCATTTGACAAAGACTTCTTTAAGCTTATGAACATTGCCTGTTTTGGCAAGATGATGGAAAATCCTCATCACCTCAAAGATGTCAGATTCGTCACAACTGAATCAGGCGCAATTAAACTTACAGGCAAGCCACAATACACAGGGTAAAAAGAGTTTCTTCAGTTGTTGTATGCAGTGATTCTCAAAAAGAAGATTATTAAACTCGACAAGCCAGTATTCATTGGTATGGCAATACTTGATCTGTCAAAGCTGTTGATCCTTGAATTCTACTATAATTATTTTAAACTGAAGTATCCTGACTACCGACTGTTATACACAGATACAAACTCTATGATCATATATGTGCCTACTGAAGACTTTTATGAAGACATGAAAACAGAGTTGAATATATATGACACATCTGATTATCCTAAGAATCACCCACTGTACAACACACAAAACAGGAAAGTGCCTGGAAGTTTAAAGAGAGCCGATAATTGAGTACATTGGACTGATGTCAAAAATGTATTCTGTACTGCACCAGAAGGGCAGTCATTCCAAAGCAAAAGGTATAAAAAAAGTGATAAAAATAAAGATATTCATCATGAACATTACAAACAAGTTTTAGATGGAGAACTAATGCCTGATTATACAAACAAGACACTGAGATCACGCAACATAATCTTGAAATGATCAAAACACATAAGAAGTCACTTGCAATTCGTGACACAAAAGGTGTGTTCCCCACTAAGGAAAAGGTTTATGCGCCCGGACATTATGCGCTTACGTTATCTGAAGAAATAGTTGAACTGATTGATGAGCTGATTGATGGAATGGTTAAGAATGAGTAACAGTGTCTGGTGGGATCATCTGTAATTCTTCTCTGACAAATGCCCTCTGAGGGGCAGGCTCATATAGATAATAAATAGATAGGTTACCAGGAACTATTTTTTTTATATTGTGAACAGACATAGACCATTTTGGATCAGTTGCCCTACGTCTTGTATCATTTTCTGCCTCGCCGGGTTGATACAGATATCTTACCTGTTTCGTAAACAAACTTGTGTCGGGTGTTTGTGTTGTTTTTAGCTCCGGTTGTGACGGCACTGACGGTATTGTTTTTAATTTAATAGCATCAGCAGGTTTTATGCGACACTCATTATTCGTTGCTTTTATCACAGATGGTTTTGTAGCAGGGGGAGACGATTTTAGCGCAGTGTTTCGGTACAGTGGCACATATTTTCCCCAGCATACCCGCAGGCTCAGAAGCTAGCGTATGTCGGTCAATCAGCGCGAGGCACGCCGAACATACTCTTAAGAGTGAGAGTATAAAATAGCAGGTGTCTAGCAAAGTCGGGCAATGAGTCCGAAATAACTCAGGTGGTTAAACGTCGGAGCAGGAGAGCGAAGGGAATAGCCGGGTCGTGGGTTCGAATTCCGTCCCGGCTCGGGTAGCTGGATTCACAATCCTGGGGGGAAAAACGGATTTGTTCAATAGCATGTCCGTCGAAAGGTCCTGGTAAATCAAAGTGGCACGGTTGGAGTGCGCCTGAGTTGATCAGTGTTCAGGTCGTACTCCATAGGCAATAGATTTCCCTGTCCCCCATAACCCGCCCGTCAGTGCCGTCCTTGATCACCTCGGTGCTGTGGACGTTAAACCCGAACTAACCAAAGTCGGGCAAGAGTTCGAAATAGCTCGGGCAGTTAAGCGTCAGAGCAGGAGCGTGAAGGGAATTGCCAGGTCATGGGTTCGAATCCCCGTCCCGCCCCGGTAGCTGGACTCGCAATCCAGGGGGAAAAGACGGGCTTGTTCAATAGCATGTTCGTTGAAAGGGCCTGGTAAATTAAAGTGGCACAGTTGGAGTGCGCCTGTTGATCAGTGTTCAGGTCGTACTCCATAGGTAATAGATTTTCCTGTCCCCCATAACCCGCCTCTCAGGGCCGTCCATTATCACTTCGGTGCCGTGGACGTTAAACCCGAACTAACCAGCCAAGTCGGGCAGCCACCTCATCATCATCACAGCCGTGGGACAGAGTGGACGGTCCTCCACGCCTCTCCTACAGCAAGCCTATAGCAAATCGACTACACGCCTCAGCGCCCCAGTGAACGGTTCACTGCACGTCGTCACGTAAACAGAAAGCCGCCCTTTTAAGGGCGAACAGACGCCAAACAAACCAGCAACAGGCAGATGAATATCTGGCCCACCACCCGGAACTTAGACCACAGCCTACGCCCAGCTCCAACTCCAGAAGAGAAACAAGACGACAGAACCAACCTATGTCGCCACCAATACCACCAACGACACAGCCAGAGACACCACGTGCGTCACCTGAGTACAGCCTGGCAGAAATGTGGCAACGACACCCATTGCCCGTGCCACCAGCAGGAATGTTCAGCAAGATGGACACCTTCCTAAGAGTGAACATATTTTCAAACCTCTCAGCAGCGAACCTACCAGCCACCGCCCAACCTTCACCGCCACCAGTGAAAGAAGAAACAGAAGAAGAAGAAGTAGAGGACGTGTCGGAGCCATCTTCAGAGTCCTCCCTCCCCCCCCCCCCTCCCCTCCAGGGATCCTCATCCCCAAACACCTAACTCGGGAGGGGCCCTAGTCCACAGAAGAGGGGGAGGTCCGGCTTCCGGGCCTATTTGAAACAGCTGTACCAGCCATACTCGCAACGCGCGGTGATGACTACCACCGCGCCATAGTTACCACCCGATGGCTGCTACATACAGGGGCACTCGCAGACATCCACGCACCAACGACCGCCAGACAAGAGAGCCAGGCAGTCCCCGAAACGCAAGAAACCGACAGCCAAGCCATCGTCGAAATGAACCACAAAGAGACCTCAGCCACCCCAGCAACAAAGCACAAAAAAAACGGCACCACCCCGACGACCACAAGATAGGTGGAATGCGCCACCACAACGACAACGCCAACGACCCAAGACGCCAGCACCGGCACACCTCAACCAGTACAAGTCCACCACCCAGAAGCACCCTTAACAGCCAGTCACAGGAGAAGACATCCAAGATCCGCCAGACAACGCCAGCCTGCACCCCCCCAAAAAAAAAAACAAAAAAACAAAAACAAAACAAAACCAAAAAAAAAACCCTCCTCGCGACACCAACGCCACACCTCCGAATCCCACCGCACCATCAACTCTTCACCCAACGCTCCACACCAAGACCCCGCCTCCAATGGCCACCACCCCCTGAATTCTCACCATGACGCTACCAGCCACCCCCACCACCAACCCAGCGACGGTTCCACCGGTCACCACCACCCCCGCCTACCCTCATAAAGGGCATACTGCAGTGGCTGGTCCACCAGCTGCCACCAGCCTGGTACTAGTGACGGTTCACCGGTCACACCACCCGCCTCCTCCACCACCACCCGCCCGGCCCCGGCAACACCACCAGCCGCTGCGCGACGGAGTGACAGACAGACAGGCAACTGATACCCTCCCCCCCCCCACCCCCTCGGACAAAATCAGCGAGAGCTGGAAGGCCCTGTCCCGTCAAAAAAAAAAAAAAAAAGTCGGGCAGGCCTCTTGGATGCGAAACCTCCGTCCTGCACAGGACATATAGGTATGTTTTCTCTCTTGTCTTCCTTTTAGGTAATTAGAATTCATACTGTCCACTGCGACGGTATATTAAGGCTGCATAGTTAATTAGAATTTATACTGTCCACTGCGACGGTATATTAAGGCGCACTTAGTTAGAATTCCTGCAAAGGACTCACACTTAGTTAGAATTCCTGCAAAGGACTCGCACTTAGTTAGAATTCCTGCAAAGGATGCGCACTGTTAGAATTCCTGCAATAGTTTGAGTCACAACCAGATAGTACCAAAATTTAAATTTTTCTATTATTTTTTTTTAATCTAAGATTACATTGAGACACCACGAGAGTATCAGTAATAAAGAATTATGCCTTTATTGTTGTTTTCTGAGAAGCAGAAAAACTTTTAGATTGACGAACTCAAGAAAATGTGTGTGGCTAAAATGTAACTCCACTAAAATTCTTGTAAAATTCTGTAAAATTCTTGGTGTTTTTTTCTTCAACATAGCAGTGTGTGTGTTGATTACTAAAAAAATTATTTAGGGGTCACATGATGGTATTGAAAGTTGATTTTAAGTGGAATGGAACAACCGAAACTGTACAATTTGCAAAATAAACCATACGAAATCCTAACATCAATCTTTTTTTTTTTTTTTTTTTTTTGCTTTGCATGTACACTAACTAGAAGGATTATTCTTTCAATTGCATAAATAATTTGTTAAAAAATCCAAATTTGAATTTTTACTTTGATTGTCACACACCCGGTACCCAAATCCAGATAATGACCCAAATGCTTTCTCAGGTTTCGCACGACGTCTGATCTGCCCATCCATAGTCCCAGTGTGATCTTATGCCTTGCCAGCGAGGGGGTCCTCTCGATCATTGCCCTGGACGCTGGCTTTTCCCGGGCAGTAGACCCACAGACAAGTCGCCAATAGAACTGTTCTTGAACTGTCTTGGTCGATCCTCATCAATCTGGTTTAGTGTTTTGGGGCTGAATGTTCTAACCATTCCGTGCTGCAGCCAAAGATTACTGTCAACGGTTCTGGAGCCTATACGCGCAAGGGTTAAATCCTTCACTCTTAGGGGAAAACTGAACACAATCCAACTGCAAGAGGCATAGATCCTCATGAGCCCCCACAGTCGCTTTCTGTGGGTCCATGCCTCTTGCTGACACCACTTTGTGTTCGTGTTCCGTGGACGGCTTGACCTGGCTTTTTGGCGTTGACAGAACAAAGAGTTCAGAAACAAGTTCTGTTTCCGCTGGTATTGAAGGGGTTAACCCCTTCCATGCCACTGTACGTGCAAGTTTGTTTTTGAAGTCGGTGTTCATTCAACGACCAACAAACGTGCAGGAAACATGGATCCCGACAAAGTGGTGTCAGCAAGAGGCATAGATCCTTTTGAGCCCCCCCCCCCTCCCCTGCCCTACCCTTCCCCCCTCCCCCGCAGTCGCGGGGTGCTCATGAGGATCTGTGCCTTTTGCAAGACGAATCACGTTCACTTTTTTCTTGGCAGTGGCAGTGACGGGGTTAAGGTCCCCGTCACTCAAAATTTCCCCACCCACCGTATGTTTCTGTGAGCAGCCTGCACGTCCGAAGAACAGACAAGATCACTACAAACGAAGCCAAGTCGTACCAGCTGGAGAAGTATATGAGTCACGCCGAGGCCTACTTTCAGCAGCTAGAGCACGGTCAACCCGGAGTCAAACGCCGCGTGTATCTGGCCACGGACGAACCTAACTTGCTGACAGAAGCTCAAAAGAAGTAAGTATGGGAAGGGGAGGGGGGGGGGGTATGTAATACAGGGGGTTAATTCAAATCGTGGCATGTGATCAGTTGTGTGTTATGTTGTTGAGAATCAATCAATTAATCCAACATCCATCTCGGTGTCCGTCCTTTTGATTTCGTCCATCTGTACATCCATCGATTATCCCCATTTCATACTGATTCACTATAGTCCATAAGCTAGGAAGGTCTACCGTGCACACCCCCCCCCCCCCCAGTTCTCAATAAGATGGGTTTCAAAGTGTTCCTTAGTATGTCCTGAGATGTTTAAGCCATGTTCCCCGAAAATCCTTAGGAACACACCAGAGATATAGCCGATGGCGCAAGGGTACCCCCATTCACGCTCTTCGCAGGTGCTAAAATGAGGCTGAGAAACATTTTCATCTAAATAAACCAGAATTCATTCCAGAAGCCCAAATCAGGGCATATTATGTCAAGGCACACCTTCTGCATCCTCTGCAAAAAACAGAATGAAAAAATATTGAATCTCTGGGTCACAGTGAAGGTATTTGTGCACCCAGTAAACGACCATTTCCGTGAAATCACAAAAAAAGACCAAAATAATGTGTCAGATGCCTTCAGACATTTTCTATAGCACTGACAGTCCATTTTCAGGTTTACATCATTAAAACAGGATGTTGCAATTATTATAAACTTGACTAGGTGATGCTGTGATTACTGTGAGTGCCACAGTGGTTGATTTTGTATCCCTACCCCCAAGTTTTAAAAATACACAAAATTAATTGGAAAAAAATGCTTAAGTTATTCCATTTTATTTTGACCTCTCTTTACCTATCAAGTTTCAATAATGTGAGCATAAAGTGCAAGAAAATAAGGAAAGTCGGCATCCTTTACTGTATTTTCGGGGTGAAAGATAGCTTTTTCCCATTTAAAATTGCCGAATTGGGAAACATACCTTGTTTCTGATGCCCTCAGAAATTTTGTATACAACTGATAGGTCTTTTTTAGGTTTTATTGGTTAGGATAGAGTACCACAGTTACTCACAACCTGATTTTATGATGCTTTGATGCATATAGGGGCCACAGTGGCTGAATCTGCTGCCCTACCCCCATTTTGCCTGTACGCAAAGGAACGAAAAATGATCATAACAATTGCTCCTCTGATGAAATATTTTTGTTGCCAGTTTTCTTAACAAAATATGCATATTGAGCATAAACATTTGTCATCATTTCATTAATTTCAATGTGACCCATCAATTTAATTGTAATTCTTTTTTATTTAAGGCATGCTTAACAAGGGCTGCCGCTGAAGCTTCTACCGTCTGCACATTCAGCACTCTTGTCAAACTCGGGAAAGGTGTACCTCAGGGAGATGTTGTGTCTGATGTTGTTTTTGGTCTACATTAATGACATCAGTACAACAGTACCAAGGTTCGTCTCGAACATCTTCCATGCGGATGACTTTGCAGTGTGGAGCGCAGCAGAACATAAAGAAATAGCATCTTCTAGAATCCAGGATGCTGCCAATAGAGTCAGCAGCTGGACTGAAAGAGGCAACTCAAACTGAGCTAGACCATCTCTTTCAATCAGACGGAAGAGGTCACCTCAAAACTGGAGACCTTCCAGTACCAAAGACAGACTTTACTGGCAACAAATAAATTACTGGATTCATGTGGAGGCCTCACATCGAAGCCATGGAAGCTAGAACTGCAACAAAAAAAAAAGTCTCTGATGAAGAAACTGGTGGGGACAACATTGGCGCAAATTACAGCATCCTGGCACAAGCAAACACATGCTCGGTCAGACCAGTAGTGCGGTACCAAGATACATCGACAACATGAAACACTGCCTGCAAAACCTCAAAAGCCAGGATTGACAAGATGCAGAACATGGGTCATTCTCATGATGCAGTGACATTCTTAGAGCCATCTGGAGCACCCTAATTTAGGAAATGTAGGACATTGGAGCCACTGGAACGCAGAACAGCTCACACGATGAAGACTTACTAAACACCGACAGCATGGGAGACTACAGGAGCAGACCAAGAACCGTCAGAAATGCCCAAGTCTGAACCGCCAACTGAAGGTCCTGCAAAGGGCTAACACTGACGGCCTGGAACCAAGCCCAAAGATGTGTGAACAGCTCCCTTCAGATACCTGGACATCTCGAAAGAGCCTTCAAGACAACATAAACAATGTTCTAGGACTCTTTGCCAAAGGTCGCGGCACTGTACACAGCCATCTTGCTGGAGGTTGTGCACAAGCGCTACCCTCACAGCAGCTGTGATACCACACAAAATGCCATGCGGAATGAAGGAAGTGGCGTGTACATCTGTTGTGCACTACCTCCCTCTCCTTACCAGCTGGCGGCAGCAGCTCCAACTATCGTACAGATCTGCAGGTGCTCAACACAGCAGCAGAGCACTAGCTAGCGCTAGGGAAAGGCAGCAGCTTGATCCACTGATCTCACCAGGAAGCTTCAAGATAGACTGGATGCCCTGTCAACAAAATAGTGCTGCAGTGGATTCCAGTGCATTCTGGACTAGCTGGGAATGGAGACACTACAACAACAAAGTGATTGGCAGCAGCAGAATGGCGGCTGCAGCCCGTGGGCAGATGACATCAACAAGCTGAACAGGGAGAGCCAGGCCACCATATTTTCATCTACGCACTGATTACTCTGGACTGGGTCCATACAGAAAAGCAGGAACGTTTCACAAACCCAAACTGAAGCCTGAAGGTTTACACACTTTAATCAGATCACTCTGTATCAGCAATTATTTGAAGCTTCCGTGCCTAATGCATGAAGAGATACCAAAATAAAAGAACGATTAGCGAATGGCGGACTTCAGTACAAGCGTAAACAACCAATCAGAATGTTCGGCAGAAAGACCATGCAGTCACTTTATGATCAGAGCTAAATATAGATCACTTGCAACAAGCGTCAGCATGATCGTTTGCAATGGAATAGTCACAAATTGGTGGAAAAAAAAAAGAAGTAGACAAAAGTTTGCCAGCACGTTGTCATTTTTTTACAAACTTTCACAGACCTTAAGGAAAAGGACTGAAATTGACAGACTTTCCAGGGCCCTGAAAAAGCCTTGTCATTTTTTTATCAACTTTCACAAATGTTCACAGACCGTAAGGACCCTGCTGGACTCCCCTCGTGAGACTGGGTCATGCGGAAACAGCCCTATGCGAATTTGGCGTCGAAAATCAGTCTCCTTAGCACATTCTCCAAACATGTCCATACAGAGAAGCGGTCTGCTGGCAGTTCTGACCAGAAGACACGCCCCTGTACACAAAACTCTGAAAACATGCTGCCTAGCTCTTGACAGCTCACTTATTGGCAGCCAAAACAATATAAGATTTAAAGACGGCCATCAAAAAAATTAACGTTGCAGAAGGTGGAAGTGGAGATCTCGTGGTCGACATGTGGAAACTAAGTATTTTGATAACATTGTTTTGGCTATTAGGAACTATGAAACTTTATTACACATATTCATATTTACACATTTCTAGATGAAAATAAATAAAAGGAAAAGGGGAGACCTTACTAGATCCACCTTACGCTACATAAAATATCACCTAAAAGACCAGCCAGTTAAAAATAGTTACACTGATTGATTGTACATTGCTTAACGTCCCGACAGCAACAAGGCTTTCTCAGGAAGTGCCTGCACTGCTTCTGAAAAAAAAACTAAACAGAATATTGAATGTATGTCGCCAGCCTGTCCAATACGTTAAATAAACCTACGCCATGGGGCCTAAATAAAGCTAAGAACATTTAGCAACACACATCGAATATCAAGAGCTACAGGCAGTGCAGACAGTTGGGAGAGTTTTAAAAAGGCAAATACAGGTGAATGGACCAAGGGTAGACAGAAACACATGCCCCAGAGTAGAAGGAAAACCCACCCTGTGAAGCTGACCAAGGTGACCCTGGGAACTAAAAAGTAGTCAACCTCACCCAGGGCAGACCCGGGTGGGGTCTAAAAATAGTTACAATTAAATTGATGGGTTACATTGAAAATAATGAAATGATCACAACTTTTTATGCTCAATATGTATACTTTTTTTATAAAAAAACTGACAACAAAAAATATTTAAACAGAGGAGTATGACGTAAGCAATTTTTATGATTATTTTGCTTTACTTTGCGTACTGGTAAAATGGGGGTAGGGCAGCAGATTCAGCCACTGTGGCCCCTAAATGCGTCATAGCATCACAAAATCAGGTTGGGAGTAAATGTGGTACCCTATCCTAACCAATAAAACCTAACAAAGACCTATCGGTTGTATACAAAATTTCTGAGGGCACCGGAAACAAGGTACGTTTCCCAATTCGGCATTTTTAAATGGGAAAAAGCTATCATTCACCCCGAATGTACCGTAAATGATGCTGACTTTCCTTATTTTCTTGCACTTTATGCTCACATTATTGAAACTTAATAGGTAAAGAGGGGTCAAAATGAAATTGAATAACTTTAGTAATTTTTTCTAATTAATTTTGTGTATTTTTACAACTTGGGGGTAGGGATACAAAATCAACCACTGTGGCACTCACAGTGATCACAGCATCACCTAGTCAAGTTTATAATAATTGTGACATCCTGTTTTAATGATGTAAACCTGAAAATGGACTGTCAGCGCTATAGAAAATGTCTAAAGGCATCTGACACATTATTTTGGTCTTTTTTTGCGATTTTGCGGAAATGGTCGTTTGCTGGGTGCACAAATACCTTCACTGTGACCCAGAGATTCAATATTTTTTATTCTGTTTTTTGCAGAGGCTGCAGAACGTGTGCCTTAACATAATATTTCCTGATTTGGGCTTCTGGAATGAATTATGATTTATTTAGAGGAAAATGTTTCTCAACCTCATTTTAGCACCTGCGAAGAGCGTGAATGGGGGTACCCTTGCGCCATCGGCTATATCTCTGGTGTGTTCCTAAGGATTTTCGGGGAACATGGCTTAAACAGCTCAGGACATACTAAGGAACACTTTGAGACCCATATTGAGTACTGGGGGGGGGGGGGGGGCACGGTAGACCTTCCTAGCTTGTGGACTACTACTGCTTGAAATTAATTTGACTCCGATAGTTCAAGGGTGGTGCCACTTTTCAATTTTGTGCGCTTTCAAACCAATTCCTTGTAACCAGTCAGTGTTGTTTGGTGTTGTGGATTAAAATTCGTGCGTTTTCTTGTTTCCGACTGATGTGAACTATGCAGTGTCCGTTTCCGACTGCCGCTGTGCCTCTATTCTTAGACTCAGTGTTGTACACACGATTTATCTTCCTCGTTGGCGGGAGGTAAGTCCTTTAGCAAACAGTATGACGTCATAGCGTGTAGCGCTACGTGACAGATGCCACTCTGTTGAGAGCTTTGCTGTGGAGGACTGTTGAACCGATTGCTGGCCTCGGTTGAGTCTTGTTATGAATGTAGGATCGCAAAGTAGTTACCGGGGTTCTAGCTTGTCAGTCGTGAGGTGCTTTATTTTTCTGCTGAATTTCCAACCAGCCTTTATCAGAGTCAGGCGTGGGAGATGATTTCCATCCACCCTTTTATCAGGTGTGGGGAATGAGTTCCATCCACCCTTTGTCAGGTGTCGGGAATGAGTCTCAACCATCCTGGCCGGAAACAATCGATGAGTTCCTTCTTGCTTGTAGTTCTCCGTTGATTTAATAGTCTTGGGTCTTGGTTGCTTGGACGTTTTTTTTTTTTTTTTTTTTTTTTGGCAGCTGTTGTCTCCTACGTCATCCCGCTTCGTATGAGGCTTTCGGTCCATTCCTGCAGTATGCTCTGTCTGTCAGGCGTACAAACGTGAGAATGAGAGGTTGTTGTCTGTCGATATTAGTTCAATTGGATGCTGACAGTAAACATCTCTTATGACACGTCCGTCTTCCGTAACTGTTTCCTGGAAAATGAACTGCCTCGTCTGCTCCTCCCCTGGCGTATCACATCGGCCACAAGACAACGCACCAATTTTAATCCACAACACCAGGCAACACTGGTTACAAAGAATTGGTCTGAAAGCGCACAAAATGGAAATGAGGTTTAAAACACTAGCAACAAGCGAGGCCAACTTTTGTGTGAAACACTCAAATAAATGAAGGTCCATTTACACCGACAAAACCCGTCATCTACCACTAAAACGTCAGGCGGCCCACCGTGAGAAAACAACATCCACATTAACAAGTTGACACTTATGCCAACGGCAACAACAGCGATCTACAAAACGACAGCCACACCTAAACAATAGCAGCAACAACAACACTAAGCGGGTTTTAAAGCATCAACTGTTAGATATGCACCACGGCAACACTGCGGTCGGTATCCGATCTACACAGAGGGCGATACAAATGTCAGTCTGTTTGAAGTGCAGCAAAACAGCCGCACAAACAGCAATATACTAGCCCAGCCAGTAAAATCTACAAACACGAATACAGAAACAACAACAACATTAAATCTAAGACTTATCCGTCAAAATGGACAAATTAATAAACAAGAATATGACTCCCACGCAACAATAGACGGCCATGCACGCAGACTCCCAACGCTTTCTGGCGGCGTCTTATCGCGGCTAAGCCCCGCTGAGCAGGAAATGACCGTTGACTTGACAGGCACAAGCGCCTTGGGAAAAGATGACGCGGTGATACAATTGTATCCCGACATGTGAGCATAATTGAACTAACTGGATGTTGCAAGGATTTGAAAGCGATCATACTTTACACCAATTATGCCGCTTCAGGAGCCACAGTTACATGCATGGACTGCACTGACAACAACATCCATGTCCAGATGTAAAGGAATAAAATGCGACACAGAGGAATACACCAAGGAATGGATTGAAAATTGTAGGACGGTTCCCTGATGAGTAAATCGGAGCCTGTAGTTACTAACTACGAATACCGATCGAAACGCCCCCGAGTGCTTTACACATTTGACTTCATGCTCGGATGTTAATAGGCATCGGGACCAGAATGACAGGATGCATACCTGGGTGGGACCTGTCTTTTATTACCCTACCCTACCCTTACACCGACAAAACCCGTCCTCTACCACTAAATCGGTATACACGTCAGGCGGCCCACCGTGAGAAAACAACATCCACATTAACAAGTTGGCACTTAAGCCAACGGCAGCAACAGCGATCAACAAAACGACAGCCACATCAAAACAGTAGCACCAACTACAACACTACTTACTTACGCCTGTCGCCCCTCCCAGTGTATAGGCCGTCGACGAGAGACCTCCAGCGACTCCTGTCCTGTTCTTCTCCTTCGATTTTACTCCAAGTGGTTCCCAGTCTCTTGATGTCTGCTTGGAGGTCTCGACGCCATGTGTTTCTCGGCCTGCCTCTTTAACTACAACACTAAGCTGCTTTTAAAGCATCAACCACGGCAACACTGCGATCGGTATCATCTACACAGAGGGCGATACAAACTTCCAGTCTGTTGCAAGTGCAGCAACACAGCCGCACAAACACCAATTTACTAGCCCAGCCAACAACATTTACAAACACGAATACAGAAACAACAACATTAAATCTGAGATTTATCCGTCAAAATGTACGAATTAATAAACAAAGAATATGACTTCTACGCGACAATAGACGTCCATGCACGCAGACTCCCAACGCTTTCTGGCGGCGTCTTATCACGGCTAAGCACCGCTGAGCAGGAATGGACTGAGAATGGTAGGCCGGTTCCCTGATGAAACCCCACCCGGGTCTGCCCTGGAGGACTTGGGTGGGGTTAACTACTTTTTAGTTCCCAGGGTCACCCTGGTCAGCCCCACAGGGTGGGTTTCCCTTCTACTCTGGGGCATGTGTTTCTGTCTACCCTTGGTCCATTCATCTGTATTTTCCTTTTTTAAACTCTCCCTACTGTCTGCGCTGCCTGTCGCTCTTGATATTGGATGTGTAAATGGTCTTAGCTTTATTTAGGCCAGATGTCGTAGGTTTATTTAGGGTAATGGACCGGCTAGCGACATACATTCAATATTCTTTTTTTTTTTCTTTCTTTTTCTCAAGCAGTCTTGTCTTGTTGCGGTCGGGACGTTAAGCAATGTACAATCAATCAATTAATCCCTGATAAGTAAATCAGACAAAAAGTCATATAACTTTTGCATTTTCTGTCCGATTTGGCATTTTTCACCATCATTATAATCAGTCAGTCACTTAAAAGGTGCTTACCAAGTTTCAAGTCGATCAAATAAGAAATACAAATTTTCAGTGTGGAAAAAATTGGAAACTGTGCTAAGTCCAAAAATCACACATAAATTTAGCTTGCATCAAAATGTTCAGCGCATCAAACTGCATCAGATGAACATACCTAAAACATCGTAAACGCCATATTTAATAGAAACCTTAATGGCCAATGTTCCTGTATCAGTACTGAACGTGATCAACTTTAAAAGCCATCTGTACCTATTTTTCGCACACAGTTTTCACCTTTTTATCTTCATCATCTTCTCACAAACCATGCTGTCCCAAAAGTGCACCTGAGAAAAGTTTGTTAAATGTAATTCTTTTAGTCACCTTTGTTTGATAGCTTAGGTGGTCAAATAATTAAGATATCAATCGATTCCATTGCTATAATTTGTGGCCTGTGTCTTTTCGCTGAGATGGAGAGACATAATTTACTGTATGCATTTGGCTGATTTCTTGATTATAATTTGTTCAGGTAGTATTGACTACTGACCAACCTATTTTAAAACATTTAAATTGAAAACTATATTTTATTTTAAAACATCATTTTCATTCCAAAAACACTCTTATACTGAACATTCTTTCACTTAACATTTTGACTTTTATTTATTCATTCATTTGCTTGTTCAGTCGGTCTTTCATTCATTTATGCACACACACACACACACACACACACACACACACACACACACACACACACACACACACACACACACACACACACACACACACACACACACACACACATGGAGACAAAAGCCTCAGAGTGGGTTACCTACCATTTTATGTAAAAATGGGTTCACATATTTCTATTTAATCTAGGGCTCTGGAATTGATGCGAATGTTTAGAACTCACCTTATAACTAAGCTCTATAACTTAAAATAAAATAGACATTTTCTAGAAACACAGCCACTAGATGGAGAAAAAATGGGTTTCTACCAATAAAATGGGTGCCTCTCACACAAAAACATTACAGTGAAAATGGGTGTCTTCACAACATTAGGCATCTGTAATATGGTCAAAATCATGGAATACTTCTTTTTCACATTCATTTTTTTTACAACTTATGTGTATGTATGCATTCAAATTTTTAACATTGTATGGTGCAAAATTAAATGAACACTGGCCTGTAACCTTTAGATTATGGTTTTACAGAGGAAATCTTTTAAACATTGCTACGTTTTGTCCTTCTGAAGCAAAACAGTTTATCATGGCATTTATGTGAGAATCAACATAATGTATTCTGGAAATAAAAGGACTGTTTTATGTACTCTGGAGTTTGAGACAAACAGCAACAGAGAATTTGGAATATTAACCCTTATCATTCGGAATACACCAATGTGTGCAACAAGTGTGACTAAAATAGTCCAAGGGTAGTGCCAGAATAGTTTGGCGCCTCTAGGCACCAAGCTATTGTGGCACCACCCTTGAACTAAAGCCATTGGTCTATGTGCTCATCTGTAAGTACTGTAATGTAGCTTGCATATATGGCAGTATACAAATTTGAAGCTTTTAGCCTCAGTATGATGCGGGTTAAAAAGTGTATAAAAAAAATATGAAAGATAGAAAAAGACCCAGACGAAGAAACTAACACTTAACTTATTCTACCCCAGACACACCACAGCAAAATAAAGATCGACCATGATAGTTCAAGGGTGATGCCAGAATAGCTTGGCGCCTATGAGCGCCAAGCTATTCTGGCATCACCCTTGAACTATCATGGTCGATCTGTGTCCTGCACTGCAGCGCAGTCTTCAGAGGACGTCTTGAACATTTGGGGATTTCGGTCTTGGGGTATAATGAGTTAAAATGACAAAACAGAACAATGACATTAATTAATTAACTGACAACATAAGAAATCACTTGAAACTTCAGCCTTTATTAATTACATCAAAGGTGCATGCATAATTATGGCTGGCTGGCTGGCTTGGCTTGACTTCGCGAACGAAGATTTTATAGGAGTTGCCCACGACGTCTGCAGGCTTGTTCGTGGCTGCGGAGGCCAATCCGAGACAGGCAGGTTCGACCGCAGTGGCTGCAGGGGAAGGTATGGCCAGGGTTCTGAGCGGCGGCATCTCTGTTTTTTCTCCTGAGCCGCTTGTCCTTAAGGCTAGCTCTGTGAGAGTCCTCAAAGGAGACAGCTGCCTTGTAAATGGTGGAGCGCCAGGTGTCACGGTCCGCAGCAAGCGAAGACCACTGGTGGTGGTCGATTTGGCAGGCACTAAGTGACCTCTTGAGACAGTCTTTGTATCTCTTCTTTGGTGCCCCTCTGTCACGGTGTCCAGTAGCAAGCTCGCCGAACAGGGTGATCTTTGGCATGCATAATTATAAAAACACAGTAATTGTTTGTTAACACTTCAAATCAAACAATCAAGAACAGTCAAACCTTTTTCTGGCAACTTTGTGATGAGAAAAACTAGTTCTTGCCTTCGGCACGTAAAGAGTTTCAGCGACTTATGTGCCTCTATTCATAAAATGAAGAGAGAGAAATAAAGTTTAGCCGAATTGGTATACCTTGTCCAGTGCCTAGGTTAAACGCACCAGCGGTGCCAATGTTGCTATTTTGGCACCAGACCGGTCGCTCGGACTGGTCTGGTGCACCCGATCGGTTTAGAGCGTGTGCTTTCTGCACCTGTAACGGGCAACCTCGGAGAAAGAATCATGTGACCGTCGTTTGATTGCTGCAAAATAACATGAATAAAGAATAAACCCTTTCCCATATATGCAATCCGGCAATAATGCATCCATACTTATGCTAGCACCACGAAACATTACGCGATTTGGCAGATTTGAAAAATAGCTCTTTTTTAAATCCTCAATGGAGGTGATTTTGCGACATCTGCGTCGTTTGTGGCAGAAAGCACCGTCATAGCTGAAGTTCGAAAAATGAGCGCACTATATGTACAATGGACTTGATTCAGTGGTGTGGGGCATGACACAAGCCTCCGCCATCTCAACACAAAACTGGCGTGTTAGTGGAGGTAAAAGGCGCGGCTAAAAGTTAAAACTGCAAACGAACTTTTTTTTTTTTTTTTTGACTGCAATCACAATCTTCCGCGTGAACGTACGAGACCACACTACAAGTGCAGAAGCCAACCTGCGCGCACAGTTCTGGTGCACATGACCGGTGCGAGCGACCGATCTGGTGCGAAAATAGCAACAATGGCTTTGATTGATTGATTGTAAATTGCTTAACGTCCCGACAGCAGCAAGGCTTTCTCAGGACGTGTCTGCTTGTGAAAAAAAAAAAAAAAAAAAAAACAATATTAAATGTATGTTGCCAGCCGGTCCAATTCGTTAAATAAACCTACGACATGGGCCTAAATAAAGCTAAGACCATTTAGCAACACACATCCAATATCAAGAGCTACAGGCAGCGCAGACACTAGGGAGAGTTCAAAAAAAGAAAAAATACAGGTGAATGGACCAAGGGTAGACAGAAACACATGCCCCAGAATAGAGAGAAAAACCCACCCTGTGGGTCTGACCAGGGTGGCCCTGGGAACTAAAAAGTAGTTAACCCCACCCAAGTCCCCCAGGACAGACCCGGGTGGGGGAGCAACAATGGCGCTGCTGGTGCGTTTAACCTAGGTGGAGGGCGAGGTAAACCAACTCAGCTAAGGTTTATGCTTCCTGTGACTTTTGAAACAATGCAAAGTATGCAAGCGGTGTACTTTATAGTAACAAAAAAGTTACAGACATTTCCAAAATGATCGAGGTGTACATCAGATAAAAACAAGCTATACACACTGAAATAATAACACTCTTGTAATAAATCTTTATGTTGACAATGGTTTTCACATCTTATTATTGTCTTTCGTCCCGACTGGTTGTACATTGCTGAACGTCCGACTCTTCAGGACATGCCAGCACTGCTTGTGAAAAAAAAATCCGAACAGAATATTGAATGTATGTCGCCAGCCGGTCTAATACGCTAAATAAACTTAAGACCATTTAGCAACACACATCCAAAATCAAGAGAAATACCAAAATATTCCTTCTGCGAATGAAAATAAGTAGTGACTGATCTCTCTGTTTGTTTGTCTGTTTTGACAAAGTGGATTTACCCAAAATACTAATAAATTGTGTTGTAACCATCTTTTCTAAGCATGTTTCTTTCTCCGTTGGGTACTTCAGTCTTTGTCAAGAGATACAGGCGCGCAGGCAGTAGGGAGAGCTTAAAAAAGAAAAATACAAGTTAATGGACCAAGGGTAGACAGAAACACTTGACTCAGAATTGAGAGAAAAACCCACCCTGTGGGGTAGGGTGACCCTAGGAACTAAAAAGTAGTTAATCCCACCCAAGTCCCGAGGGCTGACCCGGTACGGCTTTACCAGCCAATGCTGGCGCTTAACACTTAGTTCGCTTCCAGCTGCCAGAGAGATAAGGCTGCCGTGAGGTCAAATTCCACTCTTGCGCGCTCATTCTATTTATATCACACTTGCTGCTGTGCTGTACACGGCGTGACCGGCGCTCTGCCGCAATAACAACTACCTACTGATTTGTATTCATAACACATCTCTGCCTAAAGTGACTGTTGTGGAAGCAACATCGTTCAAAAGTTGAAATTCTCACCTACACTACACTGATACCAAACATGACAACATTACGTCTTGCACTTGTGCAGCAGGTTGTGGTGAAAATAAAGAGAACGAGAATTTGTTGATGTTTGATGTCGGTGTTTATTGTGAAATTGACAAAGTTCCCACAGCCATAACACGACGACGCCACTTTCCCCAAAGAAACACACTTGCATGCATAAGGGTCAGCATGCCTACAGTAAGTATCACTTACCGGAGTTTGGTTCCATGGTGGGGGACGGAAGCAGGAGGGTGGTTAATGAGGTCACTGACAGGTCGCGTGTTCTGGCATTTCTCGCCCGCAGTCTCGGTACTCCACAGACTGCTATTGCCATCCCGAAATCCGATCAGTCCATCACAGGTCACAATATTCAACAGTGTTTTCAAACATACCTTGAGTTTAACACATTTTCTGACACACTAGACATATGAACCGAATACAGAGTTTCTGTTCACAGATACACAAGACCGACGCCGTCTATGCGAGAAATTTTTTTTCTGCCGGTTTGACTACTGGAGGAATGACGGAGTTGAGGACGGGTGACACGAGTGTCATGTGCTCGGTCATGAGCAAGCTGAGTTTTTCCTCCTCTATTTGCAAGCCATATGTCCTGCTCTTTAGAATGTTAATAGTAGCGTGATTCTCTTCACCTCCCTGCTCACCATGAAGCGCCAAACCAAATCCCCACTTTGTCATAAATTCAACACAGTGACATTCCAGGATATGTTGTTTCAGAATGATGCTACTGGCTAGAAAAGTACTTCGAAAAATACGCATGTAGTTTGCAATCTTGTCATTGATGTCTTGCATTGATTCATTCTTGCTCTTCACTGGCATTTTGTGAGAAACATTAGCATGAACTTGTGAGTAAAGGTCGTTCAGAATTCGGAACTTTAATGATATGTCATGCGCTGCTGCATGAAGTTTAGGATCATCTGTCAGCTTCATGGTATTGCTGATAACACTGTCACCAACATCAGTGAACACATCATACTTCAAGTAACGGTGGCAGTGGTTTTTTTTTTTTTTTTTTTTTTTTTTTTGCTACTTCCAAGTTTCCTCTGTCGACCTCAGAGGTCTCCATCCCACGCCGCTCACCCCAATCAACCCCAGTGTGCTCACCCAGGCCTACCAGCTGCCACAGCCAGACTCCCGGCCCCGCTGCTGTATATATGTCAGGTTAGGGGACTCCCTCCGGAGCAAACTCCGCACTACTGCCGAGTCACTTCGGTGGTCTTCCTACTTAACATTTTTCTTGCTAGTCACGGAGTCGACGAGTGAGAGCTCCCCCCAGAGGTGGCGAGTCAACCACTACGTCCTTCCACGCACAGCAGCAGGGTCTGGCCGAAGACAACCGCGCACCTAGGGCTCCTAGAGGCCGGACCGGGCTGAGGTCACCATGAGACGGAGACTTGAGGGGTCAGAGGCACCTGGAATAGCGTTTTTCTTTTTGCATGATGATGAGGATGATATGATGATGCCATGGTGGTCCATGTGGTTTTAGGGACTGCGTGACAGGGCCGCATTCCACGCTTCCTGTCATAAATATCCTGGCATTAACCAGGCCCGGGACTTGCGGACACCTGCGGTGCCAGCCGTGTAATCATCCACACCTTGCGATGCGTCATAACCCGGGTAACACCCCCAAAGTCGCACCCGTGAAGTGGGTGAGTCTCGGCTGAGTGGCATCAGCCTTCCCATTGGGTCCATAGCACACCCGCTCTGGGTAAGAGCCGACCCAGGTAGGAAAAATCCCGCTTGACTCGGCTGGGATTCGAACCCGGATCTCCCGGCCGCCAGTCCGACGCGCTAACCACTGTGCTACGGAGGCCGGTACGGTGGCAGTGGTTGCCAACAAACGAACGGCCATGGTATGCTTGCATAAATATCTTATTCCTCTTTAGTGCTTCGTCAAGGCCAGAAGTGACAGGCCCACACAGAAATGGCAACTTTGTCTCTTCTCTCAGAGCTTCTATTTTGTCCTAGAATTCTGCTACCCGCTGCATCTTCTGCTCACGTCGTTCATCAAATTGCTTCGCACTCTCATTGTCTCTTGTCGCTCAACACTGCAATACCCTCAGTCAGCTGTTTTCTTTTTTCCAGTTCTTTGATGACTCTTACTTCTGAAATGTACTTTTCAAAAGGTGTGTTTCCATCATGTGCCTCCTTTCCCTCGGCCAGTCTTTCAGCAATGGCTTTATCACGTTCGTGGCATTCTTGCTCTAAGAGGGAATGATGTTGTTTTACTATACCTAGCAGAAGATGGAGGTATGGTGATGTAGTTTGCTAAATCTCAACATCAAAGATTGGTCATGTACAACCTTGTTGTAATCCTTGGCATTCTTTTTGTCTCCTCCTGCACGTATGTATCGCCTGTAATCCCTCTTGATGTTGTTAAGAGTTCTCTGTTTCACTTGTACTCGCTCATGTGGAGCTCTTTGTAGCTGACGTTTTGAAGCTGTGCACCAGAGACAAGGGTGGACCCCTTGTGCTCCTGAGAGACCAAAGAGTTTGATGAGAAAATCATAATCTCCAAACAGAAATACACGTATCTGTTTTTCTTTCCATTTCATGGTTTGGAGAACTGACACCTGCTCTTTAAACGGCTGCAAAATTGTTTGAAGATTTTCATGACTGTCTTTACAGTTAGCCATACACACCAACAACGTATTTTGTTTA
Organism: Semisulcospira habei; assembly: GCA_036245525.1. Taxonomy (NCBI): domain Eukaryota; kingdom Metazoa; phylum Mollusca; class Gastropoda; family Semisulcospiridae; genus Semisulcospira; species Semisulcospira habei. The sequence continues at coordinate 124,748,885 of BTPG01000001.1, read as the reverse complement.
GAGTAGGGGTTTTGGAGATTAGCAACTTGAAGCATTGTTTTATAACTGTTACCGCCATGATCTCCTCCTAGTTTTATCCAAACTGCATCATTTGGTATTTGTTCATGCCGTTCAAGAAGATTTGCAGCTTCATATTTGTCAAGCAGGTCAGAAACAAAATGTGTGAGATCTTCTATGTAGGTGACAGGCGTTTTCTGGCTTTCTTTCTTGTTTGTGACTTTGTTTTCAAAGGTCAGATTCTTTTGTTCAATGGTCACTCTGCGACAGAGCGCTTCCTTCTGGGCCTGCCTTTCATTTCTTTCACTTTCAAGGTTGACACCAATACTTCTCATGAAACGTTGATATGTTCTGCACTTGGACCAGCTTAATCCTAGATTGGTTCACAGAGCAATACCCTGTCTTTTACAGACATACACAGATCGCCTATGGCCTGCTCTGTCTAATATTGCAGTCATTTTTTCATTTCTTTCTCGTCTCATAACTCGTCAGCTATTTGTTCAGTTTCGTCCACTTCTGATCCGCCAGACATATTTGCTCTAGCACGAGCTAGCACCTTCGAGCTTCTTTGTATTACGGCTGATGATGCCACTGTTGTTGGTTTTCTTGGTTTGGGTATGTGCATAAAATACAAAGGTTGTCCTCCAGTCTTGCAACGAATTGTGGCATCAGCCGATTCATTAAACATTGTGCGGTTTAGTGCCGTCTGATATTTTTCTTCCTCCTTTGTCAATGGCATCTGCAGTTCCTGCACAGGTCGAAGGCTGGGTCGTTTTATATGTGGAGATGTGGCTATATCGACACCCGTTTTTTCAATGGGTGAAATGGCTATTTTATGCGTCCGCTTTGCTGGTGGAGACGGGGTCCACATTCTTTGTAACGGCGACGTCTGAGCATCGACTGTGCATGGCGTTTTACGGGGAGTAGACGTCGGCGGAATGAAAACTGGTATCGCCTTCATTAGTGCTGTTATTAGTGTCAGTGTTATGAGCGTCGCATTCCGCGGATCGAAACGATCGTTTCTTCCCATGCGAACCCCACTTCGCTAGTCATCCTCCTTTACCTAGCTGCATGAAGCGAACACACGCGACACATTCTTCAACACTCGTATTTGGATCGAACATGGTCCAAATGTGTTGTGATGAGGCAAAGTAAACACACGCGACACATTCTTCAACACTCGTATTTGGATCGAACATGGTCCAAATGTGTTGTGATGAGGCAATATCAGACGCCGCATTTCACGTTGTCTCCTCGGACACACGTGTTTCAGTTGAGTCTATCCGTTTCATCCGACTACAGCAACTCCTACACATTGTTTTGGAGTGCATCAGGTCTTTGTCTTCCTGGATATTAATTCCATAACACTTGTGGATTAAGTGTTCTTAATTGATACAAAGAAATGACTTTTTATCCGTGTAGTTCTTTTGTGATCTCTCGCCACATATTCTGCACAATGCATTTACTCTCAGTGCATGGAACACACCTGTTTGTACACAGACTGTATGTGTTTCATCAGACTCCATCATGAGCAAAAGTTAAATCAAAAGTACATTTACAAGATTGACTGTTAGTGTTAAACTATTTCCCAAGAAAGAAACGTGACAATCTCCTCAATAGTATCCGTGTAACTAAGCCCTCTCTTTCCACAATTCCGGGAGTGTACACCAAGGCGGATGTCTGGAACTTGTCTGTCGACACCTGTCAGTGACCTCATTAAAATTAATCACCCTCCTGCTTCCGTACCCCACCATAGAACCAAAATTCGGTAAGTGATACTTATTGTAGGCATGCTGACCCTTATGTATGCAAGTGTGTTTCTTTGGGAAAAGTGGCGTCTTCGTGTTATGGCTGTGGGAACTTTGTCAATTTCACAACAAATTCTCGTTCGCATACATCAACAAATTCTCGTTCTCTTTATTTTCACCATAACCTGCTACACTGACAAGTGCAAGTCGTAATGTTGTCATGTTTGGTATCAGTGTGTAGGTGAGAATTTCAACTTTTGAACGATGTTGCTTTCACAACAGTCACTTTAGGCAGAGATGTGTTATGAATACAAATCAGTAGGTAGTTGTTATAGATGCAGAGCGCCGGTCACGCCGTGTACCGTGACAGCACAGCAGCAAGTGTGATATAAATAGAATGTGCGCGTGAGAGTGGAATTTGACCTCACGGCAGCCTTATCTCTCTGGCAGCTGGAAGCGAACTAAGTGTCAGCTATCGTAAAGGTGCGCGCGCGCGCTAGACGTGGGGGCCACTGATTAGTTGCAAAGTAAGGTTAATGTTACACAGTATACAAAATGATCCAGGTGTACATCAGATAAAAACAGAGCTATACACACTGAAAACAACCAAATAATAACACTCGTAATAAATCTTTATGTTGACAATGATTTTCTTATCGTATTATTGTCTTTCGTCCTCAACCGCTGTTCCGTTTGCAAAGTTTTAAATGTTATACAGTATACAAAATGATCCAGGCAGACTGTTACGATTGTGGTTGTGTTGTTCTGTGAGAGCATGCATGTGTTAATCGTAGGAAACGATCCGATATTTATTTGAGCTATCATGGTTACGTATCACGTACCTTTTCAGTGAGATTCTCTATTGTTCGCGCAGATAGCGGAATTGGTTTTGTTATGATACGCTAAGTTTAGTCCGGAAACTTCTAGCAAAGTCGCACGGAGGATAGCGGTAGTAGAGCTGCTCTATTTTTAGGCATAGTTGTTCTCTGTGCGTGTGAATTTAGCAGCCGTTCTTTGCGTGTTATGAAAGGTCGTGAACGGTGTGTCATACTTTTGTGTGACGTCATCACACACTAGGCTTTGGGGCTGAAATGAGCAGTCAAATTTTTGTAGACTATTGTAGTTATTCTAGAAAGTTCGTTTTTTTAATTAATATTTATGAGTTTCAGTTACGTGTTCCGTTCTGATTGGGTGCGTTGTGTAAATTCATTAGATTTTTCTGGAAAGTCGTTTACTATAAACGTTGGTGCTAGGAAGCACGTTTGTACATTGTCATGAATTGTCAGTTGTAGGGACACACAGTTTATCGTAGGTACGTGGCCCATATAGGGTGTACATTGTGAGAGACCCAGCGTAACGGTGGTGTACGTTGTATGAGAAACTTTGTGTCGCCAGTGTTAACATTTTCAGAGGAGACATTGTATCAGTGTTGGTGCATTTGGGAATGCATTGTGTGGAGATCGCATCACTGAATTAAAATATTGTTGGAACTGTTACTCCAGTGTAGCCTACATCCTTAAGCCACGTCTGACGGGTTGCAGCTGAATGAAGTTTATTTAAAAGAACCTTACGTGCGTGCGCCTGGTGTGTTTATCATACTACGATTACGAATCCACCACGTAACACACGCTATACACACTGAAAACAACCGAATAATAATAAGCGCATTAAATAGGCGCTTTATCCCAATTGAAAATCGGCTCAAAGCGCCGCCGCGAACTGAACCCAACAAGCACGCTCACGTGAATCACGCGCATTCACTCACACACTGAACATAAACACAGAACTTTCACGTGGTGCTAAGGGCAAGCTCAAGCGAGCTACTGTAGTTTTTGGAAATTCAAAATCGTTTGTATTTGAAATTTGATTAAGTGGACTGAAACTGATACCAAAGTGGAGGGGGAGGAAGAGCCGGAGTACCCGGAGAAAGAACCCCCGACGGTCCGCCCGAATTAAACACTCTTGTAATAAATCTTATGTTGACAATGGTTTTCTTATCTTATTATTGTCTTTTGTCCTCAACTGCTGTTCCGTTTGCAAAGTTTTAAATGTTATACAGTATACAAAATGATCCAGGCAGACCAACCCCATAGTAGCACTCTTGTAATAAATCGGTATGTTGACAATGGTTTTCTTATCTTATTATTGTCTTTCGTCCCCAGCCGGCTGTTTCGATTGCAAATTCAAAGGTTATACAGTATACAAAATGATTCAGGCATCCATCAGATAAAAACAAGCTATACACGCTGAAACCAACCCAATAATAATACTCTTGTAATAAATCTGTATGAAAACGAAAATACCGTGAGTGTGTACTCTCTGAGAATCTCAATTCATTTCTTTTGTAACTTGTTCAGTCTATTGCGGATGTAATCCTTAATGTTTGTTCAGCGCCTATGTCTAAGTGTGGGCTCTTCTGTGATTGCATGCTGTATCTCGGCCTTTCCAGGAAGTTTGTTCATGTGTCATGAAACGAGTTTGAACAGCTTTCTCTTCAGCTTTCCCCCATGGTTTCCTTGAAAATCTAGCTTTCTTTTGAACAGCAGCTGACGCAGTCCTGTCATCATCAAAACTATCTAGATTGTCATCAGGCTCTGGATGTCTTTTCTCTGTCATACTCATTGATTCCTTTGTTGTTGACTTGCTACTTGCTTCATTCACAGGTGCTTTTTCCCCGAGACTTCTCTGCAAGTTTCTGATGTGTCTTCATTGTCAAAGTCAATCTCTTCATCATCGCCCAGCTCAGCTCTAATGCAACTCTCGAAATCTGTCATCCCATTGTTAACTAACAGAAGAATACTTGCCACTTTTGCCTTTTGTAGGACGTCTTGAGGCTGGTGGTAGATGTGGCGATGAATCCGAATATCATGACCAAGGAAGTCTGCCAGCTGATCCTGGTCTAACTCTGAGATGGCCATTGACTGAGCCAAAGTTGCAACCTGCTTCCATAACTGAGTAAATGTGAACATGGCTGGGTTTGACACTTGTGCTTGTAGCGCATGTTCCTTCAGAAAATCATGGCCTCTGTAAGGCCTCTGACCAGAAGGTGTGGCAAAGATGTACTGGGAACCAGCGAGAGCTGGCACTGATTGCCTCAATTGAAGAATTCTGTCCACAGTTGTCATCATCTTCTTCGTCAGCAAAATGGGAACACTCCTATTAAACTTGCCTCTAATTCCACTCCCTGAAAATGATTCACCATTTTCTTCTCAACCTCTGTGAGACCTTTCAAGATATCTTGATTGGTGATCGATCCAATCTTAGCATTCTGGAAGTCTGATACCTTCATTCTCTAAACTTCTCCCCCTCGTTTTCAGTTGAAAAGTGATACAGCGCAAAGAGTTGCTTTAACCACTGTCGGATAATCTTCCGAAACCATCCTTGTCTCAAGAAGCTGTTGGACCTTCCTTACATCTTCACATGATGGGATCAACTTGGGTTTGTTCATGGTCCCCCCCCCCCCCCCCCACACACACCTGGGTCTGCCCAGGGGGACTTGGGCGGGGTTAACTAATTTTTCGTTCCCAGGGTCACCCTGGTCAGCCCCACAGGGTGGGTTTTCCTCTCAATTCTGGGGCATGTGTTTCTGTCTACCCATGGTCCATTCACCTGTATTTGCCTTTTAAAAACTCTCCCAACTGTCTGCGCTGCCTGTAGCTCTTGATATTGGATGTGTATTGCTAAATTGTCTTAGCTTTATTTAGGCCCCGTGTCTTAGGTTTATGTAACGTATTGGACTGGCTGGCGACAATGATCTGTTTAGTTTTTTTTCACAAACAGTGCAGGCACGTCCTGAGAAAGCCTTGCTGCTGTCGGAACGTTAAGCAATTTACAATCAAACAATTGTTCATGGTCATTTTCCCGACGGACTGGGCTGCTGTAGCTGACACACAATCATACCAGTCCCCGGTGAAGACAGAGTCAAACTGCTGCGCCTCAGAGAGCTCCTGTCGCCACCTGTCATCTGAACCATGCTCACGCTGTTTGGATGCCTGTGACTGTTTGATCTGTGAACATGTTTTCAAGACATGGCCTATGCGCATTGCGAGATTGCCTTTTTTGAACTGATGTGTGTCCTCATCAAATTCTGCTAGATCTTTTACAGCCAGTACAACATGATCAAAGCTAGCTGAATTGATCACAGCATTTAAACTTGCGATTTTCATTTCTGACCTCACTCTGATAATCTTTAATAGTCTCCCTAACTTCCGCATCCTGGAGCTGATTTGTCCAGCCGTGTGTTCTTCAATGTCCCTGCGGTCAAATAATCTTTTTCCATACTCAAGAAGCAAGGGGTCAGTTCTGATGAGACGGCTTATCTCATCGTCTCTCTGTCTGGCTAATACCTTATGATAGAAGGAAAATTCAACGTCTAAGGGTATTGGAAGCATTAGCCTCCCAGGTCGTGCCGCCTCAACTCTCTTAGTGAACTGAAACCCTCCTGGTTTTTGACAGCAACGTTTTCAGTGTACAGAGATCAGCTTTTTTCGATAGAGCCCTTTACAATGGCTACAGGCGAGAAGGTCGTCTACCTTACTAGTTTTGGTGCGATACTTAGGAATCAAACATCCTGATTTCTTTTTGAGAACGGCAACGTTATGCATGTAATCACCCTTATCTTGTAGTCTTATCCATGCTTGATGTCTTTGCTTTGTCCCTTTTTTCATCAACAAAATTTTAGCAACATCTGCCTCATCTGCATGGACATCTTGTAAGTGCGTGCTCATTTTCAAGACAAGCTTGATACACAATTTGCATGCATGTTTCTTGTCCCATTTGTACTTTCCTTTCCCTCTCTGCGACACGTGCACACCTGTTTCTTCTGTAAGCGCTCTTTCCCCACCCCCAACTCATGTTCCTTCTGCCTATCCACATTCTCATTGCCACCCCTAATTCACCCTCTAACGCACACTGCACCTTGCTGATACTTGCTTCACTGACACCTGCCCACCCTGAACCTGCCACTTTGATGAAATCTAGCATAGTCAATACAATACTGTCTGTGTCAGAGATCCCAGAGATTGATGGCGACACACCATCTGAATCCTGTGAGCTCGAGCCAGGAACAAACTCTTCATCATCACTGTCCTTGTATTGCGATGCTCTTGCACTCTCAGTCTCAGGTCCATCCCAGGCTCCATTTGCCAACTGGAAAAAGAAAAAAGAATCTGCTTTAGGACAGAAACAGCCCAATTTTGGTTTAAGGGGCCTTGCATAAGAATAAAAAGAGTAATCCCGTGTATGACCGATTTACATATGTGTGACCTCGGTGACGAGGGCTGGCTTCTGCAGCAGTAAAATCCATGTTTTCTGAAAATGTAAGCAGTTTTCACACATCTGTCAACCCCGCGTGACCCTTTGAGAGAGGTCACTCAAATTGGTATGTTTACAAAGGTCTTGCCTCAAAGTATCCTTGGGCCAAGCTTGTAAAATGTGGCTTGAATAGTCTCCGAGAAAATGTTACCGTTAAAGTTTACCATGGATGACGGACGGACGACCAGTGGCCAAGAACATAAACTCACGTTTGCTTCGCACGCGAGCCAATAAAATGAAGATGATCATAGAATTACTTACCAATTTGTAATTGGGGGCATTCCACTGCCGTCTATGCACCCTCCTACCAGACGCACCCTCTCCGGCAGAGGCTGAGCTATCCTGCTGCAGCTGACTAATTTTGCCTTGGGCCTTGGTTATCTGCCAGGAAGGGGCGTGCTTGTCCACTTCCATAGATCCCAATGGGTTTGGACATCCTGCTGCCATCTGGCGCTGGGTGTGTGCAGAAAGTCCTGAGTGTGGCCAAAACAGTGCTGCAAACATGTCAAATGCAACCATGTAAACTTGACATTTTGGATCAGATATATACATAATTACTGCAGTACCCCAGCCCCCTATGAACAATAACTGGTAATACAGTAAAAAGCAACACTTCAGTTGCACAATCCGAAAAACCTGTTTGTGGAAGTCTGTTCTTCGAATTGCGAGGCAGTTTTGCGTACGAGGACTGAAATACGCACTAAAATCTGGCGCCATTTTGGTTTTGTCATAGTATGATAGTGCATATGTGAAGTTAATTTTCGATCACAATCACACATGTCAGGAAAAAAAGCAAAAAAATCGCGTGACAGATTGACCTTGTAATGGTGTTATTGAATGAATTCCTTTCATTGAAGAAGAAAGCTTTTGTTAAAATTGTGGGGTTCTATTATCTTTTACTACAAGACTGATCAGCAGACAAACTGCCGTAGCAGACGTCTCAGTTTTCTCGGCGAAGCGGGTCAGTATCAGCTGACTGTGCAATTGTATCAGATTGGGAGCATCTCAGTTAAATAACTGCGCTAAATAAGTACACTTGGGCGTGCTCTTAAATAAAAAAAATGCATAAAATTGTACCTTTGCAAACGGAACAGAGGCGGCGGAACGAATGACAATAGAAACGGGAAACAACTCAGTTCATGTCACTGCGCAGCCGACCAATCAGGTATCAAGTTGATCTATAGAGACCCTCGCTTCCATGGAAACACATAGGCCCAGTGCGTTGCAAACACACAACATCATGTAAACCCCTGAAAATGGGGACACCCTATTTTGATATTTTTCTTTTCTGACTTTTGAATGAAAGATAATGCAGAAACAACCCTCAGAAAAAAATGGGTGCCTGACTTGGTCACCCAGAATTTTACACACACACATTTTCCAGAAGGATGGTAAAGAAAGTCATCCATTTTAAGGGTTTTGTGCACACACACACACACACACACACACACACACACACACACACACACACACACACACACACACACACACACACACACACACACAAACACACACACACACATACACACACACACAGCCGGTCAGCCTCTGGGTTACTAGAAATATCTAGCTGGCCATGTGGCCGTCCGAAACTAACTGCAGTGTGTTCCACAACTGAGCCCTCCAGCATCTAAGGGCATCAGCCTCTTGATCAAGCCGCATAGACTCTCATGCGTCTCCGACATTGAACGTTAAGGATCAATATCTTTCTTGCCGCGCAGGCACTTACATCTAGTTATTATGCTTACCCAGCCACCACATGCTCTGCTGTTAGTGGTGGTCAACCTGACGTCAGTGAGGCTTTGTTTTGATAAAGCCTTCTTCGTCAGTGCATAGATTCTCATCATTCTCTGTAGTCTACACGACGTTTAGTGGTCAACATCTTTCTGTTTATGTTCATTTGACTCTGTCCATGCCGAACGCACCAAATGTCTTGCCCTCCTGTCGGCAATTTTAGCTTAATCAAGCCACATAGACTTTCATGCGTCCTCGCAGACTCAGACGCCGAAAGAGGTGAACCCCTTACTTGCATCACATTTACCTCTGTTGCCTAGTTATGAGCGTGCCAGAGTTCTAATTTTTGCTATAGTTCAACTGCCAGCGAACATGGCCCTGGGACGAGGTTGAATGCGAGGGATTTCGATTGCAAGTGTCTGTTAGACAGGTCTAGCTGCCTGGCTACTTTTAATTTTGTGGGGGCATGTATATGCATAGTTAACTGTGAAAACTAACACTCGCTCACGTGTGGCAGCCATTGAGCTATCAAGAACACCCAAAATACACTCAAAACAAAACTATTTCATTTTGTGCTGTCCATTCAAGAAGTTGTAAATCAAATTTTATCACTTTTTGTATATTTTGCAAAACTCACATTTTGCATGAAATAGGCGACAGATAAAAACAAACAAACAACAAAATCATTACAAAAAGAAAAACATTTGACGAGAGTTAAAAACAAAGATGTCGGACTGCGTCGTTAGAAATGGAGCTAGTAGTCGGCATTTCCAACGTGAAAAGGCTGACATTTTGGGAAAGGAAGGTCTCAAAGTAGTGACTAGACTTTGCAGCCGTGAAGTACAGATAATAAAGAACTTGGTCAGGCATCTGGTATGTGTTTACACGTGTTGACCGGCCCAAGCCCGGCCCTCGGGCCCATAAAACTTGCCAAATGGCAGGCTGTTGTTTCTTGATGTTGTTTCTTGATGCCAAATGGCAGGTGGCGCGTGCCGTCCCCATTAAGAGGCGGTCAGCCGTAGAAAAGGGCTACTGGGACGCTCTGTATGAGCTTGATATGATATGTATCTGATAAGACTGGATGGTGTTGGACAGGGGAGAGGTGTAGAGTGTAAAAAAGACCGGGTCCAGGACGGACCCCTGTGGAACTCCGCAGGAGAGTCTGACTGGGTTAGAGGAGATGCCGTCGATGGTGACGGACTGCTGTCTGGCGGAGAGGTAGGAGAGAAAAAAGGAGTGAGCAGAGTCAGTGATGCCAAAGGAGTGGTGAAGGCTGTGGAGGAGGATAGAGTGATCTATAGTGTCGAAGGCAGCAGAGCGATCGAGTAGCGTAAGAAGGGAGATGTTGCCCGAGTCGGTGGGGAGAAGCAGATCGTTCAGGATATGTAGAAGGGCTGTTTCAGTGCTGTGATGTTTGCGATAGGCAGACTGGAAAGGACTGAGGAGATTGTTGTCGGCGAGGTGGAGGTTGAGCTGGTTAAGAACAATCTTCTCGAGAAGCTTGGACAGGAAAGAGAGATTGGAGACTGGGCGATAGTTCTTGAGTTCGTTTGGGTCGAGGTTGTGTTTTTTTAGGAGAGGACGGACAGTGGCAGACTTGAAGATATCGGGGACAGAGCCATTCTCTAGAGATGTGTTGATGATGTCGGTAATGAAAGGCAATAGTTTTGGAAGGCCGTCCTGGTAGAGAAAAGCCGGGAGAGGGTCTAGTTCGCAGGTTTTAAAAGGCATAGACTTTATGGTCTTGAGAACTTCGTCCTGAGAGACAGGGCGGAAGAACGAGAGGGGAGTGCCGGAAAAGGGGGTGTCAGGAAGGCAAGGCGGAGAAGGCAGAGTATCGAGTGTGTTGCACAGAGTTTGAATTTTGTCAGAAAAATAGGTGGAAAAGGCGGACGGGAGTTCTTCTTTGCTGTGTGTGTTGGGGAGAGGAGAGTCTTTAGAAGTGCTTAGGAGTGTGTTCATGGTAGCGTAGAGGGTTTTGGAAGAAGTGGATTCCAGGATATTGTTTTGAAGGTGTTTACGTTTGGAGTCGGAGATCATTCTGCAGACTTTGGATCTGGTGGTTTGAAAGATCTGTCTGAACGGTGAGGTCGGATGAGCGTCAGCGGCGTTTCGCTTGTCGGCGCTCACGCATGGCCTCAGCTATGTCGTCAGTGAGCCAGGGGGAGGGGAGTCGGTCGGGCATGGAGCAGGTGGTGACAGGGGCATGGGTGTCTAGGAGTTTTTGAAGGGCGGAATAGAAGTGGGATGAAAGATCAGGAGAGGGGGCGGGGTCCAAGAGAAGGTCGACAGCTTCGTAAAAGAATCACTCTCGGTTGACAGAATTTAGTTTGCGACGAGAGACAAGGAGCTTGGGTTTTATCGGGGGAGGTAGTTTGAGGGAGACGAGAATAGCGAGGTGATCAGAGGGGAGCACAGAGGAAGAGTGTCAGAGTCAAGAAATTGATCGAAGGTGGGGGTGATGATCCAGTCGAGGGTGTGGCCGAGTCGGTGGGTGGGTTTAGTGATGTGTTGTGTAAGATTGTGGTTTGAAAGTGATGTGCAAAGGCGTTTTGTGTCAGGGTGGTCGTTTTTTTTCGAAGTGGAATTTGAAGTCGCCAAGAAGGATTTCGTTTTTCGGGTCGTGTGCTGTAATGGTCGAGGAGGAGATCAAACTCGGTGAGGAACGTGGAGTTTGTGAGTTTGTTTTGAGATCTTGGAGGGGGCGATAGATACATGAGAAGATGAGAGATTGGCCAGGGAGTGTTGCTATGGCCACGACAGATTCGAAGGAGGGATGAGCAAAAGGGAGAGATTGAGAGAAGGAGAAGTGAGCAGAAAGACAGTCCCTGTAGATGATGGCAATGCCACCCCCTCTGGAAGCGCGCAGGAAGGAGGCCAGGCGGTAGCCACTCGGAGTGACGCTGGCGATGATGGGTTCATCGCCAGCTGGGCGGAGCCACGTTTCGGTGATCAAGACAATGTCTATGTCGTTGTCTAGGATGAAATCTGAAATCACGTCGGCTTTGCCATCTTTGCAAACAGACTGCACTGAACAGACACAGTTTTAAATTGGGTGAGGCAGAAGAAGAAGAGGGAGAAGAAACGGAAAAAGAAGAGGACAAAGGAGGAGGAGGATGGGGAGGGGAGGGGAGAAAGAGGAAGGGATGATGATGATGATGATGAAACGTTTTTATTCAGGATAAAATGTTTTAGGCATAGCAATGCCTATCTTCCAAACTGTCATGCTACTCTACACATATAAAAATACATCAGACGATACATCAAAAGATAAAACATATGTAAGTAAAAAGACCCATCCCCCACCCACCCACCCACCCCCACCCCCCCCCCTCCCCCACCCCCACTCAGAGGGAAAAAAAAAAAGAAATAAAAAATTAAAAAATATATATAATTATATACACAGGTATGAACCTGACATGTTAATGCAGACAGTCATTACATAATCTGCAGCAACAGTAGAAGAGTATTAGGTAATAGGAAACTTGTCACTAACTATACGAATAGTAGCATAAGGGAGCCGAACATACTATTACTTCTGAAGTAAATATTTATGGAGGCGATCTTTGAAGACGCTAATCTTATAAATTGATTTCAGGTGTGGAGGTAACATATTCCACGCTTTAGCGCCTGAAAAAGACAGACTGGTTTTACAGATGTCTAATCTAATTTTTGGAAGGTGGATCGAACTATTTCTCGTGTTTTTCCTATTATTGTCGGAAAATAGAGTTTTTAGATAGGGTGGGGCTTTTCCGTGCATGATCTTGTGCAGTAGAACACAGCGATTAAATTCAAACTGTTTCTTCAATGTTAGTAACTTGAGAGATTTTAATTTTTCATCAGTCGAAGTAGGACCGGGAAGTATTAATTTAATGCCCCGACGATACAAGGAATTAACTTTTTGCATGTGAACTTCGCTGCATCCATCCCAGACGGTAGAACTGTAGTCACAATGCGTTTTGATATGCACATGGAAAAAGAGTTTACGGATATCAGTATTAACTATATGGCGTAGTTTTGATAACAGGAACAGATTTTTGGAGATTGTTTTGCATACTGAGTCAGTATGCGGCTCCCAGCTTAATTGGTTGTCCACTATAACGCCTAATAAGCGATGCCTAGTTACTTGTTCAACAAGCTGTCTATCTAAGGAGAGTGTTAAAGGTGGTAGGCCATGCTGGTGTTTCTGACGTGTAGTAACTAACATGCTCTTTGTCTTTGGAATACTAATAATCATGTGATTATCATTGCACCAGCCTGCTACTTCATCAAGACTTTGTTGGAGTACCTTATTAATGGTTGCGATATCTTTATCAGATGTGTGTATGGTCGTGTCATCTGCGAACAGATCGCAGTTTGCGTCTAAATGAGATATGCACAGTGGCAGATCATTAATAAATAGATTAAATAATAAGGGCCCTAGAATAGACCCCTGTGGAACACCGCAACTTACTAAACCATCAGAGGAATATTTGCCATTTAGCAGTACTTTCTGTGTTCTGTCCCTGAGATAGGAAGATATAAAGGAGACAGTATTTGAGTCAATGTGATAGAATGGTAGTTTTTTTTAGTAGGATAGAGTGGTTGACAAGATCAAAAGCTTTTTTCAGGTCAAGAAAGATTGTACCTGATACTTTACTGTCATTTATGGCAGAGAGCCATTTATCAATTAAATGATTGAGGGCAGTTTGGCACGAATGTAGAGGTCGAAATCCTGATTGTGCTGCAGTTATCAGATGGTTTTGCTCCAGAAAGTTTAGAAGATGAGTATGGATATGCTTCTCGAGCGGTTTTGAAATACAGGATAATATGGAAATGGGCCTGTACTCGTTTAGGTTGCATAAATCTTTGCTTTTGGGAAGCGGGATTACCTTCGCTTTTTACAGCTCGTCGGGAAAAACGTTATGTCTGATCGATAAATTATAAATAAAGGTCAGGGATTTGACGACGTAAGGAAGAGATAGTTTTAAAATTTGACTATTAATACCATCTGGATCGCAAGACGATTTGTTCTTTAAACTGGAAATAGATTTGCCTACATCTAGGACAGTCATAAGCGGTACTAAAAATGGGCCGCAGGCTCTCTGTTGACTATGGTGACGTAGTTGATGAGAGCAAGTGTAGTTTACAGGGTTAGGTGTATTTGAATTCACCAGAGTTTGAGCAACAGTTATGAAGTGAGCGTTGAACGCATCAGCAGTAAGATCGGGCAGAATATTAGGCGATCGTTTACTGTTACCTTTGGTGAAATTGTTTATTACTTGCCAGACTGAACGGATGTCTTTGCCGTCGGCAATAATTTGTTCTGCATTTTGCCTCTGTGCTTTACGAACTAGAGATTTGACATGGTTTCGCTGCTTCTTGTATTCAGTAAATTTCTTGTCTCGTTTTAATTCATCTCTTACTTCCATTGCTTGTTTTATCTCACAGAGAGCCATTTTGGCATAACAGGATATTTGACGCATTTGATGCGCTTAGGCTCGTGTCTATCCAAAACGGCGAGAAACAGCTCGTACCAGCGTGACAGGGCATCGTTAGGGTTTTTGCGGTTTTGTATATCATAAAATGGTACTAAAGATAGGTCATATAAAAAAGCAGTTTGGTCGAATTTTTTAAAACATCTATACATTATGGTAGTGTGTCCTTTGATTGACTGTTTAGCTAACCTAACAGACAACGTAAATCAAACAGGAAAGTGATCACTAATGGAAATATTAGGTACGCTAACATTTTTTACAATGCTGACATTTGTGCTATATACATGGTCAATCAGCGTTGAAGATGAGGAAGTCACTCTAGTAGGTGACTGGACAAGCTGTTTCAACCCTAAAAAATTCAACATGGATCTCCACGAAGTGTGTCTTTGCTTTTGCAAGTCTATGTTGAAGTCTCCCAAAATATGTACATCACCTTTGGACTCCTGAACCACATCCATCATTAACACAAACTCGTCCTGCCAGGAGGCTGAGGCCGCTGGGTTTCTATATACAAAACCTATAAGAACAGGCGAGGACTTAGTCGTTTTAACTTCTAAGAAGAAGAGGGAGAAGAAACGGAAGAAGAAGAGGACAAAGGGGAGGGAAGGGGAGAAAGAGGAGGGAGGGGGAGAGAGGGAAGGAGGAAAAGATGAGGAAGGAGAACCGGGGAAGAAAGAGGAGGGCGAGGGAGAGGTCAGGGAGTACGAAAAGATGAGGAAGATGGAGGGTGAAGGGGAGAAGATAGGGGGAGGAGGAGGAGGAAAAAGCGGGCGAAGGAGGGGGGGGGGGGTGTGGGGAGGGAGGGGGAGGAGGGCGAAGGAGGAGGCGGTTGAGGAGAGCAGGGAGTGGTGGATGAGGAAGAGAGGAGAAGAAATGGGAGATGATGATGATGAAACGTTTTATTGACAGGATAAAGTTTTAGGCGAAACGCCTCTCTTACAAACTGTCCTGTTAGAAAAGAAACATTAATAGCAAAGAGTAAGAAAAACACAATAAATCGAAACATGAAGAAATAAACTGAAAAAAAGAAGAAGAAGGAAGAGAGGGGGAGAAGACGAGGAGGTGGGGGGAGGCAGAAGGGGTGGAAGCGTATAGGGAAAGAAGACGAAATGTGTGTTTGTGTGTGTGGTGGTGAGTCGCGCCTTCTGCTTGTTCCGCCCCTGCGGCCTCTCTTTCGCGATCGGGTGCCGCATAAGGCATCTGCAACACTGTCGGCAGCACCAGCCGCGCAGTTGGTGGCATGGCGACGTAGAGATAGCAGTTGTTGGCGTGTGTATCTGATGAGCATGATTGTTTGTGAGAACAAGAGAAAGAAAGACGAAGAGAGGGTGCAAAATGGAAGGCAGGAGAAAATGTGCAGTAGGGTGTGTGTGTGTGTGTATGTATGTGTGTGTTTGTGTGTGTGTGTGTGTGTGTGTGTGTGTGTGTGTGTGTGTGTGTGTGTGTGTGCACAAAAGCCCTAAAATGGGTGACTGTCTTTACCATCCTTATAGAAAATGGGTGTGTGTAAAATTCTGGGTGCCCAAGTCAGACACCCATTTTTTTCTGAGGGTTGTTTGTGTATTGTCTGGCGGTAAGAAGTTATAAAAAATATTTAAAAAATCAGTTTTTCCCATTTAGGGATTTTCATGCACTTTTGTGTTTAAAAGACACTCTGCTAGTGTGTTTGAACTTGTTCCAGCAGTGTGTGTGTGTGTGTGTGTGTGTGTGTGTGTGTGTGTGTGTGTGTGTGCGTGTGTGTGTGTGCACAAAACCCGTAAAATGGGCGTGTGTGTGTGACATCACCCTTCTCAGCTATAAATAACTTAATACCTTGGAGAGATACGAAAGGTACGGGGGGATAGGAGGGGGGGGGGGGTGGTATTGTATTTGTGTGAGGGAGTAAATTGCTGCAAAATTAGGTTTGTTATTTGAGGGTGTGGTTGTTTTGTAGAAAAAAAAAGAAAAAAAAAAAGTGTGTGTTGAGTTGTGTTGTGCTTCCGGGGTGATGTGGTGGGAGGTGATGTCTAGTGACAAATTTGAGAGCAATGACTAGGACAATGTATTTTTACGCGAGCAAGTTACTATGAAGTGAAGTGATCGTATGAGTGCGCAGTGTGAGATAGGACGTGCACTTCGGGGGACCCCCACCCGGGTCTGCCCTGGGGGACATGGGTGGGGTTAACTACTTTTTAGTTCCCATGTTCACCCTGGTCAGCCCCACAGGGTGGGTTTTCCCCTCTATTCTGGGGCATGTGTTTCTGTCTACCCTTGGTCCATTCACCTGTATTTTCCTTTTTTAAACTCTCCCTACTGTCTGCGCTGTCTGTAGCTCTTGATATTGGATGTGTGTTACTAAATGGTCTTAGCTTTATTTAGGCCCTATGTCGTAGGTTTATTTAACGTGCTGGATCGGCTGGTGACATACATTCAACATTCTGTTTAGTTGGGTTTTTTTCACACGCAGTGCATGCACGTCCTGAGAAAGCCGTGTTGCTGTCGGGACGTTAAGCAATGTACAATCAATCAATCACTTCGGGGGACGCTGCTGTTGTCTTGTGTCCTGCCCGACCCTTTGGTTGAACCTGTTGCTTTGTTTGTAGGTTTGTCAGTGTTGTGAATGCTTTGGTTTTGGCTGCATGTCCTCTTAGATTGTATGCACAAATTGATTGAATGCAAATGACTTTACACAGTCAGCGTCATTACGGGCGTCGTCTGCTGCAGTCGGTCGTTTAGTGCAGTAAAAAGAGTGCAGGCTTGGATGGGCCATTTTCGGATGTAATGCTAGTTCAGAGAAAGAAACCTAATGTTGCCAAAAGGTGTAATAGTAAAGTATTATTTGTGTGAATGCTGTCCGTTTGAGGGAAGGACTGGAAAGTCGAGTGTTGAGCGAAGAGAGAAGGCGACAATGGGAAAAATATCGAGCACTATACGTTGGAATATATGCATAACAGTTACGACACTCTTGTAAATTAAAACACTTTTAACATTAACAATAGTTGAGTTAAAACAGTTTTAAAACAATTTTAATAAAAACTTTTGCCCGATTTTAAAAACAACAGTTTCTTAGTTTTAAACCTTGTATCACACCATAAACGCCACGATTGCTTCTCAGTCTTAGCTGTCCTATAGTGTGGAATATGGGACTTTGCCAAATGGATCCATCTAGTGCACTCCAAATGTGTATTTGTGAGTGGTTCGACATGCAACTCGGTGCGCACCTCTGAAATGACCTACTGATTCCACTGATAATGAAAATCTTTCATTCATAAGAGAGCATTCAGCAGCTCTATAAACCAAAAGTGACCCCCCCCCCACTCTCCCCTCCCCCCCCCCAACCCCCTCACAACCCCACCCAACAATCATAATAATAAAATCAACCAGAGGTATGCCATTGTCCATGCAATGTTACTGAAAACACCAAAACAATGTGATCCGAATGCAAATTGTGATATTTTGTGATGACACAGAGTGTTGCATACCCGAATCAATGCACTGTTGTAAAGGCCAAGGTCACAACGGCCATATTTGTTTTGTGCAGAATTGTTGCTAAGCAATATCTCAATAACCATTGAGCCTATTCAATCCAAATTTTAAATTATAGAATTTTACCATATATCACACATTGCCATCAATCTTAACTGTGCCTCTACCTCAAGGTCAAGGTCATTGTTGCCATATCTTTCTTGCAGATTATTGAGTAGAGAATACCTCTGAAACTGCTGTACTGATTTGCTTTGAATTTTTAGGAAAAGATGCCTTACCCTCATAGCTGATGTTTTTAACAGAATGAATTCATGACCTGTAAGGTGAAGCTCGCAGAGGCCGTATTTGTGTGAGCCTTTGTGCAGGCAATATCTCTGAAACCAAAGGCCCGAATTTTTCCAACATTTGTTCGATGATGTTTGCACTTAATCCCTTCACAGCCGAGAAACTCGCAATAGGATTCATCTGCAAGACACACAGATCCTCATGAGCCTCGCGCAATCGCGGGGGCTCATGGCGATTTTGGCTCTTGCTGACACAACTGACATATATTTATTTGACGGTTGGGGTCCTTGGAACTGAATTAGGAAAGATTTCAGAGCAATATTTGCGTCTAGTGGTAGTGAAGAGAATAAAACATGTCAAAAACCAGGTTTATGTCGCTACATCACTTCAAGATGATGCGCACAGTTGTCAGGAATGCTTTCAGACACTCACTAGACAAAATGGCGCATTACTGTCTGCGAGGAGGGGGTGGGGCTAAATAGTTGTTCCAAGAGCAATCCTTGTTGGCTTAGGTGTGACAGCAAATGTGAAACAGTATAAATGTAGTCACCAATCGTCTATGCAGCCGCTCTTCAGTTTTCGTGTGTGTTTATGTGCGGTTTGTATAAGGCAATTTCTTAGGGGTTATAACATTCACAGACTTTAAACTCGACACAATTGTAGTTTACAAGAACAACGTTACCTACATATTTCACCTGTAAAAAAGGTCAAGGTCATCCCAGGTCGATGTGTTTTTAAAGATTAGTCATTTTTTGCTCACAATTTTTTTCTAAAGTTAACTTTGGGAGCAAAAGTTTGAAAGTACGTAAGTATGCATTTATACCACGAATACTATTGCGAATGACCTCTCTTTAAGGTATAAGGCAGTTAAAAAAAAATTAAAAAAATAAAAATGTGTGGCAGATTTTGTAGACCTTTAAGCTTTTTGTGGGAACTCTTTCTGTCCGGGGAGTCACAGTTGCTGAGAATGTGAAGAGGGTGAGGACCTACAAATGCGCCACTTGTTTACTATCAAACGAGATGCGGGTGGTGCTGGTGTGAGTGCGGGTGGGAGGTCGCGGGAAGGGGGAGAGAGGTCTGGAGACCTTTTCACCAATGGGCAAAAAATCACACGACGGACCGTTTACAATTTCCAAGAAGAGGCGATGGAGGGGTGTGTGTGTGGCGGGGGGGGGGGGGGGGGGGGGGGGGGTGGGGGGGGGTGTCAAACTCCCCAAAATGGAAAATTACACATTAAAAAATATCCTGGGAGCCGTGCACCTTGGAACATTCCTCTCCTCTTGAATATGTACATAAACCTGTGTACATAATGCTAGCTTGTATCAATTTACTTCTGAGGTGGAAAAATTAAATACAGTAGCTTTTATTCCCCCATACATAGAACATTTTCAACATACTTGGTGACATGCCTGCCCTTTGACCTTTGGAAGGAGCCAATAAAATTAATATGCATAGACAGTTTAACCCCTAGCAAAACATTTTCACTGGGGTCTTATTGCAAAGTTCACATACGAACTACCTGTAATAACAACCTAAAATAAAAGCTTTCTTACTTCTCGTGACCTTTGACCTTAAGGAGAGGTTAGCTTAGTAGAGCTGCAAACAAACGTTGTATCATCACTTTTGTCTTTGGCAAGTTTTAAAATAAGATTATAACTATTTTCTTTAAAAATCACCCGTTTATTGACCTTTGTAACCTTGACTTTTTATGGAAGTCAGCGCAAGTGACAATCAAAGCTATTGTCAAATAGGATCACTGTGCCAAATTAGAAGTCTGTGGCTTTGATGGACTCTCAGAATTTCAAAACGATAACATCTGTCACAATTGGATATACACAGGGTGATGGATGGATGGACCAATAGTGGACCAGTGGCGGATGACTTATTATATTTAACTCACTTTTAATATTAAATGAACCTATAATTTATGCTTACCATCTCTCATGCCTTAATTTTCCAACAAAATGTAAGTGAAACTTGTAAAAAGGACATAATCACACTTTTTTTATAATAGGAGACCTAGTGTTTTCATATTAGGCAAATGGTGCCTAATATGAAACAATGTGTCACTTTTTTCAAACTGGAACTGCTTCTGCATCGATTCGAGTTTTGAAATTTGGCTTTGTCCTAAGATGCATCAATATATTCTCAATCAAACCCTGGTTTTGGATTGATTCTACCTTTCTTTGGACGGTCGCGCGAGACGTTTTAGCTTAAGTGTTTCATACATGGGACTCCTCCCCTAAAATCAATAGGACGGCAGGAACACGAACAACAACACAGCAACAGAAGCAACCGCGGGTGACACAAACTTACACAGTAAACACTTCACACACTAACGAGCAACACAAAAACAGGGCGGCGGAGGGTCTGCTCTGCTGAGCAGTGCCGAAGCCACGCTGCGGAAAAAAATCCAAAATGGCAATGTAAATCCGGTAAAGTTGAACCGACAAAACACTATTCAATACGATACCACTCGAACAGCAGCCAGATCTGACGAAAAACAAGCATACAATCCTCATCAGCGCACTCTAATATGACACTCAGCAGACTTTCAGCACACGAAAACACAGTACATCCAACGAAAAACCACTTAAACACAGGCAGCAAAAAAGCACGCGGTAGTCGCACATCCAAGATGGCGCCCAAGATGCTTGCACCCATCCATCCATCCATCCATTCATCCATTCATCCATTCATTTTTGTTTTACATATAGGCCTACATGCACAGTGTGTAAATAAGCAATTATGGGAAAATGTGTTTCGTCAACTGAGTTGCAAAGCACAGTCATTCACACCACAGATCATTCTATATTATTTCGTCTGTTATATCGCTGAGCCAAAATGTCCCCTCGTGTGGCAATAAAGTATTATTGTATTGTATTGTATTGTATTGTATTGTATTGTATTGTATTGTATTGTATTGTATTGTATTGTATTGATGGTATTGTATTGTTTGTAACACCGGTCAAGGTCATTCGCCTCACAGGCTGAGTCAGTGTTCCTGAGAATGACTTACGTTTGTAATTTTTGGCAAGCTGTGTCAGGATGCGGATTACTTTGTTCATGTGGGCATCTTAGGCCTCTCCGGCATTGAGATTCTGCGTACTTTGGATTTTCTTTTCAACAAGGCTGGCTTTTTTGAACGACCAATGCCCGACATTCCAGCTGCTGTTGGACCCGGTTGAGCGCGATAGACGTGTACTCACACAATACAGCCGCGCTGAACTCCTTCCTGCGCCACCAGCTGGCTTGACTGCAGAGCTGACCTCTCACCTCCGCGCACTAAAGATTGGTGCACGCTTTTTCCGAGGAAGCGCCAACTTGATACGACGCGGCGGCGTTCGTAAACAAACACACAGACGCAACAACATAAAGGTACTGTCTGTCAATGTGCAGTCTGTTCGTCAGAAAGCCTCTGAAATTCATGACTTGATCCTTGACCAGGACGCTGATATTGTGATATTGTCTGAGACGTGGCTTTATCCCCAGGGAGACTATGAGGCCTGCATCGCTACTCTAACCCCGGCGGGATACGATTTCCGGCCGATCGTTTCCCCGCACTGGATCGAGAGGAGGTGGCATCGGTTTTGTCATCAGGTCAGCTCTTTCTTGCAACGTTTCGTTAAGACCACTTGAATTTACATCGATGGAGGCTGTTGAGCTTAAACTTTCAGTAAGCCTTACCTCCATCACACTTCTGTGTCTCTACCGGCCGCCGCCGAGTAGGCGCAATAAACTCAGTGACTGATTCCATTTTTCTTCGGGAATTCCCGGAGCTGTTGTCCCGATACGTGAACTTGTGTTGCGATTTCTCCATCCTAGGCGACTTTAACTGCCATTTTGATGACAGTACTGACTGCCAGGCCGTGAGCCGTCTGAAGACTATGCTGAGCGATCACAATCTGGCACAGCTTATTGGCGTCCATACACATAACGCGGCCACACACTCGACTGGGCGGTGGTCCGTACCGAGGGCAGCATGTTGTCTCTTAAAGCAGTGCAGGATTATCCTGGTCTTTCTGACCACAGTGTCCTCGCTTGCACTATTGCAGTTACCAGACCTCGCCCCCGTAAACGACTCGTGACGTTACGAAACATTCGCAATATTTCGTCCGCTGATTTTCAGGCCCAGGTAAAGGAGATGGACAGCAGCTACAGATTTGTGTCAGTCATCTACATTGGAGCCTGAGCAGCTCGTGGACGCCTACAACAACGGGCTTCGACAGGTGCTCGACCGACACGCCCCCTCTGTCACCAGGCTGGTGAGGGACCGACCATCCGCCCTGTGGTTATCCGATGACGCTCGCCGCCGACGGAGACGCGCGGAGCGTCATTGAAGACGGACTGGCCTGACTGTCCACAGACAGGTCTTCGTGAAAGTGAGGACCGAAGCAACAGCCTGCCAGGAGACAGTTCTACCAGGACAGGATCGACTCCAGCTCGTCGTCCAAGAAACTCTTCTCAGTCTTCAGTGAGCTGCAGGGCAAGCCTCGTACCACGCCCCTTCCGACGGATGTGTCAAGCCTTGTCCTTCCTCAACGTTTCTGTGAATTTTTCTCAGATAAGATTAACCACATTCGCTCTGAACTAGACTCGTGTTCATGTGATCCCCCAGACAAAGTAACTATGGGTGTTTTTGGACAATTTATATACACCCCCTAATTGTATGATATTTGCCCACGAAACACACACTTCGTCACACCATGCATTTTCCCCATATTTTCTTTATTTTTATTTGAAAAATAGAGAATATGAGCGAATTTGGACAATTCCTATAGATCCCAAATTTCCATTGTTTTTTTACCACATACTACCACACCTTCACGCCGCCCATTTTTTTCAGCGCCTCGGCATGCTTGTCTAAATTACCGACCGCTACTGAACACGCCACTGCATTATTATTTGAACAGTCACCATTTTATGTACCTCTCAGCAGAGTAATACCAACAGGGGGTTAACACCTGAGCTAATTAATCCATCGGTTATGTCAGTGTGTTTATTTTGCAATGCGTATTTAATATATTTAATTATAGTTTCAAAAAATTTATATTTTTTATTATAAAATGAATCAAGATGAATTACTTCTTCTAAATGATATCAATGCTGCAGAGAACAAAGACTTAGACTCGAAAAAACAGCGCCTTCTTTCTGTAGTTGTGTCAGGCAAATCAAAGGCTTATCTCGGAAAACAATACATGACAGAGTATATTGAATCTCTCACCGCTGACGAGCTAATCAAACTTCATTCTAAATATGAAAACCACATTGCTTCACTAATGACTCGTGATTTAAGCCGGCCCTATGTATGCCTATACACAAAAGCAGTGAGTCACTTTCTACCTGTGGATAGTGACAGCCTATCACACGACCTTGAAAGCAATCCTATTGTTTCAAGTTTAATTGGTAAATTAGCATGCATCATGTTTTACAAGTTTGGAAATTACCTGTAGTAACCCTTCTTGTTATCGGGAGTCATATTGATTTCTCGAAAATAAATTTTACTGCAGAAGAAAATGGACGAAACCCAGACGACTCCACAACCGAACCCCAGTCCGGTCTTGATGCAGGTTCAAACTGTGACTAAGGCTAAAAGTCCAGGCAGGGTTGAGGCTGGAAAAAGATTAGCTGAATATAATAGACAAAAAAAATTACAGCTTCAAGCACAAACAGAAAAGGCTCATGTAACTAACCCACCATCAGCACCGTCAACACCGTCAGGACCATCAGGACCTGTGTCAATACCGTCACTCCCTCATCAAAGTGAGAGACAAACAACCCAGACTAACCCTGACCCCGAACCTCAAACAACAAAATATATAGTTGCCGGATTTGTTGTCGGATTTGCTTACATAGGTTATCAATTATACAAAAAATACAAACCACAGACTCGTACAGTGACCAAAAAATCAGACACTCCAAAAACAAAACCAGAAGTCGCCACATTACCAGTAACATCCAAAGCCATTGACCCATTTTATATGGAGTAAATAAAAATATTATTTTAATTTTTATTGCCTTAGAAAATGAGCGACACAAAGAACTTGATGAACCTTGTATATCACTCTGCCGTGATAAGTGGACTAGCAGTAGCTTATTCTATGCTAGGAAAAAATCTTCTCAAAATGAAATTAGCACACCTCAGTAGATTAGATTTTGAAGACAGCGCTAAGCTAATTGTAGTTGTTACTGCGTCAATTGCGACAAAAGACTTTCTTGTCAAGCAGGGAATTATTCCCAAAAATGTTTCTATGTAAATAAAATAAATATGGCGACTTTAGCAGTAATAATTGGAGGCGCGATGGTCAACGCCCTGGCATTTAGCGGCTCAAATTATCTCTTTTCAAAAGTAGGCAGAGAGGAATCTGCAGAAGAAATGAAGCGTCACAATGAGGCGTCTGAAAAACTGGCACAAGCTCAACAAGATTATGAGAAGCAAAGAATAGAAAAACTTGATTTTATCAATGAAAAACTCCGACTTGAAGGTCACGCACAACATACGTTTTCAAATACAGACGACGCAATTCGTGAGTATTTTTTAGTCACTGGTAATGACATCCCAAAACCAAAACTTAGTGATTACTACAAACCAAGCACACAACAAAGAAACGGGGAGATAATCTTTGTTCTAGTGGGAATGACATTTGTTTATTTTACTGGACTTTATATTGCTAGAAGAAATGAACCCCGGGGTAGAAAATAAACTATTGAAAATATATTACTCTCCATCAGGGTATTGGAAAGGAGCAACCGCTATTCAAAAATTACATGCCGCTGTGGGTGGAGATGTATCACTCAATGAAGTCAAACAATGGTTACAGAGACAAGCAATATGGCAAGTATACCTTCCTGCTCCAAGAAAGATAACAAGACCCCATTTTGAAAACACTACCCCAAATGACACACATCAAATGGACCTCCTGTTCCTACCACATGACACAATAAGAAAGAAACGATACAAATACGCACTGACTGTCATAGACATAGCTTTAAGGTACAAAGACGCCGAACCCATATCTGACAAAACTGCTGTAACAGTTGCCACTGCATTAACAACAATATATAGCCGAGGCCCTTTAAAATTTCCTAGACTAGTGCAGGTTGATGACGGGAGTGAATTCAAAGGTGCTGTTAACCAGTTATTTGCGAAGCATGGCGTACTGGTTAGATGAGGCATTCCAGGTGTGCACAGATCACAGGCAATTGTAGAGAATTTTAACAAACAGTTATCAGAGAGACTTTTTAGCTACCAGTATTCAAAGGAACTTATGCATGACACCCGTAACACTGAGTGGGTAAAGAGATTACCACATGTGATAAAAGCAATGAACAATGAAGGTCATGTAAAGCCTGTTGATGCTATTAAATTAAAAACAATTACAGAGCCAAAAACAGGACCAACCCCAGCACCCAACACAAGTTTATTTACTAAACAGGTAAGATATTTATATCAACCTGGAGAATCAGAAAATGACGTAAAGCGCAGAGCGACAGACCCCATCTGGTCAACGTCTGTACACAATATAAAAAAAATAGTCCCCAGTCCTGACGCAACAATATATTACCTGTACGAGCCTGCACCCCAAAGGGCATTTGTCAGAGAAGAATTACAGATTATTCCCCCAGACACCGTTACTCATTTCAGTAACTAACTCATCAATTAGTTCATCAACCAGTTCATCGGCTATTTCTTCAGATAACTTAAGCCTGTAATGTCCAGGTGCGTAAGCTTTTTCCTTACTGTGAAACACACGTTTCGTGTCACCAACTGCAAGTGACTTTTTATTTGTTTGGATCATTTCAAGATTATGTTTGTTTGACCTCAGTGACTTGTTTGGATAATCAGGCATTAATGCACCATCTAACACTTGCTTGTAATGTTCATGACGAATGTCTTTATTTTTTATTGCTGATTTTTTTATTCCTTTGGCTTTCGACTGATACCCTTTTGGTGCAGTATAGAATACATTTTTGATCTCAGTCCAACGTACTCAACTATTGGCACACCATTCAGTTCATCTTTAAACTTACCAGGCACTTTTTTGTTCTGTGTGCTAAACAGCGGGTGATCCTTAGGATAGTCAGATGTGCCGTACATGTGTAACTCTGTTTTCATGTCTTCATAAAAGTCTTCAGTACATACATCAATAATCATAGAGTCAGTGTCAGTGTATAGTAGACGACACTCAGGATACTTTGGCTTAAAGTAATCATAATAAAATTCAAGCATCAACAGTTTTGACAACTCAAGAATTGCCATACCAATGAATACTGGCTTGTCCAGTTTGACAATCTTTTTTTTGAGTGACACTGCATACAATGATGAATGAAACTCTTTGTACCCTGTGTACTGTGGCTTGCCTGTAAGTTTAATTGCACCTGATTCAGTTGTGACCAGTCTCACATCTTTGCGGTGATGAGGATTTTCCATTGTCTTGCCAAAACAGGCATTGTTCATAAGCTTAAAGAAGTCTTTGTCAAATGCAGTGTTGCCATCTCTTGCACGCAATGTTGTGTTCTTCATTATGTAATCTTTCATGAAAGCACTCTGATCAAATTGAATTCCTCTGTGAACTTTCTTTAGTACTAACCCGTGTCTGATGTAAAACTGTAACAAACGATAGTGGCAAACATAATTGAATTTGTCATTCAAATTTGGCACAAGTTTGGTGTCTTCTTTTTTACCCGTCATACTCATTTTCTCAACAGCCAACGGATAATCATTGTGGTAATCATGTAGGTGGTGTGGGTACTCCAGGTCTACTTCAAAGATCCAACCCTTTGCATCATTCCGGTCATGACTCATAATATTGTTTGTTAAGTGTGTTATGTCATTCTGTGACAAATCATACAGACAAAAGTTTTTCAAGGGCAATAACTCACACATTGCGAATCCGTAAAGGTTATTAGCGTCAAGGTACGTAATAAATGACCTTGACCCCTCAGGGTCAAACCCCGGGCCGTCCAGATATTTGTTGTTGGCTTTGGCATAATTGTTTGCGGCTATACTAATGCCTCCCCTCAATCCACGTTCCACCATTTTACCCATCGTACGATCAGACAACAGGTCTATAAATATCTTACTAGATTTTAAAAATGCATCCCATGTCATGCCAGGACTAGTTATGTAACAAGCAGGGTCAAGACTGTAGTGTAACAAACCCTTTTCACGGTAACTTTCAAATACGTCTGCTAGCAAACAAATGTCTGCTTTCAAGTACTGGTCATGATAGTCACCAATTGTCTGACACCCTAATTTATCCCACGCATCAAGTGCATGCTGGTAATCAGAGTCAGAAATACCTTTACCATTAAGTGTAGAATAAAATTTCTCTTTTGGTGGTAGTCTCCTTTCCTCAAACACAACCCAGTGATCAATGTACTCGTACGGATACACACCTTTCTTAATCAAGTCTGGTTCAAAATATTTACTCGTTATTGGATACTCAGTAAGTCCTTCTGCTAGACTAGCCAACCCTAAAGACAAATGTTGCATAGAGTCATAAAATGCTAATTTGTCTAACCTAAAAGTCAAATATTTCTCAGTTGTCTGCGCAATACAACTAATGTTTTTGTAAGATTCATTTACAGCCTGCATGATAATGTGTGAATCATATCCTTTGAGATTGTGGAAAAAGATTGGTAACTTGTATGTCTTAGGATCTGTTTTTAATAATAAGTTACAATTGTTATGTGCAGCACCTCTGTAACGTCCAGTTATGTGATCATGGTCACGAACTTTATCACCCTGGAGGGGTTGTTCACAAATCCAACACATCACTGCTGTATCAAAATTCTGTTTGTCTTCTTCTGTCATCACCAAAGGCATCTGACATGTTGTGAGATATTGTACTACCTGACTATACAGATGTCTCATTTCTGTTAAAAACAGACATGCTGCATTTTTCCCTCTGTAGATAACAGGCTCTGTATGCTGTCCGTCTGACCTAACAATAATATATCCGAAAGAACACACCACTTGGTCACTCAACTTTATAGTCTTTGGTAATGATTCTGGAACAGGACCTTCATATGGTACTACCAGTGATTCAAAATCAGCATACACTACAAACAGCAGCTTTTGTTGATTCCCATAGTTTTTTAAAATATACTTGACTACCAGGATCTGGATACTTAAGTACAGTTTGTATGTCATCAGCTGACCTACAGTGCAGGACGTGTTTATGTGCCACTGCAATAGAGGAGAATCTTTGTAAACATTTCTTACACACTTCCTGTTTGCCATTGTGTTTCGTTGTATGCCCATGAATTAGTCGTGACATATTTCTGATAATTGTGTAGTGCAAGTTATTGTCATCACCGATTAGCAACATGTCAACATGTTTATCTTCTGACTGTCCGTAGGTTGGAGCCAATGGTGATACTCTAATGGGTTGTAACTTGTCAACAGACTCATTATCCCACACATATACATTTACAGATATACCAGGATTTAGTTTTTCAAACAAGTCTATGTCCTCTATTTTAACAGGGAACTCAATGCCACTAAAATCGAGTTCGTTTACAAATTTGATGTAGTTAGATACGCGTTCAGGTTTTAATTTTACAAAGTGTAGTTTAGCAAGCACACACCACATGAAACAGAAATTGTCAATGTTCTGTATATTAACTACAGCCTTCTTGTTTGCAACCTCTGTTGGCAGTGGCAACCATGATTTACCTAATATAGGATGATACCTTGACTGCTTTAGTTGTAGTTCATGCACATGACCTTCATGCCAACCAGACCCTTTCATTTTTGCACTGTCATTTGCTTGGAGGAAGTCAGGTAATAGTCTGTCTCTAAACACGTTTTCTAATTCCCTTCTTGTGTTAACTGTGTGTTGACTTGTAGAGATATATGATACAATCACTTTACCGTCTACTCTAGTAAATTCTATTTTAGCAACAATCTGAATCTTTACACTGCCTGTAACAAGATTATCTTGTATGACAGAAAAAGAGTTTTCTATTGATTCATAGACATTGTTAGTATTAGATATAGGCAAGTCTGTTGTGTGAAACACATTACGTAGGCTAGGGCTTGATGAGCCTGATGGGTTTTGAGCATTGTCCGTCATTTTTATTTGTCCGACAAAATAATAAATGAAAAATATTAATGCTGGCTCACCTTGTGTAATACCACTTTATTAACTGTAACACTGTTAATATAAACATTTAGTTTACGTAGTTGTTTAAATATGCTATAACAAACTTCCCCTAACCAACCATAGTTGGTATCATCAACTTTAAAAGTAGGTGTCTTTAAATCAACTGTCATGCACTCCACATCTGGATGCTCATCGACATAATCCAAAGTCACACTATATGTAGCATATATTTCTGATGGTGCTGAAAGGCTTATGTAAGTCTGTTAGGGTGATGTTATTAAATCAGTAAAGTGCATAACATCTTTGAAACAGTGTGCGAGATCAATCACTTGTATGATTTGTCCGTCTGTCATTTTTTATTGGACAAACAAATGTATAAATTAATTTACCAACCCATACCCTGTGGGCTGATCTGTCTTTAAAATGAGCTTTAGATGCTTAGTTGATTTCAGTTTATTTTTTACATCATCACGTTCATGCTTATTTGGGATGACGTCGTTCTCTCTGAGACAGTCTTCAAAGCTGTCACGATCCTTACAGTAAAACAAACAAATAAACTTTAACTGTTCTCGAAAATCTTTCAGTACAGCATTATATTTCTGAGTAAGAATCCATACACTTACATTTGCGTGTCTGCCACTGAAGGCAAGTTCTGCTAAAGTGTTTCTCTTCTTGACAATGTCTTTCTCTGCGGAACAGTCATCAACAATAAACAACGTTGACTGTCCTTCAAATTGCTTGTAAAAATATTGTAGGTAGTCATTCAGTTTTTTCTCAGGGTCAACTAAGTAAATGTTGTTGTCAGTCCAAATGAATAAACGGTTGTGATAAGCTTTGTTGTGTTTGATTGTAGGACAAAATATCACTATGTTTTCAAAATGGTGGATGTATCTTGTTTGTAACAGATTAAGTACAAATTCAGTTTTACCACACCCTGTGGCACCACAAAATAATCCACAGTGTGGGTCAAGTGTCATCAAGCTCCGGTTCATTTTAATACACAATATAATTTTAATATATGTGTCCACTTAGTCTGCACTCTTGTATGTTCAGTTGTGCGTCATATATCAGGTACAAATATATATTTATTGCTGCAGCGGTTTCAACCTTCTTTTGTATCTGAATTGATATTCCGTCGCTGCCGTTCTCAACAGTTCGACCTGACCCATGAAGATAGTCATCATCTGTACTGCGAAGGTCTAGCCAAAGAGCATACTTATTTGTCAGGTATTGTCCGATCCTAACGTCATACAGATGTAAATCTTTACACGCAATGTTTGCTGGTTTATCTCTAATCTTTCCTCCCGCAAAATACTTTGTGATCTCGTCGTAGTGTTGATAAGGTAGCATTCCAGACGCATACATTTGATTAGGGCAGCCTTCAATTGTGCAAGACAAATGTGTAATCTTAGGATTGTAGAATTTTTCTGAATCCCTTTTGTATGGACCCGCTGGTTCAACAAACAACATAAGTATACCTTTCAGTGACCTGGCAGGTGTGTTCAAGTTTATGTTCCACATTGGGTCGCTTTTGTCTTTGGGTATTAAACTATGTCTAATCACTCGGTCATAATAAATTGGAAGTCTTGACTGGTACTGATTTTGTATGAGTCTGGCTAGTTCAGTATGTGTGACAATTTCGTATTCCAAAGAAATGTTAGAGATCTTGTATGTTGCACTGAGATCAGATGATTTTATAATTTTGGAGTAGTCATTGAAAGTTAGTTCAAAACTCAGACGGTCATTCAGTGCTCCTTGGTAATAAGGCAAATGTGCTGTTAGGATTTCAAACTCAAGTGGAATGTAAAACCTAGTTCCATATGTTTCGGCCATTATAAAGTCTTTGGCTACTGTAGTTGTTTTATCTCCGGCATCGATTCGAAGTTTGGTAATATTATCTGTCTGTATGCCTTGGTAAATACGATCCTCTCGTTCTTCTCTTGTGAGCCAAAGATCTTTGTAACAGTAAAACACATCGGAATCGTCAAGACTAAACACTTCCTGTCCTTCAAGTTTTACTTTAATAGTTCTAACAATTGGACTGCCAAGATTGTTAACTAGTGTTCTGTTTACGTCTGTGTCTGATGATAGTTCAATATTAAATGCAAGGCGTGCAGTGCCAGGAACAATAACGTCACTGGGACCTAGGTTTGGAAACTTGACTGTAAGAGTTTGGTTCTGATCTATGGTACTTGGATTGTTTGTGATGACGATTGATTGTCTAATGCCCTTAACACCAAGAGGCTCACGTAGTTTTCTGTATGGGTCTAACTTTGATCCGTAAGACTGTGTCATTTTTATTATGCACAATAAAAAATATTAAATTAATAAAACAATGGCAGCGGGAGGATTTGGTCATGAAGATTTTGAAATGGATGTCATGGATGCCTCAGATACCAGTATCACAGATATGACTGGAATGGTAACTACTTCTAGTATGTATCATGAACTGTTAAAAGACAAAGTAAACTCATTTTATGACAGTGTTGGTGCGCGCCCAGATGTAATAGATCCTAATCAGTTTAAATATGATAAAGGTCACTTATTTGTAAATACGGACAGAGGGAAAATAAATCTAACACATAAAAATAACACTGCTAAGTTTAGAGCTTTAAGTACAATTAAAGGTGAAGTCGGTGGTAACTCTGGGTTGGCAAGGTACCTTGGAATTGGAGGCTCTCCTGTCACGCCAAGACTGGTTAGTGCGCTTCACGACACGCAAACAAAGTTACCAACAGGGCAACAAATTGAAATGGCACCAGTAACAAGCCTACCAGAAATAGCAAACACAGTGATACAAGAAACTTCATTTACTGAAGAACAAATAAATGACGCTATGAAAACAATAGATAACCCACCTTTGTCAATGCGGGAGATTATGGGCTTCGATAAATCATTACAGACAATAAGAGGTGAGATGGTAAATAATGTTGCCAAACTAGGTGAGCTTGATAAACACATAGAACGTGAAAAAGAGATACTGGCTACCGCAGACAATGGGAATCTTGACACAGAAATGAAAGAAAGAATCCAACACAGATTAAATGATTTGCAGATAGAAAGATCAGGGCGGTTAGAAGTGATTAGTATTGGAAGACAAAAACTGAAAACACAGGTCAACAGGATTAGAGAAACTATTCAGAAAATACTTCACGAAGACACTACTCTGGCTGAGAGACTTAAAACACTTTTCAGAGAGCAGGGTATCACAATTGCCAGTTTAATTACTGCTTTTGGATTTATTATTAGTACTGTTGTGTTAGCTGTCTCCGGGGGTGGTGGGGGTCCAGCACCGCCAGGTCCGCCAGCACCACCAGCACCTCCAACAGACCCAAAAGATTTACAGTCATGGGTAAAGAAACAACTGTCTCACATATCAGACTTGCTTAAGAAATTGGCTCTGAAAGCAGTGGATTCATTACCCGGTATTATAGGCACAGTTGTCAGTTGGCTTATCACTACTGCAGCAAAGGTAGTTGGGTTTATGGCAGAGCATGTGTGGGTCTTTTTGGTTACAGTAGGAGGGTTGATGGTGGGTTATTTAATGAAACAGATAAAGAAGTAATACCCCTTATCCCGTTAGACCTATTACCAATGCAGTTCTCTCTGACTCATGTGTGTCAGGGGTTGGTGTTGGATCCGGGGTTGACTGTACTGGTTGTATGAGTGCCGGTGTTGGGGCCAGGGCCGGTGCTGGGGGTGTTACCGTCTGTAATAATTTTAATGACTGAACATGTGTGGTTGTTGCACCTAAGTTTACAGATTGATTAAGACCGAGTTTTTGACTAACACCTGCAACAACTATTTCATTATTATAATTTGTTATTGTACCCATTTGAAGTTGAAGGTCAGATGGTAACATGTATAACCCGATGCCAACTACAAAGTCAACTTTTGATCTGGCATATCTGAGAACGTCTTGGTAGCGCTGTATGCTTGATGGGAGATCAACCACTGAATTAATTGAATCTTCAAGATTAGCAAGAAATTGTTTTTGTGCTTCAAATTTGCCACTCCCGTTTAAAATATTTGATTTTGTTAGTGATTGTGCTCCTAATATACACCAGACATATGTTCTGATAGACTCATTTACGCGCTCGACTCCCGCTTGAGTAAACCCGTCACTCTTGTCTAAAATAAATGTGGTCCAGGCATTAGACTGTTTCTGTTCAATTGATCCTAACCAGACTTCAGATTTTGATGAGAATGAAGTGTAACCAGGGTAATAATCTTGTGGGTATTGTCTGTGACTCATAGCATAATACAATGTACCCATACCATTGTGATCATCAAGTTTTTGTGTAAAGTCATACTTAGTGTTTATGTTAAATTCATTACATATGCGTTCAAATGCTTTCATATCCATGGGGTTGTTAAACCTGTTGAAACTGGATTCAGTGGGCAGTGGTGTATGAAGTTCTGACAAAATATGTCTAAGCTGGTAATAAACATGAAAACGGTAGACAGATCTAATAAGTTTGTTTGAGTGATTTAAGTGGTCTGTGAATGAAACACCACAGCCTGTAGTTGAACACAGTATAGCAAAGTTAAGTTGGTTTTGAAACATCTGTAGTGGACTTGAAGACCACTTTCTTGCAGTAGCATCATCTGTTATTGGAGGGTTTAGATATTGATCAAAGGGGTTGGGTACTTTCACTTGGAATAGGTCTTGTACGCTTGCGTCCGACACAGCTATATCAAGCTGATTTAGTTGAATTATTTTTTGTTCATAAGTAGGTGCAACATTGTATTTGGCATTCACGTTAAATTGAAATGCGTTTGTAGTAACACTTGTTGGTGATTTAAATTCCATCCTTCTTTTTTATGAGATAATAAAAATGTTTATTACCTTAACAAATCTTGACACAAGCAAACCAGTGTGGTTAACTAATGGGATTGATAATCGTGATGGTAGCAAGGCTGTAGCTATCCATGAAATGTTCTATACAGTAAAGTGGTTTAATGTAGAAGATGATATATATAATAAAGTAATTTTTGGTGGTGTGACTGAAGCTTTACCACCTGGATATTATGACTTTTGTACTATAGCTGAATGGTTTCAAAGTAAATTTAAAATTAAAGCAACTTTAAATCCAGCTAACCTACTTGTTACATTAGAATTTCTAACACAAAATTGGTTAAAGATCTCAGATAGATTTGCATATTTACT
This sequence comes from Semisulcospira habei, assembly GCA_036245525.1. Taxonomy (NCBI): domain Eukaryota; kingdom Metazoa; phylum Mollusca; class Gastropoda; family Semisulcospiridae; genus Semisulcospira; species Semisulcospira habei. The sequence continues at coordinate 124,714,585 of BTPG01000001.1, read as the reverse complement.
TGGATTTTATATTGACGAAGATTGGTGGAGCTCAGATGATTTAGATGAAGCTATGTTTGGTATTATAACAATGAAGACAAAAAAAATTAAAATAACTGGAAAACGACCTGTCAATTTGTCAGTACACACAGTATTTAATGTGTATTTGAAAGAACTGAACACAACTGAGAATGTACACAATGGAAAGCCTTCGACTTTGTTGAGATGTGTGCCAGCTGGAACTGCTCCATATTGCGAAAGTGTTTCTGTTAGATTTCCTAATTTGCAGTTTAAGAAATTAGGTTCCAGTTTCTTTGAGTCACTGTGTATATCTGTAACTAATCAGGATGACAAACCAGTTGTTATGCATGATTTTAGTGTTGTGTTGGAAATTAAATAATTTTATTTTTGTTTATAAAAATGAGTGCTGGTCCAAAGCCGAGAATCATACCAGTTGCATGTCCAGTAACAGAGTTGAAAGATTTGGCAGACGTACAGGATTTTGAGAAGGAAGGGGAAATTGGAGAAATATATGGTTTTGAACTTGATTCGACTGGTATGTACAAGTGAAAAGTAATTGTTGACATGAAAGACGGTGAAAGACAGATTCCTAAACTTGGTCAGCTGCGTGATGTTACTGTACCAGTTCCTGTAAATAATGTACCCTACAACTTAATACATGTGGGAAATAAGTGGGTAGTTTCACCTGTGCCGGCACCAGCACCCGTAATTGACTGGGACATAAAAATTGAATTTATTAGTCCTTATGTATACACTGATGATGAAGGTGCCTTAGTGTTTAGGAAAGTTGTTAATTCTGGGCCGCTGATTGTAAGCCTTGTTCCAAGTTTTGCCCCAGACAACAATAGCAGAGATAAACTGAAAGTTGAAAATTATGAGAAACGGAGATATCTTCTTACAACTAAAAAGGGAAGATCAGATACTTCTGTTGTGTTTATGCCAGCAAGCTTAGTCGTGGCTAGAGAAGCGACAATAGTATTTGAAATTATCTTGAGATCTATAGCTTCTGTGAAAGAGGCAAATATTGCACAGGGAATAAAACTAACTTGGGATGAAACAGTATCAGAATCAACAAAGGTTTTTATTGCTATTACAAAAAGTGCTGATGTTATTAATGTTTCGAGCAGTATTCCCGCTGTCAAGGTGGTGGTCGACAAAACAACTTTTGTTCGTCTAAGTTACATAAACCTTGAACACATTGATCTTGTTTCGTTTTATTATGCCAGCAAATTGTATACTTTTGATGAGTTGTAAAATGTAATTGCTGATTAAATAAAAAATATCTGACAAGAAAAAAAAAATGGTAAACTTCTATCCACAGCTACCGACGATGCTTGCACCTGAGACTGTGTCGTCATTTGCGCTTGATCCGCATATGCCAATTGCATCAGATAAAACATTACAGGCATACGCATTTCGTTTAATGAATATTACAGAAGCAATTAAATATTTGGAAAGTGAAGAGGCGAGGTACTCCAGATGTAAGAGACAGTATAAGACCGTTTTTAATTCTGTACAAAACACATCTATGGCTGTTGGTACAGTTTCAGCTGGATGTTCTGTAGGAGGTATTGTTCTGTTTGCCACAGGAATTGGAAGTTTAATTGGAATTGCAGTTGAGGGTGTTAGCGTTGCTACTTGCCTGGCTTGCTTTGGTTTGGAGGCCATAAACAAGAGGTTTCACACAAAATTACTAAAACATGAAGCATTGAGTACTTTGGCGGGTGCGAAGCTGAGCAGTATGAAACTTATTATTAGTAAGGCATTAAATGATAATTGTATTGATGATGAGGAATTTAAGCGGGTCCAGGATGATTTAAATAATTACAAACAACAGAAGTCTGAAATACAAAATAAAATGCGTAGTCAATCTCCTGTGAATGTTGAAGAACTGAAGGCCAGTTTTTTAGCGGAAGGAAAAAAGATCGGTGTTCAGGAAACCACAGAAAAGCTACACAATCTTTTAAACAAATAAAAATCAGATTTGGTAATCGTTTATTAATGTCATACACTTCACAGAAAAATGTCATGCCACCTAACTATTTAACCCCATCAGCTCCACCACCACCACCAGACTATTACTAAAAAAAAGTTTTTTCATTGTCCTTGTATCTTATCAAATCTGTCTGAGTAAGTTGTGACTTAAGTCAGGAACTTACAATTTGTTATGTTTAAGTTGTTATAAGTTCTTGACTTAAGTCACTTATAACTAATTTATACGATCTTAAAAGGTTACCTGTAAAGTTATTTGTCAGTTATAAGTGACTTTGAAAATTTGTTATCAAGTATCTGTAGGTAACTTTAATAATGTGTTATCAAGTGCATATAGCAATGGTATTTTTGTTTGTTTGTTTGTTTGTTTGTGTGGGCATTGACTAAAAAAAAAACAAAGGGTATACATGGCATTGGAATGTATATTCTTCTATCTCTAATAACTAATTAATATGCACACCTATAGGCAAACAAACACAGGCAACCACACACAGACAAACACATACACACATACATACATACGAAAAACATGCACTCACACACACATACACGCCTACATACACAAAAACATGCACTCACACAGACGCACATACACATATAAACACATGCACACACGCACGCAAACACACACACATGCACTCATACACACATGCACTCACACAGACAAACACATGCACTCTCTCACACACACATGCACTCTCACACACACACTCACACGCATACACACACACACAAACACTCACACGCATACATACATACATGCATACGCACACACACACACATATAAACACACACAGACTCATACACGCATGCACTCACACATACCTACAAACACACACACGCATAGACAAACAGACAAACAAACACAAAATCTTTATTCTGCATGAATATTGTAGACTCGTCCGCAAAACACCGTCAGGCTTCGCCACACCATATGACACGCGATACACAGGCTGTGTACTCAAATCGGCACTGCGCACTTCGTCCCGTCACTAAGGCTCTACGTCATGTGTTTACGTTAGATACCGGTCCCCCAGTGGGGGACGATTCGCTAAGGACATACGTCATGTGTTTACGTTAGATACCGGTCCCCCAGTGGGGGACAATTCGCTAAGGACATACGTCATGTGTTTACGTTAGATACCATGATTTGAAGGCTTGACTAGGGCGCAGAGTAATTTATAAATCAATTATTCAGATACAATGCCAATAAACATCTTTCTTTGACAGCGTGCTACAAGTGGGCTGACCAGGGTTCTGTTTCGTAAATCAATTATTCAGATACAAAACCAAAATCATCTTTCTTTGCCAGTGTGCTACAGGTATACCCCACCATCAGTCCTGTTGCTAAAACCTATGTAAAATCCGTTTCAAATCACTTGCAAAAAGCAAGTTACTTACATGAGGGTGGGAAAAACCTCTCACATTTGGTCCATAACATTTGGGATAATACAAACATAAAAAGCATGGTTACGGGCCGTTAGACCACGCCAGAGCCTTTGTGCAATGTGACAACACAAACAAAACAAATAAGATTATGGTCCTCCAGAGCCTTTTTGTTCAATTTCAGTACTGAACAAGATTACGGACCGTTTAAAACAAAAGGTTACGAGCATTTAAAGCCGCGCCAGAGCTTTTGTTTTAAACAGTAATATTATGGTTCTTTTGGTTGTGCGAAAAACTTTTGTTCAATTTCAGTACTGAACAAGTTTATGAACCGTTCAAAACAGTAGGTTACGGGCCTTTTAAGCCACGCCAGAGCCTTTGCTCAAACAAACAAACAAACAATAAACAAGGTTACAGACCAGCATTAGGGGTTTTTCCAAAAATCGGCATTTCCTGTATTTTCAGCATTTGTTCAATTTGCTCCCGCAAACTAAACACCTTTCGGAAAGATAGTGCAAGAAAATGAAATTTGGGGTACCCTCGTAGCAGCCTGGCTAGAACACACAACCGATGAGCATACGACTTGGAAATTTTTACGTTTAATTTTAGCCAATCTGCCCAGTTCAATTTAGTTTGTTATCGTATTTTCTGAATTTTAAGAATTTCGGAACCCTGGATTAGCCACTCTCCATAGCAGATTGAAGCTGAAATATTTAGGTGTTTGGTTCCCTGAAGTATTTTATAGCCATCTTCCAAATTCTTTTTTAACATGTCTAAAGTAAATATAGTCAAATCACAATGTTCTACTCTACTGCATGCAGGCGGCTTGCCATCAGAAAGATTTTGTCTAAAGAACAAATCAAGTTCTTTTGGTTCTTTATTTGTCTTTTGTTTTTTAGAACTACTGTTGAGTATATCACTCAAATTTCCGAGTGGTTTTCCCGGTTTTTCAAGCCAAAATTCCGGAGCTTTTGTTAAAACAGAATGAATGAAAGCGGTCATTTTTTTCATGGTATTCACCATGAGATCGCAAGGTTGACACCTCTTCCTGAGTCCAATTCATTTTCTGAAATGAGTGAATGTTAGTGAGTGTAGCCTGGGTAAATAAAACTAGACCGGTCTGGTTAACTATTGAACAGTAAGACTTAGCGCAATGCAGGCTAACCGCGAGGCCTGTCTTGTCAAGTTTCTAAATAACACAAATTAACACGCAATCTATCGATCTTACCGTCGTATATATTCACAAGATTTATCGATCACTGAATATCACCTCTGAGAATCAAGTCAGTCCTCAAAACACATCCGTCTCCTACAAGGCCCGCTTAACAGAAAGAAATACGACCGGCTTGGTGTTTACAAACTAACACGTGACCGTTGCCATGAGCCGTCAGCAGTGCATATGTGTTCAGTTCTAAGGGAAGTAACTGTGTATGTCATTTTGCTTTATAACCAAAAGTTACATCCCTTTTGTCTGTGTTGTTTGCTTGTGTGTGTGCGTGAAATTGACGAAGCCGGTGTATAAACAAGGCTATTTAGTAGGCAGATTTGATTGCTCTTATTTGATTGAGAAAATAGATTTAGTCAGTGTGTTTACCACAGATTTTTTACTGACATAAGTGTGCGCATGTGTGACGGCGCCCACAATGGTCTATCTGAAATACCAGTAATTGGCTAAGTAATCAATTAAATACGCATTGCAAAATAAACACACTTACATAACCGATGGATTAATTAGCTCAGGTGTTAACCCCCTGTTGGTATTACTCTGCTGAGAGGTACATAAAATGGTGACTGTTCAAATAATAATGCAGTGGCGTGTTCAGTAGCGGTCGGTAATTTAGACAAGCATGCCGAGGCACTGAAAAAAATGGGCGGCGTGAAGGTGTGGTAGTATGTGGTCAAAAAACAATGGAAATTTGGGATCTATAGGAATTGTCCAAATTCGCTCATATTCTCTATTTTTCAAATAAAAATAAAGAAAATATGGGGAAAATGCATGGTGTGACGAAGTGTGTGTTTTGTGGGCAAATATCATACAATTAGGGGGTGTATATAAATTGTCCAAAAACACCCATAGTTACTTTCTCTTCCCCCTACTTTTGGTGTATATAATGGCCCTTCACCGTCTCGTTTCGAGCCAGTGACTGAGCAGGAGATCCACGAACTTATTATAAAGTCACCAACAAAGAGCTGTGTGCTTGATCCCTTGCCCACGTCCCTCATAAATCAGTGTATCGATGATCTCCTCCCACTTATTACCACCATAGTTAATGCCTCTCTCTCTACAGGTGCTGTGCCTACTCAGTTTAAACATGCTGTTGTGACACCACTCTTGAAAAAGCCTGGACTGGACCCAAACGACTTGAAGAATTTTAGACTTGTCTCTAACCTTCTGTTTATTTCAAAGATTTTGGAGAAGGTTGTTTTGAAACAGCTAGAAAGCCATTTGTCTGGAAACGGTCTGTTAGAAATGCATCAGTCGGCATACAGAAAGGATCACAGCACGGAGACTGCTGTGCTGAGCGTCCTGGGTGGTCTGCTAGTAAAGGCAGACAAGAGACTTGTCTCTCTCATTGCTCTGCTGGACCTCAGTGCAGCATTCCACACACTCGATCATTCTGTTTTGCTGAAGAGGTTAGAGGTGTCCTTTGGCATCCGTGGTACTGCCCTGGCCTGGTTCACTTCATACGTTAAGGATCGTTCTCAGGCTGTTATTGTTAATGGCCAGCTATCTGCTTCTAGTCTTTTGTTGTGTGGAGTCCCTCAGGGCTCTGTATTAGGGCTTTTTTTTGTTCACTCTATATTCACAACCTCTGTCTGATGTAATTGCCGCCCATGAGTGTGATTTTCACAAGTATGCTGACGATACTGAATTGTCAAGAAGTAGCGCGCCTAGCCATTTCAGCTCCGCTAAGATGAGCGTACAGTGTTGTATAGACGACATCCTGTCCTGGATGACAAGCATCAAACTTAAGCTTAACACCGACAAAACCGAAGTCATGCCTGTTGGCTCTCAGTCTAACCTTAGTCTGATTAACGGCGAGTTCGCAAACATTGGTGGCTGCAGCGTTCCCTTCCACAACTGTGTCAAATATCTGGGTGTGAAGATTGATTCGACGCTCTCCATGCATGATCATATCAGTAGTGTCTGCCGAACTGGTTTCCTGGAGCTGCGCAGAATTTCTTCCCTCAGACAGTATCTCACAGAAAGTGCGGCGTCAAGACTTGATAATGCATTCATTACGTCCAGGCTCGATTATTGCAATTCTGTACTGGCAGGTTTACCAGCAGATCAGATTTCAAGCTTGCAGATGATTCAAAACAATGCGGCGCATCTCATCTTGAAGAAACGAAAGAGAGACCACGTTACGCCTCTACTGAAGCAGCTGCACTGGCTGCCCGTAAAATTCCGCTGCCAGTACAAAATTGCAATTTTCGCCTAACGGCATTTTGACGAATCTCTCCCGCTGTACCTTTCTGCCAAGCTGTCTGTTTATCAGCCATCACGCACCCTCCTTTCCTCTAGTGTAAAACTTTTTAAAATCCCGAAGCTTAACATGAAAACTGTCGGGGAGCGTTCTTTCACCTCTTTAGCCCCAAGTGTGTGGAACTCACTGCCAACTGAAATGCGGAATCTGCCCACATTGTCACAGTTCAAAGCTCACTTAAAGACTTTTCTTTTCTGTCGGGCATTTAACACTTAGCTCATCTTTAGCTAACTGCCTTTTATTCTGATCCTAGAGGAAGTGAATGTAAGGTGTTGGGAAGAGATGGGGTAGTGTATAATCGTGCGTGTGTCTGAGAGAGAGGGTGTGCTGTTGTGCATGTGCAGTGAGTCCAGTGTTTTCCTAGAGAACAGCGCTATACAAGAACTATGTATTATTTATTATTATTATTAATGACATATGGAAACAAACATTATCAGCAGCTTTAAAACAGCGGTGTGTTTTTGTTTGTCCACAGGAGAGAGAGACAACTAGAGATTTGAAAAGCATCAAAATCAATAATGCCCGATTGATCGATAAATCACGCCATTTTTGACAATAACCCCATTGACCCCCCATCACCTCCCCACCATCACCAAATCACCCTATTATTTTTTTTTTTAATGGCGACCATGATCAGTGCGGCATTATTGATTTTAATATATTTTTTCAAATCTCTATTTGTCTCTCTTTCTAACTATTGTCTCTGGTAACACCTAATCATGCACTGTTAATTAAAAAAACAAACAAAAAAAAAAACAACGACATGACCAATACACTCTTTTGCGACCATGACCAGTGCAGCCATGATGATTGACACCACTGCAAAGGAATTTTTAATTACCTGCAGACACCATATTTAACCACTCCCCCTATATCTGGCTACCTCGTACTGAGAATCTAACCCTCAGGTGTCCGGATTCTCATGAGCTGACAGAGGGTTAGATTCTCAAGAGCCCCAGGCCTGGCTCTCATTTTCACATGGTTTCAGTCAAATGTCTCTCTTTATGAGTTAGGCTGACAGGGTTTAACGACATACATTTCCCATGCCATGACTGAGCCTGTCAGGTTGTGTAAAAGAAACTTGACCCCCGCCTGCACTGAAATTATGTATAACGCAATAATAAAACCTTTCAAGCCAAGATTGCATGGCTGTTTTTTTTTTAAAATAATTCCTCAGAAAATCATACCCTGCTTTATACAGACACCTGACTGATTACATAAACAACATGCTCGGATTCTTATGAGCTGACACAGGTCAGATTCCCAAGAGCCCCGGGCTCGGCTCCCGTTTTACGTTTCAGTCAGCTGTACTTTCAGGTCTCTTATTATGAGTAGGCTGGCGAGGCTTGACTACGAACATTTGCAACTCGCCATGGTATAACCTAATGTTCCAATACTCTCGCACTCCCGCGCACTCCTCATAAAATGTGTCACGTTGAGGTTATAAATGTCACTTGATGACACTTTCCTCTTTTGACGACACGGCGATAATTTTGTCAGGTAATAAGTTTGACATAAGGTTTATTTTAAAAAATAGTGCGTATGGTCCAATTAGCAAACAAGTATTATCAAACTCTACCTTACATAGAGAGACCTGATTACCCACCTTTTTTAAGTTAGTGGTACAGAAGGTGAAAAAATTGACGGGTAATTGATTTCTGAAAAATTGTTTCATACTATGCACTATACAGAGGCACACGAAAACACACTTATAAAACAGAGATAAGACACTATCTTTTTAGTAAGCAGTATACTTGTGCAAAAATCAGATGTCTGTTTTATTCGTCTGCTAATGCAGGGTGCCATTCAATAAAGTTGGCCATGGCTGGCCGGGCTGGAAAGCTTTCAACTCGATGTTGGCACAGTAATTGATTGCAGCACTGTGGGTCTCAAATAGACAGGCGTAAGCTGCATGAGTGGTGTTTTTTCTCTCTGCTTGTTAGACTGCCAGGGTTTTGTCTGCTGTTTTTATACTCCTTCTATAAGCATTACAGTACACTGTGTCAGTCGAGAAAACGTGATTAAGCAGGATGGCATGTGTAAAATGTGTTTCGCTAGCACGCTATAAAGTGATAAGGATTATTTGAAACAGCCCCTCGACACAAAGGTAAGTGCATAAATGTTGTTTCACTTTTTATTTTTTATTATGAAATGAATCAAGACGAATTACTTCTTCTAAGCGATATCAGCGCTGTAGAAAACAAAGACTTAGACTCTAAAAAACAGCGTCTTCTGTCAGTAGTTGTTTCAGGCAAATCAAAAGGGTATCTCAGAAAACAATACACAACAGAAGATATAGAATCCCTCATGGCTGAGGAGTTAATTAAACTACATTCTAAATATGAAAATCACATTGCTTCATTAATGACTCGTGATCTGAGTCGGTCTTTTGTCTCCCTTTATACAAAGGTTGTTAGTCACTTTTTTCAAGTAGATACTGACATATTAAGTAGCAACTTGGAATCAAATTATATTGTATCAGCGCAATAGGCAAATTAGCATGCGTCATGTATTACAAGTTTGGCAGTTACCTTGCACCTGTGGTAACTTTGCTTGTTACTGGGAGCCATATTGATTTTACGAAATTAAATTTTTCTGCTGATCAAAATGGACGACCCCACAGACGAACCCTGTTTCAACACAGATTCAAACTGTGACCAAAACTAAAAGCCCAGGTCGGATAGAGGCAGGAAAAAAATTAGCTGAATGGAACAGACAACAAAAATTACAGCTACAGGCGCAAACAGAAAAGGCTCATGTAACTAAAGAAGTACCCAATGGAGAAAGAAACACGCTTAGAAAAGTGGGGTACAACACAATTTATTAATATTTCAGGTAAATACCCTTTGTCAAAATAGACAAACAAACAAACAGAGAGATTAGCCGCTACTTATCTTCATTGGCAGAAGAAATGTGGCAACTGAAGGAGGTGCCATAAAATAAAAGAAAAGGAAGAACAAAAGTGCAGAAAAAGTAAAAATGACGTCAACAAAAAATCGTAAGAGAGAGACTCGGAAAGAACCTGAACACGAGAGACAAGAGTGTGTGCAAGCACGTGCAGGAGCGAGCAAAAGAAAAGGCATATAGGTGAGGCCAGAGAAAGAAAGAGAGAGAGAGAGAGAGTTCCTAATTGCACTTTCAAGCCTCGTCAGACCACCAGAACCTCTGGCTCCACTCCGTGCAATGTTCCTAATTGCACTCTCAAGCCTCGTCAGACCACCAGAACCTCTGGCTCCACTCCGTGCAATGTTCCTAATTGCACTCTCAAGCCTCGTCAGACCACCAGAACCTCTGGCTCCACTCCGTGCAATGTTCCTAATTGTACTCTCAAGCCTCGTCAGACCACCAGAACCTCTGGCTCCACTCCGTGCAATGTTCCTAATTGCACTCTCAAGCCTCGTCAGACCACCAGAACCTCTGGCTCCACTCCGTGCAATGTTCCTAATTGCACTCTCAAGCCTCGTCAGACCACCAGAACCTCTGGCTCCACTCCGTGCAATGTTCCTAATTGCACTCTCAAGCCTCGTCAGACCACCAAAACCTCTGGCTCCACTCCGTGCAATGTTCCTAATTGCAAGACGTGACCTTTTATTTGCCCTTCCACCGTGGTGAATGGTCCACGTTACAAATTCAACACAGACAGATATTTCACGTGTCAAACCACCAACGTGATTTATGTCATCTCCTGTGTGAAATGCGGCCAACTCTATGTTGGAGAGACGGAAAGAACCATCAACGACCATTTCAAAGAACATCTTCAGTCTGTCAAGTACCAATACAACAGACCGGTCGGATGACATTTCAATCAGGCCGACCACTCCATCTCGGACATTCGGGTTAAAGACCTCTGGCTTATGCAAGCCAGTAATGTCTGGGCCAGGAAAGATGGTGAAAAATTTCTGATTAATAAACTGGGCACTGTGGCGCCACTCGGGATGAATATGAAAGATTAACATTTTTTACCTTGCTTGTGTCTGCTAACTGTACCTTTACCTCACTGTATCGCTTCTGTTTTACTACTCACTAACCAGATAGGTGAGGTTGGCGCTGGTTGATATGTACATTTCCCTTGGGGACTTTCTCAGCGCTGGCCGAACGTTTAGTTGGATCCCTTGCCCTTCCCTGTTGGGCGCCCGGTCTCCGGCTCATGGAGTGATATGCGGTTTTGGGGCGGGACGATCGTGTGCATCCCTTGGGGATGTATGTGGTCGTCTTGTTGCGTGCCCGTGTGTTTTTCTGTGGGCTGGTGGGTGCCTGTTGGGTGGGGCTGGTGGCTCTGGCTGGTTGTTTTCCACCTCCACCCCAACTTTTTTTTTTCCGTCTCTCTCTCTCTCTCTCTCTCTCTCTCTCTCTCTCTCTCTCTCTCTCTCTCTCTCTCTCTCTATCTCTCTCTATCTCTCTCCCTCTTTCTCTCCCCTCCCCTTACCCCCTTTACCACTTCTCTCTAGCCATCTTTCTCTCTTTACGCTTTTTCCTTTTCCTCCTTCCTCCTATTTATTCCCGAAAATGTTTCTATGTAAATAAAAATAATATGGCGACTTCAGCTATTATGATTGGGGGTACCATGGTCAACGCCCTGGCTTTCAGTGGATCAAATTATCTCTTTTCAAAAATGGGTAGACAAGAATCTGTAGAAGAAATGAAGCATCACAATGAGGCATCAGAGAAATTAGCACAAGCTCAGCAGGAGTACGAGAAGCAAAGAATAGAGAAACTTGATTTTATCAATGAAAAACTCAGACTTGAAGGTCACGTGCAGCATACATTTTCTAATGTTGATGATGCAATCAGGGAATATTTTCTCGTTAAAGGCAATGACATGTCTACCCCAAAGCCAAAACTTAGCGATTACTATCAACCCAGTCCACAACAAAGAAATGGGGAGATAATCTTTGTTCTAGTAGGAATGACCTTTGTTTATTTCACGGGAGTTTTTATTGCTAGAAAAAAATGACAGATGAAATTCGAAAATAAACTATAAAAAATATATATCTCTCCTGTTGATTATTGGAAAGGAAATACCGCGATAGAAAAATTACACGCGGCTGTGGGCGGTCATGTAACACTCAATCAAATAAGACAATGGCTACAGAGACAGGCAATTTGGCAAATATACCTTCCTGCTCCAAGAAAAATAACAAGACCTCATTTTGAAAACACTACCCCCAATGACACCCATCAAATGGACCTCCTGTTCCTGCCACACGATACAATAAGAAAGAAACGATACAAGTATGCACTAACTGTTGTTGATATAGCTTCAAGGTATAAGGACGCCGAACCCATAACTGACAAAACTGCTAGTACTGTTGCGACTGCTTTAACAAAAACATATAGTTGAGGCCCTTTAAAATTTGCCAGGCTTGTGCAGGTCAATGACGGAAGTGAATTCAAAGGTACCATTAATCAGTTGTTTGCTAAGCATGGCGTACTGGTTAGATGTGGCATTCCAGGTGTGCATAGAACACAGGCAATTGTTGAAAACTTTAACCATAAATTATCAGAGAGACTTTTCAGTTACCAGTATTCTAAGGAACTCATGCATGACAAGCATAACACTGAGTGGGTAGAAAGATTACCATCTGTGATAAAAGCAATAAATAACGAGGATCACTTAAAACCCACTGATGCTATTAAATTAAAAACAATGACAGAGCCAAAAACAACACCATCAGGACCACCCCTAGTGCCAGACACAAGTTTGTTTACAAAACAGGTGAGATATTTATATCAGCCCGGTGAGTCCGAGAATGACGTCAGACGCAGAGCAACCGACCCCATTTGGTCTACGTCTGTACACAATATAAAAAAAAAGTCCCGGTGCTGGCGGCAATCCATCGATTTATTATCTATATGAACCTGCCCCACAGAGGGCATTTGTCAGAAAAGAATTACAGATTATTCCCCCAGACACTGTTACTCACTTTTGACCATTTCAGTAACTAACTCGTCAATTAATTCATCGGCTATTTGTTCAGATAACTTGAGCCTGTAATGTCCAGGTGCATAAGCCTTTTCTTAGTATGAAACACACGTTTTGTGTCCCCTACTGCAAGTGACTTTTTATGTGTTTGGATCATTTCAAGATTATGTTTGTTTGATCTCAGTGTCTTGTTTGGATAATCAGGCATTAGTTCTCCATCTAATACTTGCTTGTAATGTTCATGACAGATATCTTTATTTTGTATCGCTGTTTTGTTTGTTTTTTTTTGGTTTTTTTTTTGTACATTTGGCTTTCGACTGACTACCTTTTTAGTGTAAAATAGAATACATTTTTTATCTCAGTCCAACGTGCTCAACTATCAGCACTTCATTCAGTTCATCTTTAATTTTCCCAGGTACTTTCTTGTTTTGTGTGCTATACAACGGGTGATCCTTAGGATAATCAGACGTGTCATACATGTGTAGTTCTGTTTTCATGTCTTCATAAAAGTCTTCAGTAGGCACATCAATGATCATAGAGTCAGTGTCAGTGTATAACAGTCGACATTCAGGATACTTTGGTTTAAAGTAATCATAGTAGAATTCAAGCATTAACAGTTTTGACAATTCAAGTATTGCCATGTCAATGAATCCTGGCTTGTCCAGTTTAACAATCTTTTTTTGAGTGTCACTGCATACAATGATGAATGAAACTCTTTATACCCTGTGTACTGTGGCTTGCCTGTAAGTTTAATTGTGCCTGATTTAGTTGTGACCAGTCTCACATCTTTGTGGTGATGAGGATTTTCCATTGTCTTACCAAAACAGGCATTGTTCATAAGCTTAAAGAAGTCTTTGTCAAATGCAGTGTTGCCATCTTTTGCACGAAAGGTTGTGTTTTTCATTATGTAATCTTTCATGAAAGCACACTGATCAAAGCTTATGCCTCTGTGAAATTTCTTTAGTACTAACCCATGTCTGATGTAAAACTGCAGTAAGCGATAGTGACAAATGTAATTGAATTTGTCATTCAAATTTGGCACAAGTTTAGTGTCTTCTTTTTTTCCAGTCAAACTCATTTTCTCAACAGCTAATGGATAATCATTGTGGTAATCATGTAGGTGGTGTGGGTACTCCATGTCAACTTCAAAGATCCAACCCTTTGCATCATTTCAGTCATGATTCATAATATAGTTTGTTAAGTCTGTTATGTTATACTGTGACAAATCATGCAGACAAAAAGTTTTTCAAGGGCAATAACTCACACATCACAAATCCGTACAAATTGTTGGCGTCCACTTACGTAATGAATGACCTTGACCTTGAGGGGTCAAATCCAACATCGTCAAGATATTTGTTGTTGGCTTTGACATAGTTGTTTGCGGCTATACTTATGCCTCCTCTCAATCCATGTTCCACCATTTCACCCATCGTGCGATCAGACAACAGGTTTATAGATATCTTACTGGATTTAAAAAATGCATCCCATGTCATGCCAGGACTAGTTATGTAGCAAGCCGGATCAAGACCATAGTGTAACAGACCCTTTTCATGGTAACTTTCAAATACGTCTGCTAGCAAGCAAACGTCAGCTTTCAAGTACTGATCATGGTAATCACCAATCGTTTCACACCCTAATTTATCCCATGCATCGAGAGTGTGCTGGTATTCAGAGTTTAACAAAAACTTTTCCATTTAAGGTAGAGAAAATTTCTCTTTTGGAGGTAGTCCCCTTTTCTCAAACACAACCTAGTAATCAATGTACTCATAGGGGTAGACACCTTTCTTAATTAAGTCTGGCTCAAAATATTTACTTGTTATTGGAAATTCAGTCAGTCCTTTTGCCAGACTAGCAAGACCTAGAGACAAATGTTGCATGGAGTCATAAAATGTTAATTTGTTGTCTAGCCTAAAAGTCAAGTATTTCTCAGTTGTCTGAGCAATACAACTAATGTTTTCGTAAGACTCATCTACAGCACGCATGATAATGTGGGAATCATATCCTTTGAGATTGTGAAAAAAGATTGGTAACTTGTATGTCTTAGGATCTGTTTTTAATAGCAAGTTACAATTGTTATGTGCAGCACCTCTGTAACGCCCAGTTATGTGGTCATGGTCATGAACTTTATCACCCCCCAGAAGATGTTTACAAATCCAACACATCACAGCTATATCAAAATTTTGTTTGTCTTCTTCTGTCATCATCAAAGGCATCTGACAGCTTTCAAATAATGTACAACCTGACTATACAGTTGTCTCATTTCTGTTAAAAACTCAGCTGCTGCATTTTCACCTTTGTAGATAACAGGTTCTGTATGCACACCATCTGACCTAACAAAAATGTATCCAAAAGAAACACACCACTTGGTCACTCAATTTAACAGTCTTTGGTAATGATTCTGGAACAGGACCGTCATAATTATGGTACAACTAGTGATTCAAAATCAGCATACACTACAAACGGCAGCTTTTGTTGATTCCCATAGTTCTTAAAAAAAAAACTTGACTACCAGGATCTAGGTACCTAAGTATTGTTTGTATGTCATCAGGTGACCTACAGTGATGGACATGTTTATGCGCTACTTTAATAGAGGAAAACTGTGTAAACATCTTTTACACACTTCATGTTTGCCATTGTGTTTTGTTACATGCCCATGAATTAGTCATGACATGCTCCTGATAATTGTGTAGTGAAAGTTATTATTATCACCTATTAGCAACATGTCAACATGTTTATCTTCTGGCTGTCCATAAGTTGGGGCAAGTGATGATACTCTAATGGGTTGTAACTTGTTAGGAGACTCATTATCCCATACAAATACATTTACAGATATTCCAGTATTTAATTCTTCAAACAAGTCTATGTCTTCTATTTTAACAGGGAAATCTATACCACTGAAGTTGAGTTCGTTTACAAATTGGGTGTAGTTAGATACGCGATCAGGTCTTATTTTTACAAAGTGTAGTTTAACAAGCACACACCACATGAAACAAAAATTATCTTTGTTCTGAATATTAACAACAGCCTTTTTGTTTGCAACATCAGTTGGCAGTGAGAACCATGATTTGCCTAATATAGGATGATATCTTGACTGTTTTAATTGTAGTTCATGTACATATCCTTCGTGCCAACCTGACCCCTTCATTTTTGCACTGTCAATTGCTTTGAGGAAGTCAGGCAACAGTCTGTCTCTAAACACGTTCTCTAGCTCTCTTCTTGTGTTAACTGTGTGTTGTCTTGTTGATATATATGATACAATCACTTCACCATCTACTCTATTAAATTCTATTTTAGGAACAACCTGACTCTTTACACTGTCTGAAAGAAGATAATCTTGTATGACAGAAAAAGAGTTTTCTATCGATTCATAGACATTGTTACTATTAGATATAGGCAAGTCTGTTGTGTGAAACAGGTTTCTTAAGTCAGGGCCAGGGCCAGGGCTTGAAGAGCTTTGGGCATTGTCCATCATTTTTATTTGTCCGACAAAATATTAAATAAAAAATATTACTCTATGTGTAGTACCACTTTATTGACAGTAACTCCTACAATAAACAGATTTAGTTTGCATAGTTGTCTAAATATTTGTACACACACTGTCTCAAACCAACCCTGGCGGTCATCAACATCAAAGTTATGTGTCTTAAGATCAACAGGCATGTACTCTACAAATGGTAACTCCTCAAATATTTCTAAAGTCATTTGATATGACACATAAATCATCGCCAGTGTTGATATTGGCATTATGTCTGGCTGCCTAAAATCTGTTCTTAACTGATCAAAGTGCTGGTTATATCTGAAGCACTCTGTTTCATTGATCATTTGTCCATCATTTTTATTTGTTCAACAAAATAATAATATAAAAATATTACTTAATGTGCAGTACTATTTTATTAACTGTAACACCTTTATAATAAAGTTTTAGT
Organism: Semisulcospira habei; assembly: GCA_036245525.1. NCBI lineage: Eukaryota > Metazoa > Mollusca > Gastropoda > Semisulcospiridae > Semisulcospira > Semisulcospira habei. The sequence goes on along the minus strand of BTPG01000001.1, from coordinate 124,697,870 downwards.
TTAAACAAATATATTACTATTTCAGCACATAAAATATCAAACCAGTTAAACTGAACAAACTGGTTAGCAACATTGACTTCAAAAGCATCTGATTTAACATCAACACTTATGCTTTGTACAATTGGTATTTGTTTATCTTCAATATCAAACATTACAGTACCTGTCATGTAAATTGTTGCTGGTTCTGAAAATTTTATATCAGGCCTTTGGGTGAGTAAACATATTTGACCAATAACCTCAACATCTTTGAAGCAGTCTGTGATATCAACCGCTTGCGTTATTTGCCCATCTGTCATTTTTTATGGACAAAACAAAAGTATAAATTAAGTTACTAACCCATACCCAGTGGGCTGATCTGTCTTTAAGATAAGCTTTAGATGCTTAGTTGATTTCAGTTTGTTTTTCACAATGTCTCGTTCATGTTTATTTGGGATGACGTCGTTTCCTCTGAGGCAGTCTTCGAAGCTGTCACGATCCTTACAGTAAAACAAACAGATAAACATTAGTTGCTCTCAAAAATCTTTTAGTACAGCATTATATTTTTGAGTGAGAATCCATACACTGACATTTGCATGTCTGCCACTGAAGGCCAGTTCTGCTAAAATGTTTCTCTTCTTGACAATGTCTTTCTCTGCAGAGCAATCATCGACTATGAACAGGGTTGGCTGTCCTTCAAATTGCTTGTAAAAAGACAGCAGACAATCATTTAGTTTTTTCTCAGGGTCGACTAAGTAAATGTTGTTGTCAGTCCAAATGAATGAATGGTTGTGATAAGCTTTGTTGTGTTTGATCGTAGGACAAAATATCACAATGTTTTCGAAATGGTGGATATATCTTGTTTGTGAGAGGTCTAGAACAAATTCAGTTTTACCACAGCCTGTGGCACCACAAAACAAACCACAGTGTGGGTCGAGTGTCAACAAGTTCATTTTAATACTAATTATAATTTTAATTACACATGTCCACTTAGTCTGCTTTCTGCAATATTGAGTTGGGCATCATAAATTAGATACAAATATATGTTTATTGCTCCAGCGGTTTCAGTCTTTTTTTTTGTATTTGAATTGTGATTCCATCATTGCTGTTTTCAACAGTTCGACCGAACCCATGTAGGTAGTCATCGTCTGTACTACGCAGGTCTAGCCAAAATGCATACTTGTTTGTCAGGTATAGACTGATTTTTACATCATACAGATGTAGATCTTTGCATGCCATGTTTGCTTTTTTCCTCTTAGTCTCCCACCAGCAAAATACTTTGTGATCTCATCATAGTGTTGATAAGGTTGCATTCCTGATGCATAGACTTGATTAGGGCAACCTTCAATTGTACAGGATAAATGTGTAATCTTCGGATTGTAAAATGTTTCTGAATCCCATTTGTATGGGCTTGCCGGTTCAACAAACAACAAAAGAATACCTTTCAGTGACCTAGCAGGTGTGTTCAAGTTAATGTTCCACATTGGGTCGCTTTTGTCTTTGTGCATTAAACTGTGTCATATAACATGGTCGTAAAATTGTAAAATCTTCTGTGGAAGTCTTGGGCTTTGTTAGAAAGAGGAACAAAGACTGGTTTGACGAAAACGACGTGGAGATCCAGGAACTTCTAGCAAACAAAAGAGCCGCCCACCAGGCCCACCTAGCCCAGCCTTCCTGCCCTGTGAAGAAATCTGCCTTTTGACTCATCTGCAGCAGTCTCCAGCTCAAGCTTAGAGAGCTCCAGAACGAGTGGTGGTCGAGACTGGCACAGAGGACCCAGCTTTGCGCTGACAACGGTGACTACAGGGGCTTCTATGAAGCACTCAAAGCAGTGTATGGCCCTAGGCACCTGGTACAAAGTCCCCTGCGAAGCGCCGATGGACAGGCACTCCTCACAGATAATACCTCCATCTTGAACCGCTGGTCAGAATACTTTCAGGACCTCTTCGGCGCTGAGCGCACTGTTCAAGAAACAGTCATCCTCCAAATCCCACAGCTCCCACTAAAGGTTGAATTGGACGAACCGCCCACCGCCGAAGAGACCCTCACAGCCATCCACCAGCTCAAGAGTGGCAAAGCAGCAGGCATTGATGGAATCCCGCCAGAGATCTGGAAACATGGAGGCCCAGCACTGCACAACAAGCTCCATGACCTCTTTCTCTGCTGCTGGGAGAAAGGAACACTACAAAAGGATCTCCGTGATGCAGTCATCATCACCCTATACAAGAACAAAGGAGAGAAATCTGCCTGCTCTAATTATCGTGGAATTACCCTGCTGTCCATTGCCGGGAAAATTCTCGCAAGGCTGCTCCTGAATCGGCTGGTACCTGCCATCGATGAAGACCACCTCCCAGAGGGCCAGTGTGGCTTCAGAGCCAACAGGAGTACCACCGACATGGTCTTTGTGCTGAGACAGCTTCAAGAGAAGTGCCGCGAGCAGAACAAAGGGCTGTACGTAACGTTTGTCAACCTAACAAAAGCGTTCGACACTGTGAGCAGGCAAGGCATGTGGCAGATCCTGGAGCGACTTGGCTGTCCCCCAAAGTTCCTAAGCATGATCGTCCAGCTCCACAAGGACCAGCAAGGCCAGGTTAGACTCAACAGTAACCTCTCAGAACCATTCCCCATTATCAACGGCGTGAAACAGGGCTGCGTGCTGGCACCAACCCTCTTCACCATCTTCTTTAGCATGATGTTGAAGCAGGCCACAGTAGACCTCGACGATGACGATGCAGTGTACATCAGGTATTGTCTCGATGGCAGCCTGTTCAACCTCAGACGACTGCAGGCCCACACCAAAACCCTAGACCAACTGATTCGTGAGCTGCTCTTTGCTGATGACGCTGCCCTTGTTGCACACACAGAGAGAGCCTTGCAGCGCATCACATCCTGCTTTGCAGATGCTGCCCAGCTCTTTGGACTCGAGGTCAGTCTGAAAAAGACAGAGGTCCTCCATCAGCCGGCACCCAAGGTAGAGCATCGCCCTCCCCACATCACCATCGGCGAGTCTGAACTGAAGTCAGTACACCAGTTTACCTACCTTGGCTGCATCATCACGTCAGATGCCAAGCTGGACAAGGAGCTTGACAGCAGGCTGGCAAAAGTGAATAGCGCTTTTGGGTGACTTTTCAAGCGGGTGTGGCACAATCAACAGCTGAAAACGGGCACCAAGATCAGTGTGTACAGAGCTGTCGTCCTCACCACCCTGCTGTACGGTTCCGAGTCCTGGGCCCTCTACCGCAACCAACTACGACTCCTCGAACGCTTTCACCAGCGCTGCCTGCGTACCATCCTGGGCATTCACTGGAGTGACTATGTCACCAATGTCGAGGTCCTTGAACAGGCAGAAGCTATGAGCATCGAGGCTTTGTTGCTGCGGACACAGCTTCGCTGGGCGGGGCACGTCTCCAGGATGGAGGATCATCGCCTACCCAAGATCACTCTGTTCGGCGAGCTTGCTACTGGACACCGTGACAGAGGGGCACCAAAGAAGAGATACAAAGACGGTCTCAAGAAGTCACTTAGTGCCTGCCAAATCGACCACCGCCAGTGGTCTTCGCTTGCTGCGGACCGTGACACCTGGCGCTCCACCATCTACAAGGCAGCCATCTCCTTTGAGGACTCTCGCAGAGCTAACCTTAAGGACAAACGGCTCAGGAGAAAAAACCGAGTTGCCGTAACTCAGAACCCTGACCAGACCTTCCCCTGCAGCCACTGCGGTCGAACCTGCCTGTCCCGGATTGGCCTCTGCAGCCACGAAAATGCCTGCAGACGACGTGGGCAAGCCCTATAGAATCTTTGTTCGTGAAGTCAAGCCAAGGAGGGATAACATGGTCATAATAAATTGGAAGTCTTGACTGGTACTGATTTTGAATGAGAGTAGCTAGATGAGCGTGTGTGACAATTTCATATTTCATAAGGCAAATGCGCTGTTAGGATTTCAAATACAAGTGGAATGTAAAATCTATTACGTATGTTTTGGCCACAATAACGTCCTTGACTACTGTCATTGTTTTATCTCTGGCATCAATTCTGCATTTAGTAATGTTATCAGCCTGTATACCTTAATAAATACGATCCTCTCGTTCTTCTCTTGTGAGCCAAAGATCTTTATAGCAGTAAAATACATCAGCATCATCAAGACTAAACACTTCCTGTCCTTCAAGTTTAACTTTGATGGTCCTAATAATTGCTCTGCCAAGGTTGTCAACTAGTGTTCTGTTTGCATCTGTGTCTGATGAAACTTCAATATTAAATGCAAGGTGAGCAATGCCAGGAACGATAACATCACTGGGACCTAGGTTCGGAAACTTAACAGTAAGTGTTTGGTTTTGATCTATGGTGCAAGGATTGTTTGTGATGATGATTGATTGCCTAATACCTTAACACCAAGAGGCTCACATAGTTTTCTATATGGGTCTAACTTTGATCCATAAGACGATGTCATTTTATTATGCAAAAATAAAAATAAAAATTAAATTAATAAAAACGATGGCAGTGGGAGGATTTAACCATGATGATTTTGAAATGGATGTAATGAATGTCTCTGATACTAGTGCAACAGATATGACTGGAATGGTAAATACTTCTCCTATGTATCATGAACTGTTAAAAGACAAAGTAAACCCATTTTATGATAGTGTTGATGCCCACCCAGATGTAATAGATCCTAATCAGTTTGAATATGATAAAGGTCACTTATTTGTAAATATAGACAGAGGTAAAGTACATCTAACACATAAAATAGCCCTGCTAAGTTTAGAGCTTTAAGTACAATTAAAGGAGAAGTCGGTGGTAATACTGGGTTGGCAAGGTACCTTGGAATTGGGGGGTCACCCTGTTCTTCGGTACCACCACTACAAATTGTTAGCGCTCTCCACGACGTGCAAAGAAGGTTACCAACGGGACAAGAAATTGAAATGACTGAAGTAAAAAGACTGCCAGAAATAGCAAACAAGGTAATACACAAAACTTCATTTACTGAAGGACAAATAAATGATGCTATAAAACAACAGAAGACACTCCTTTGTCAATGCGGGAGATTATGGGCTTGGATAAATCACTGCAATCAATCAGAGGTGAGCTTGTGAATAATGTAGTTAAAGTAGGTGAGCTTGATAAACACATAGAAAGAGAAAAAGAAAAACTAGCTACAGCAGACAATGGGAATGATGACACAAAAATAAAAGAAAGAATACAACACAGATTAAATGATTTGCAGATAGAAAGATCAGGACGATTAGAAGTAATTAGTATTGGAAGAGAAAAACTGAAAACACAGGTCAACAGGATTAGAGAAACTATTCAAAAAATTCTTCACGAAGACACAACATTGGCTGAGAGATTGAAAACACTTTTCAGAGAGCAGGGTATCACTATTGCAAGTTTAATTACTGCTCTTGGATTTATTATCAGTACTGTTGTATTAGCTGTAACGGGTGGGCCAGCACCTCCGGGTCCACCACCAAGTCTGGCTCCTTCAGACCCAAAAGATTTACAGACATGGGTAAAAAAAACCAGTTGTCACATATATCAGACTTGCTTAAGAAATTGGCTGTGAAAGCAATGGATGTTTTGCCTGGCATAATAGGGAGTGTTGTCAGTTGGCTGATCAGTACTGCAGGGAAGATAGTAGGGTTTATGGCGGAGCATGTGTTGGTCTTTTTGGTGACAGTAGGAGGGTTAATAGTGGGTTATTTAATGAAAAAGGTAAAGAAGTAATATCCCTAATCCAGTAAGGCCTATTACCAATGCAGTTCTCTCTGACTCATATGTGTTTACCGAGTCACGGGTTAGTGTCGGGGTTACTGGCTGTATGGGTGCCGGGGTTGGAGCTGGGGCCGGGGCTGGGGCAAGGGCCGGGGCCGGGGCCGGGGCTGTTACTGTCTGTACAGGCATTATTAATGGTTTTAATGGGTGTAAGCGTGTGGTTGTTGGAGGACCCCCCAAGTTTATTGACTGAGTAAGTCCTAATTTCTGGTCATGCCCTGCGACAATTATTTCATTATTATAATTATTTTGTTATTGTCCCCATTTGTAATTAAAGGTCAGATGGTAACATGTATAACCCCATGCCAACTACAAAGTCAACTTTTGATCTGGCATATCTGAGAACGTCTTGGTAGCGCTGTATGCTTGATGGGAGATCTACTACTGAATTTATAGAGTCTTCCAGGTTTGCAAGAAACTGTTTTTGTGCTTCAAATTTCCCACTAACGTTTAAAATGTTTGATTTTGTTTGAGCTTGTGCTTCTAGTATACACCACACATACGTTCTGATAGATTCATTTATGCATTCGACTCCTGCTTGTGTAAACCTGTCACTTTTGTCTAAGACAAATGTGGTCCAGGCATTAGACTGTTTCTGTTCAATTGATCCTAACCAGACTTGTGATTTTGATGAGAATGAGGTGTAACCTGGGTAATAACCTTGAGGGTATTGTCTGTGACTCAAAGCATAATACAATGTACCAATTACATGGTGATCATCAAGTTTTTGTGTGAAGTCATACCTAGTGCTATTGTTAAATTCATTTCAAATGCGTTCAAATGCTTTCATATCCATGGGGTTGTTATACCTGTTGAAACTGGATTCAGTGGGTAGTGGGACATGCAGTATTCTTCTAATCTGGTAATACGTGTGAAAACGATACACAGACCTAATCAGTTTGTTTGAGTGATTCAAATGGTCTATAAAAGAAACACAACAGCCTGTAGTTGAGCATAGTATAGCAAAGTTAAGCTGATTTTGATACATCTGTAGTGGGCTTGATGACAACTTTCTTGCAGTTAAATCGTCTGTTATTGGAGGGTTTTGATATTGGTCAAAGGGGTTGGGTATTTTCACTTGAAATAAATCTTGTTTAGACACAGCTATATCAAGCTGATTTAGTTGAATTATTTTCTGTTCATAAGTTGGTGCAATATTGTACTTGGCATCCATGTTAAATTGAAACGTGTTTGTATTGGTAATCTTTGGCAATTTAAATTCCATTGTGCTTTTTTATGAGATAATAAAAATGTTTATCACCTTAACAAATCTTGATACAAGGAAACCAGTGTGGTTAACTAATGAGATTCATAACCGTGATGGTAACAGGCTGTAGCTATCCATGAAATGTTCTACACTGTAAAGTTGTTTAATGTAACAGATGATACAAGTTATTATGTAAGTTATAAAGTTGCTAGTGGTTCAGGCAATGATATGCACTTTATACCATCTGTGTATTATGACTTTTGTACTATAGCTGAATGGTTTCAAAGGAAATTTAAAATTAAAGCAACTTTGAATCCAGCTAATTTAATTGTTACATTAGAATTTCCGAGATCTATGTTTTCAATTTCAAATAAACTTGCATCTTTACTTGTTTAATAGGTGATTTTGTAATTGGAACAGATGAGGATTGGACATGGACAATGGTAAATATTAATACTGGGAATTGGATAGTGACATTGAAGTCAAATAAAAATAAAGTAACTGGAAGATATCCTGTCAATTTGGCAGTACATAAAGTATTTAATGTTCATTTAAAAGAACTAAACACAACTGAAAATGTACACAATGGTAAGCCTTCGACTTTGTTGAGATGTGTACCAGCTGGAACTGCACCCTATTGTGAAAGTGTGGTTGTTAGATTTCCTAATTTGCAGTTGGAAATTAGGTTCCAGTTTCTTTGAATCACTGTGTTTATCTGTAACTAATCAGGATGGCAAATCAGTTCTGATGCATGATTTTAGTGTTGTTAAATAAATTTTATTTTTGTTTATAAAAATGAGTGTTGGCCCAAAGCTGAAATTATTCCAGTTGCATGTCCTGTAACAGAGTTGAAAGATCTAGCTGATGTACAGGATTTTGAAAAGCAAGGTGAAGTTGGAGAAGTGTACGGTTTTGATCTTGATGCTTTTGGCATGTATAAGCGGAAAGTAATCGATGACATGAAGGACGGCACAGAGAGACTGATTCCTAAACTTGGACAGCTTTGTGATGTTACTGTACCTACTCCTCCTGTAAATAATGTGCCCTACAACTTAAAACATGTGGGTAATAAGTGGGTAATTTCTCTTGTTCCTATGCCAGCACCAACAATTGACTGGGACATAAAGTTTGAATTTGTTAGTCCTTATGTATCCTTATGTATATACTGATGATGAAGGAGCCTTAGTATTTAGAAAAGTTATTAACTCTGGACCGTTGATTGTGAGTCTTGTTCCGAGCTTTGCACTAGACAACAATAGCAGAGATAAACTAAAAGTGCAAGAGTATGAAAAACGGAGGTATCTTCTTACAATAGAAGGGGCAGATCGGATACTTCTGTTGTGTTTATGCCAGCAAACTTTACCATAGCTAGAGAAGCGACAATAGTATTTGAAATTATCATGAGGTCTGTGGCTTCTGTAAAAGAATCTGATATCACACAGGGAATCAAACTAACGTGGGATGACACAGTGACAGAGTCAACAAAAGTCTTTATTGCTATTAGAAAAGGTGTTGATGTAGATGTTTCGAGCAGTAATCCAGCTGTTAAAGTGGTGGTCAATAAAACAACTTTGGTTTTTCTAAGTTTTATAAAACTGGAACTCATAGATCTTGTTTCATTTTATTATGCTAGCAAATTGTATACTTTTGACGAGTCGCAAAATGTAATTGCAGATTAAATAAAAAATATTTGCCAATAAAAAAATGGTGAACTTGTATCCGCAACTACCGCCGACTGAGATGCTTGCGATGAATAAGATGACTGAGCCAATTGTATCTGATAAAACATTACAGACAGACACATTCCGATTAATAAATATTACAGACGCATTGAAATATTTGGAAGGAGAAGAGGCCAAATACTACAGGTGTAAAAGACAGTATTAAACAGTTTTCAATTCTGTACAAAACACATCTATGGCTGTGGGTGCAGTTTCAGCTGCATGTTCTGTAGGGGGTATTGTTTTGATATCAACTGGTTTTGATTGATTGATTGTACATTGCTTAACATCCCGACAGCAACAAGGCTTTCTCAGGACGTGCCTGCACTGCTTGTGAAAAAAAAAATAAACAGAACATTGAATGTATGTCGCCAGCCGGTCAAATACATTAAATAAACCTAACACATGGGGCCTAAATAAAGCTAAGACCATTTAGCAACACACATCCAATATCAAGAGCTACAGGCAGTGCAGACAGTAGGGAGAGTTTTAAAAAGGCAAATACAGGTGAATGGACAAAGGGTAGACAGAAACACATGCCCCAGAATAGAGAGAAAACCCCACCCTGTGGGGCTGACCAGGGTGACCCTGGGAACTAAAAAATACCTAACCCCACCCAAGTCCCCCAGGGCAGACCCGGGTGGGGGTGATATCAACTGGAATTGGTAGCATAATCAGAGTAGGTCGTGAAGGAGCTAGTATTGCCACAGGTCTGGTATGCTTTGGTTTGGAAGGCTTTAACAAAATATTTCATACAAAGTTGCAGAAGCATGAAGCATTGAGCACTCTTGCTGGTGCTAAGCTGAGCAGTATGAAACTTATTATCAGTAAATCTTTGGAGGACAATTTTATTATCGACGAAGAATTTAAGAGAGTGCAGGATGATTTGAGCAATTACAAACAACATAAGTCTGAAATTCAGAATAAGATGCATAGTCAATCCCCTGTAAATATTGAAGAACTAAAGGCTTCTTTTTAGAGGAAGGGAAAAAATTGAGTAAAGGAGACCACAGAAAAACTTTAAGGACTTTTAAGCAAATAAAAATCAGTTTTGGTAATAGTTTATTTTTGTCATACACTTCACAGAGAGATGACACATTTCTCACACCACTTAAGCCTGTCTATTTAGCCCCATCCGCTCCACCGCCAGAGTACTATTGAGAGAAAAAACAATGGTTTTTTGTTGTCCTTGTAAGTTGAAAAAATTGTCCAAGTATCTTAGAGACTGGGTTCAAGAACTTATAAGAACTTATGTTAAAACACTTATAAGAACTTATAAAAACTTATTTTTAAGAACTTATAAAAACTTATGTCAACTAACTTATAAGAACTTGTAGAAGTAACTTCAGAGTTACTTGTCAGTTAAAGGTAACCTACACGTAACAAGGTAGGTACTTAATGTTACCTGATTTTTAATTAACAGGGCATGATTAGGTGTTACCAGAGACAATAGTTAGAGAGAGAGAGAGACAACTAGAGATTTGAAAAAAATATTAAAATCAATAATGCCGCACTGATCATAGTCGCCATTTTTTTTTTAATTAATAGGGTAATTTGGTGATGGTGGGGAGGTGATGGGGGGGGGGGGGGGGGTCAATGCGGTTATTGTCAAAAATGGCTTGATTTATCGATTGATGCGGCATTGTTGATTTTGATGCTTTTCAAATCCCTAGTTGTCTCTCTCTACAGGTATCCCAATTACACATTCATCACCGACAACGCCATGTCGCGCGCAGCTTCCGGCAGTTCCCGCTACACTAAAGAGTCGATGAAGGGGATAATTCTGGATATTCATTTCCTCTCTCTCACTGATCTTCTTGTCTGTACCTTCTCCTCCAACGTGAGTATAAAAAGAGAATTTCTACCTTACAACCGAAAATTAAAGAAAATCGATGCTGCTAACATTGTACGGTTGGTCAGGACACAGGCAGCCGAGGACGACTCCCATATTTCATCCATGTTTAACCCATTACAAAGTCCTGAGGCTGATTTTCTTTTTTTTAATCTGTTGTTGTCATATGAAGGCCACATTACAAATTAGGAGATAGATCATCCATCTTAGTTCAAATGTGGTGCCAGAATAGCTTGGCGCCTGAGGAGGCCAAGCTATTCTGGCACCACGCTTGAACTATCATAGTCAAATTTATTTCAAGCACTAGCGTATCAGGATGAAAAAGGTTAAAGCAACCTACTCCGTGGCGGGCTTTGCTTGTGTAACCAAATGCCATTTGTGTTGGTTTGTGACTTTGAACCTTACGGCACACAACAACATTATACCACACATTCTAATTTTGTTGGTCAGGTGGGTCGGGCGGCGTTTGAGCTGATGCAGACAACCCGCCCGGATGCCTCGGAAGACTTCCGCTCGCTGGACTACGCCCATTTCTTCCACGGCCAGAACAACCCTCACCTGCGAGCCATCCAAAAACATTCGCCTCGAGACGCTAGTGAACTAGCGTTTGAAGTCGGGGATCACATAATGCCTTTCTGGAACACGATTTTCTGGGACGGGATGTCATTGGGAAAGAACCTACGGACCGGCACTCAGGGGATGTACCCGACTTATAAAGCCGTAAAGGAGTTTGCTACTGCTAAGATGCCTACCTATCCCGAAGTTTTGGAAAGAAACGCTGTGAACAAAGTGTAGGAATGCATGCATACGTGACACAGAAGGCAGTGTGAAATGCCTTCCGTCTGACTGGACTGTGTATCACCGAACTGTATGTCTCAATGGACTGTTGGTTTCTATGAACCGTGCTCACAAACCAGATAGGTGAGGCTAGCGCTGGCAGAATTGTATGCAAACCAAAGGGAATCACAGCGCTGGACAGACAACGGGGGCAGGGGATTTAACTGTTGTCTGTCCAGCGCTGTGATTCCCCTTGGTTTGCATATATATGAACCGTGCGTCACAATCGATTCTCTCTCTCTCTCTCTCTCTCTCTCTCTCTCTCTCTCTCTCTCTCTCTCTCTCTCTCTCTCTCTCTCTCTCTCTCTCTCTCTCTCTCTCTCTCTCTCTCTCTCTCTCTCTCTGTGTTATGCGTGCGTGCGTGCGTGTCCCTAAGACTTAGCTGAATTTGTTGTTCCAGCGCTTGTGTTATGTAGATGTAACGGGAGGTAATGTCAATACTGTTTGCAGTTCGTGTTCTAACCTGTTATGTTCAGGATATATGTTTAAGAGAATAATGCAGCTTTCTCAATGTCAGGGGCCATGAATGTCACAACTCTGAAACCTTCCTGGGGCGGTTCTGGGGGTGGGGGTGAAACCACTCTGCTTCCATTTGTTCATGGGGCGGCTGGAATTGTTTCAGACGTACAGTGTACGATAAGTGCCAATCAAGGGGTTAGTGCGAATGGATGAGATCAAGATGTCCTCGTGAGATTCAGTTCTTGCAACTCTGACATTCTGCAGACAGATGTATAACTTAATTTTACGCGTCTGACTTTTATGTTGTAAACAACAGTACCGAATGTGTATTTCACTTACGTTTTATTTGGCGCTATTGCAATTTTCAAATTTAGATCTGGAATCTTATACGTCGTACTGCACCGTGTGTTAAACTAGTAATGTCACGTGACTATCACGGTGGGGGAGGGATATAACCGTGCATAGACTACTATCAGTCATACTACAGTAGTTATTACTTCCCATGAAATAAACAGCTACGACGGTTTTGATGTTTCGTTCTAATTTCTCCGAGAGAACTACTGACGTTCAATCTTCATTAACTTTCTTCGCCGTCCTGTTGCCATATTGCTAATTGTGTAACTGGTTCCAACCAGCTTATCCACACTTCTTGACTAACCAGTATTTACACACGGCAACCATCGGTCATGATCTGGTACATCACCCGATCATCTCATCGGAGTATCAGCATCATGGGAAGATCGCAACAAAAACAAGAAAACTCTCGACACTCCAATCCAACCCCCGTACCCCTTGATGCCTTGAATAACACTCTCATCCAGATTGCAGACGGAACCCCTGAGGGTGTGGTCACACTCACCGTGTTCTACACGTCCTACCTCATTAGGATACAGGGCAAAAACTGTAAGTGGTGGATAGACGACGAGCTTCAGCCTATCCAGGAAATGGTAGACGACTTTGTAGCAAACACTGAGATTGTCCCAGTGCCCTTTCTCCCTCCAGACACCCTCACCACCAACAACCGAAGAAAGAAGTCCTGGTATTGTCCGTCCACCCCACCCCCCTCCCTCCCCCCCCCACCGCCCCACCCAGACCCGCGAGTGTATCTCTCTACCGGCTACCCACCGGCTCTGTCAGCAACGCACCCTTCTCTCAAAACGCCAGCAGCCTCCAGTGTGACATAAAAACTCCTTCGCTGGAAACAGTTTTCTCCTCTTCTACTCCACATACTTCGCCTGACGTCACCAAGGGCATCTATGCACCAAACCACGCCCATACCACCCGGCGGCGAGAGCTTGGAGCCTGTTGTCATCTCATACAGCACTAATCTCTCTTCGGCTGGTGATATTGACGCGGTGACCACAAACGAAGACAATAGCGGCCGTCAACAAGTTGATCCCGCATAGCCTGATAAGATTAACGGTACATCGTCACCCTCTGGCCAATCACTGACCCCACCAAAGTGTATGCGTGGAGATTAGCTCTGCATGAACGCTACATCGCCTATCCACCCATCGGAGTGTCAGTATCACTGATGGGAAGATCGCAACAAAAACAAGAAAAATCTCGACACTCCAATCCAACCCCCGTACCCCCTGATGCCTTGAATAACAATCTCATCCAGATTGCATCTCCCTGCTCACCTGAGATTGCCTCATCCCTACCGCTGTCCACCCTGCAACAACAGCTAATAGAAGCCACGGCCTGTATTCAGGAGCTTAAATTAAAACGGAGCTGCAGACGGTCAAGGCGGAGTTAACGACTGTCAGGCAACAGCGTGTCGCCCTCAACGCTAGACAGGACAACTTTGACAGCGAACTTAGGGACAGTAAATCTAAATTAAAACACAGCCTCCAAGCCACTGACCAGTCCCCACACCGGCAGTTATACAGCTTCAACTGACCAGGCGATTGAAAAGATGACTCTGGAACAGAGCGCCCTCTTTACGCAAGTGACAAAGCTTGCACTCAGCAAGGACACGCACGGTACTTCGCTACGTGCACTTAAAAAACATATAGAGTCCATTTCGTCCTCATTCCAGTCAAGTGCCCCACTGTCAGGAACAAAATCCCCACTCTCCACCTTTCCCTCTAGCGCAGATGTGTATATATTGCCATCAGCCGACAGCACGCCAGTTGTGTGTGACAGAGACACGCGAACTGTTGTTACGCCAGTGAGTGCTACTATCTGTTGCGCCAGTGTGTGTACAAACCAGATTTTCTTGAAATAGTTATGTGTGACAGAGACACGCCGTCGACTTCAACAAGTGCAAACTACTGTTACGGTAGTGTGCGTACTACCCAGATATGCGAAACTGCTGTGTTACAGACACGCGGCAATCGACCTCGAGCAACTCTTCACTGACTGGACAATCGGTCAAGACACATTAAACCTGTTTTGTGTCAACGTATAGACTGCGTTGTTTTTCCGTCGTCTGCACTGGAAAGCAATACACGTCTATACACTAATATACATATATATCTTTTTCTCTTGGTTCATAGGTGTTGTTTTATAGTTATATTTTCACATCAGTTATGTCTACAGACAAGCCTGATACGCATCAGCTGTTTATAGGGCATTTAAATATATATCATTAGTTGTATAACAAAGTTAAGTTCCAGATTTATGTGATGTTGAGTCAACCAAACGCTTTCCACGTGTTTGGAATAACTGAATCTCGACTGTGCTCTGACAGTAGCGACGAAGCCATTTCTTTCCCGGGTTTTCATGTATTTCGTCGTTATCCTGCTTCCCCTAAACACACGGTGATCAACACCACAAGCGACAGCAGCAGCAACATTCACATGAATGGCCAAAAGCTAGAAGAGGTCAATAGCTTCAAGTACTTGGGAGCCACCCTGTCCAAAGACGGTAGTTGCATAGCAGAGATCCGTATCAGGATAGGTACAGCAACATCCGCAATGGCCAGGCTGGACAGGATATGGCGAAGTAACTCCATCAGCTTCACCATCAAGTACAGGCTTTACAAGTCCCTCATAGTGTCTATTCTACTCTACGGCTGTGAGACTTGGACACTGCTTGCAGACTCAGAAAAGAAAATCCAGGCCTTTGAGAACAAGTGTCTGAGGAAGTTGCTCCGCATCTCGTACCGCGAGCACAAGACCAACGAATATGTACGGAGCATCGTCACTTCCCTGGTGGGCCCACATGAACCCCTTCTGGCAACCGTGAAACGGCGCAAGCTTGCTTGGTTTGGCCACGTGACCCGACACAACACCTTGTCCAAGACTATCCTCCAAGGCACTCTCGAAGGAAGTCGTCGGCGAGGTCGTCAGAGAAAGAGTTGGGTCGCAAACATAAAAGAATGGACCGAACTCGAGATGTCAGACTTGCTTGCCACCGCCCAAAATAGAACTCAGTGGAGAGCACTGTCTGTTGCTGCTGCCTTTCAGTCCCCCCAACGCCCAGTTCGGGCAAGGGACTGATGATGATTATGATGAAACACACGGGTATAGCCGTATATTTAAACAATTCTATTAGGGACTGCGCTCGAAGGAGGACAGATCTAGACTCAGACCTAGTGGAAAGTGTTTGGATTGAACTAAAAGCAAGCAAAGCCACCCCATTATTAATCTGTTTTGTTTATCGAAATCCATCAGCCACTTTAAATGGTATGATTTATTTACGGAAATGATGGACAATGCAACCAAATGTACTTCTGATCTATTAATCTTAGGCGACTTTAATATCAATTTGTTTTCTTCCAATCCTGCTTGGGAAATTTCTCTTACTTTGTTTGGTCTCAAACAGTTGGTCACTAAAGCAACAAGAGTAACTGCCACTTCCTCAACATTGATCGATCATATTTACACAACCAACAAGACTAGAGTACTCGGAGTGCAGGTGCCCGAAGTTGCTATCATAGTGACCATTACCCCGTCTGTTGTGGCTGGGCTCTGAAAAAACACACTCAATGCACAAATGCGAAAAAAACACACCAGCACATCACTATTAAATTCAGGTCTTATAAACACTTTAACAAAGATGTTTTCTTATCGGATCTCTGTCAAGTATGTTTTAGTCACGTCTATAATTACACGGATCCCAATACAGCGCTTGCAAAATGGTATGAGCTGTTTCTAAGCGTACTGGATAAACATGCACCACACCGGGGAAAAAAATGTGTAAAAAGTGCACAGCCTCTCTTATGGCTGAATAAAGATATCAAGGATGCTATGTCACTTCGTAATGAGCTTTAAAAGCACAAGGAATTTGATGCCTACCGTAAACAGCGAAATAAGGTAAAGTATCTTATTCGTGAAGCCCAAAAATGTCACTTTAAACGGATCATTGATGAGAAAAGGGACACAGTTACGGTGTGGCGCGCCCTGAACACATTTTCCAAAATCTAAACAAAAATCTGCATCTCAGCAGATACATTTAATATACGCTTTTCCTATCTGCTGCTGATGTCCTATTACAAAGTTGTCCAAACACAACGTCACAGATATAAGACATACTTGACAAATTTTGTGTCGAAAAGCTCAAGTATTTTCAACATTCCTGTTATGAGGGTTTATGACATTGGTAAAACCATATCTCAGCTAAGAAATAAGAGATCAACTGGTCATGATGGCATTAGTACTGCAACACTAAAACTATCTTTCCCGTATGTTGTTGATTCTCTGACGTATATTTACAATCTTTGTATTCGACACGTAACGTTTCCGTCCAGCCTAAAGAAAGCAAAAGTCATTCCTTTGCCCAAAACTAAAGATCTCTCTGATCCAAATAACTTTAGGCCTATGTTTTACTTTCGATTTTGTCGAAACTGATAGAAAAACATATTCACCTTCATTTACAAGACTTCCTGGAAAATCGTCAAATTCGACACCCCTTGCAAACAGGCTTTCGACAGCGCCATTCTTGTCACACGGCACTGATTCATCTGATTGATAGTTGGTTCGATGCAATGAACAGATTGCAAACGACAAGGACAGTATTCTTAGATTTTAGCAAAGCTTTGGCTTAAGTGGTGTTCACATGGCTGATTTCTCAACGATTTTCGTCTGGCAACAATTGGCCGACGAAAGTTTCCACCTGTTCACATGGGCGTCTGTAGTCGTTTTGGTGTTGGCCGACAATTGCCAGATGTCGGTGGGGTGTTGGCAGCGAGTAGAGCAATGCTCGACTTTCCACCGATTTCCCACCAACTCCAAGCAAGCGGGTTGTTTCCTGATCGACGATTGGTTAGAACTAGCCAATCAAATATGATTTTGTTTGCAATCTTCAGTCAAGTAGCAAACATGGCTGCGACCTCGTTTCCAAAACTATCAACAAGAGACGTTTCTCGACTGATTGCTCTGCTGGAAGAAAGGCCATGCTTATGGCTTATTAAATCAAAAGATTATTCAAACAGGGAGAAAAAAAGTGCGTCGTTGAATCATCATGAAAAGGATGAGACCTAGTGCAAAACGTTGATTACGATCAGGCGCCATCTTCAGATTTTGTTAACCTGTTGTCGTGTTCATGGGGTGATGCCCCTTTGACCGAGTTGTGCCGAGTGTCGACGGAACGGCACGAAGTAGCTAAAGTTGGTGGCGTGTCGCTGGAAAGTCGTCGCAAAATTCCTAAAGCGTTCACATGGGCAACGTCTTGTTGGCCAATAATCGCCAGACGAAAATCGTTGCGAAATCGGCCAGGTGAACACCACTTTAGTCAATCATAATGTACTTATACAGAAACTTAGTGCATATAGGCTTAGATGCAACGCTGTGGCATTTTTTTTTTCAGTCATACTTAGAGAATGGAACTCAATTTGTGTTTGTAAATGGCAAGCAATCCGCGGAGGGTATAATTCATCATGGTGTGCCGCAGGGATCCATACTAGACCCCTTATTATTTTCTCTTTTAATAAATGATCTCCACCTATATATTTCTCCCACTGAAGTCACCTGCAGCCTTTTTGCAGATGACGGCACATTAGACTTTTCTGATGCAAATGTTTTCAGTGTCAACCACACCCTGCAACAAAGTCTAAATGTTACATCAAAATAATGTACTGATAATTTCATTATTCCAAACACTGGTAAAACACAGTGCATGCTCGTCGCCACCAGGCACAAACATCACCCCCTCCTTTGAATTTATTATGGGATCTGAACAAATTAAGCAAGTTAAAAAACATCGTGTACTTGGCACAAACATTGAAAACTGCCTCAGCTCGCCGAAGCCAAACAGATAAGATATGCAAGGTGATCTCAATAAATTTGTTTCTTCTTGCTAAACTAAAGTATTTCACTGACAGGGAAACAAAACAGCTATTCTATAATGCACATATTAAATCACATATTGATTATGTCCCATCTGTGTGGGATGGCTGTAGTGGCGCAAATCTAAACAGATTACATTCCCTCCATACGCGAGCAGCTAAACTTATATTAGATAAAAACATTCCACAACAAAGCAGTACCGACGAAAAACGCATTACTTCATATGCTCCCTCTCCATCAACACTTTGTTTTTAATAAGTTAGTAATGGTATATAAGGCTACAGTAGGAAAAACGCCGGCTTACATAATAATATTTAATCTTTTCAAGACTTGTAGCACACCCTACAACAAACGGACAAATGACCTGGTAGTGCCAAAGCCCAGAAAAGACATACTCAAAACGTCTTTTTCTTACGCGGGTTCGGTACTGTGGAACGTACTCCCCCAAAAGATTAAATCAGCACAATCTGTGAGCTCCTTCAAAGCCCAGCTGCTACAGTATTTACTCCGAAATAATTGAATAGATTAGCTGTATCTACCAACTTTATTACTAGTATCATATTCTCTCTCATCAACACGTGTTATTTTTTTTTATTGCTGATTATTAATGCTCATTCCCTATCATGCTTTTTTAATCTGCTATTATATATTTCAATTTGCATCGTGTGTGTGTGTGTGTGTGTGTGTGTGTGTGTGTGTGTGTGTGTGTGTGTGTTCGTGTGTGTGTGTGGGGGGGGGGGGAGGCGCATGCGTGTGTGTGTGCGTAATATTTTCAGTTAAAGTTGTTAAGTTATGCTCAATAGTTTACAGTTGATAGTTAATGTTCAGTTTACTTTTGAAGTTGTAACTTACTCTTTCAGTTTTAAGTTAAAATTTTAGAGTTCATATTCTTTCATAATGTATGATCACTTTTAAGTTTATCTAAATCTAATGTAGGTGCACATGCTTGCGCGCTTGTGTGTGTGTGTGGGGGGGTGGGGGGGTGGGGGGTGGGGAGGGGGGGTGCGTGCGTGCGTGTGTGTAGTGATTGTAACGCATCACTCGAGTAACAGACATCTTGTGTTACCCTTGTGCTGCCTTACATATGACTGAAACTGTGTTTGTGTGTCTTTAATTTTATCATTATTATTATCTTTTAAAAATTTAATTGTATTTGTCCTGTTACCTTTGTGTTATATTTAAATGTTATTAAGGACAGACGTGTAAAACTGAAGGCCTACTGTCTTCATCCTTACTCGGTTTCAGTTCAGTTCAGTTTATCTCTCTCTCTCTCTCTCTCTCTCTCTCTCTCTCTCTCTCTCTCTCTCTCTCCTCTCCCTCTCTCTCTCTCTCTCTCTCTCTCTCTCTCTCTCTCTCTCTCTCTCTCTCTCTCTCTCTCTCTCTCTCTCTCTCTCTCTCTCTCTCTATCACTTGAGTAATAGCCATCATGCGTTACCCTTGTGCTGCCTTACATCTGACTGAACGTGTGTGTGTGCGTCAGTGTGTGTGTGTGTGTGTGTGTGTGTGTGTGTGTGTGTGTGTGTGTGTGATGGTGTGTGTGTGTCAGTGTGTGTGTGTGTGTGTGTGTGTGTGCAAGTGTGTGTGTGTGAAATATTTCTGTTTATTATTATTATTATTATTATTATTATTATTATTATTATTATTATTATTATTATTATTATTATTATTATTATTATTATATTATCTTTTCTTTTTATTTTATTTATTTGTCATGTTACCGTTTCTGCTGTTATATTTATTTAAAATGTTATTAAGGACAGACATGTAAAAAGGCCTGTGTGCCTACTGCGGTCTTCATACTTAGAAAATAAAGTTTCAATGCAATTCAATTCTCTCTGCGCACGTGTTCTATGACAGTATGACGTGTGTACATCGTGGGCATAACTGAGTTCACCCTAATTCCATGGCAACGAAAGTGTGTTAAGTGATATTTGGTGTGTGACTTCATTGAGTGAACGAGGATTTTGGTGATGTGGTTTTTTTTGGGTGTGAAAATTGGACAGACTGAACTACACGTGAGTAATTTGTATCTATTTTCTCAACAATGCGGCCATCTTTGTGAACTGTGTAAGACTGTGACTATGGCGGTCATGGCGTGGCCGTGTAGCGTGTTGTGACATAACCGGCGCCAGTGAGGCTCAGAGTGGCAACACCTGCACTCCCCGTCTTCCAATCCCTCTTTTTGTATACGCTCTATTATATTTAAATGTTATATAGGACAGACGTGTGACTGAAGGCCTACTGTCTTCATCCTTACTACAAAATAAAGTTTCAGTTCAGTTCTCTCTCTCTCTCTCTCTCTCTCTCTCTCTCTCTCTCTCTCTCTCTCTCTCTCTCTCTCTCTCTCTCTCTCTCTCTTGCTCCAGGCCCTCCCAGCAAGCACAGTATATTGGGCAAATATTGGTCCATTGCTGGATAATGGCTGATGTATTGGGCCAGTATGCGAGAGCTTAGCGCCATGCTGAAACCAGCACACGCGCCGGTAACGCGTGAGCCCGCGCGCGAGCCGGTATAATCAAGCTTGGTGCCAAGCTGGAACAATCACGCGAGCCGCCGGAGGCTGTACCTCGCCCGCGCGCTGCTTCACCTGCAAATGTTGGCACAGGACAGGCGAGCCAGTCTGGCCTAATTCAACATTGACAGATGAAATTTAAAATCTAACTGACATTTATCTTGAAAATAAATACAACGCAATCTTTTACCATAGTTTTGGCATGCCGTGAAAATTTGACTGTAGATCATGGCTACAAATTCCATTGCCAGACCAAGTCAGTTCCAGCTTTCTTTCTTCAGTCTACATTTCATTCGCTGACGCCACGTGCACTCTTGCTGATTAAGGTACACATACGTGTATAGTACAATTTTAAACTTCTCCTTGAGAAAAGATGGATTTTAAAAAGTGAGTCGAACTGGGCGAAGAGGAGAAATAATTATCTGGAATTCCCACTACAAGATCGTGCAGAGCCGCGTGGAGCGTCTCAACAGTCCTGCAACGACCATGCAGGAACAATATGGTAATTATACATTTGAAATCTGAATAGTGTTTGCATTTGTTTGTTTTGTGGTGTGCTGCTTGGGTTTATGAATTTAGTTATGTAGCAGGAGGTTTAGAAAATATATATTTTAGTTTATAATTTATATGCTGTTTTGTGTTCCGTTTTATTGCTGCTCTATGCAGGGAAACTACAGAGAGAGGTAACTTTTGATTCTGATTTTTTTGGACAAATTTTATTTGTAAAACCATCATATTTTTGTCTGTGTGTCTGCAGATTCTGTACTTATCCCATGTTGGAGGCTTGGACTTTAAAGATTGTGTACCCATGGCGGACAATGCAACTTTTGATGAGTACAAGTGTCTTGATATTGTACAACCTCACTGGAAAAAAGGAAGAAGCCTTCAGCAGACTGTGTAACTAAACGACGACAAAACGGAAGCCATGCTGGTAGGCACTCGCCAGAAACTTTTTCCCAGCTCCTTCCCTCTCTCCACCTTCAACTCAGTCGACAGCACCCCCATCTCCCTCTAGGCTGTCTCGGCCAAAAACCTCGGCGTTATCCTCGATTCCTCTCTTTCCATGACCAGCTTTGTCTCTGCCACGGCACAGGCATGCTATTTTCACCTCCGCCGCATCAGTCAGATCAGAAAATACCTCACTACCGAAGCCGCTGCCACCAAACTTGCTGTCTCTCTCATCCTATCTCTCATCGACTACTGCAACTCTCTCCTTTCCAGCCTCCCTCACTCCACCACTTTCACCCTCCAACGTGCCCAGAACAATGCTGCCCGCCTCGTCCTCAGAAAGAAAAATTCCGACCACATCACTCCAGAGATAGATAATATGAGCGAATTTGGACAATTTATATCTATCCCAAAATTCCAGGATTTTTTGACCGCATACTCCCACACCTTTGCACCGCCCATTTTTTTTGGTTTCTCCTTATTTTTTTCAGTAAAATAAAGATTTCCAAAACCAATGACATTAAAATTAATATTTTTTATTATAAAATGAATCAAGACGAATTACTTCTTCTAAACGATATTAATGCTGTAGAAAACAAAGACTTAGACTCGAAAAAACAGCGCCTTCTTTCTGTGATTGTCTCAGGCAAGAAAAAAAAGGTCACAGGTCAAGGGTTAAGACCAAGGTCAAGGTCATGGTCACCAAGGTCAATGTCACCAAGGTCAAGTTCACCAGTCACAAGGTCACCAGGTCGCACGGTCAAGGTCATGGATCAAGGTCGTCAAGATCATGTGTCAAGGTCATGTGTCAAGGTCACCGGGTCAAGGTCACCAGGTCAAGGTCATGGACCAAGGTCATCAAGGTCATGTGTCGAGGTCACTGGGTCAAGGTCATGGGTCAAGGTCATGGGTCAAGGTAACCAAGGTCATGGGTCAAGGTAACCAAGGTCATGGGTCAAGGTCATGGGTCAAGGTCATGAGTCAAGGTCATGGGTCAAGGTCATGGATCAAGGGCCAAGGTCATGGGCCAAGGTCGTCATGGTCATGTGTCAAGGTCACCAGGTCAAGGTCATGGGTCAAGGTCACCAAGGTCATCGGGTCAAGGTCATGGGTCAAGGTCATGGGTCAAGGTCATGGGTCAAGGTCAAAGGTCACGAGGTCAATGACACTGGAACCAAAAAATGGTAAAAGTCCGCTCCTGGTCTTTTTCCAGTTGCTCTCACAGAGTCAGCTATAACCCAGGTTCAAGTGCACAATTCGCCTTCCCTGTGAGAGCTTTTGGTGTGGCCTAGCTTTTGGTTTGTTCCGCCCACCCCAGACGGGAATCTACCGACTCCTCAACTCGGCTGCCCGAAACGAAAGTGTGGAGATGTCCCAGAGGTGCTTGGAACAGACAAAGAGAGTTACAACCTTAGGTTAATGTGCACAACTCACTCTCTTTGTTTGTTTGCCAGGCCACTGGACCAGGACAATGGACCTACAATGAATAGAAACATTTTCATTTATATAACCCTACATTCTCCTAAAACAAATTAAGCTGGTGAAGCAAAAGTAAAAAAGTAATACCAAAAAAATTATATTTGTATTAAAAGACAACAATAATCACACATTTTTAAACAAAAATCAAATAATAACATCTTTATACTATTATCTATCATAATTATTGACACATCTTGCCTTTTATTTTTTATGAAAAAATATATATTTTAGTCAAAAATTAAAAGATAATTTAATAAAGCAAGGGAAGTAACTTTTTGTCTTACCAAAATTTTCTCAAAATTACTTCCCTTGTATAAACTTATATTCAACAAAGGGAAGTAATCTAAAATTTTGTTACTGAACAGGTGGTGATTCCTTCCCTTTTACTGAACAAGGGAAATAATCTGTTATTATTTCTTATGCTGATACTGAACAGAGCAAATTCTCTCCCATGTTGTTACTGAGTCTAGATTATTTTCTGGTGTTCAAGTCATGGGTAAAATTATCAAGTTACTGTCTATGTTGCTGTCTAGATGTTTCTAAGTAAATTACAAGTACTTAATAAGGTAATTTATAAACCAGCAAGTAACTTAAAACAAGTTCTTATAAGTGTCTTAACATAAGATCTTGTAAGTTCTTGATGCAAGTCAGCAAGATACTCGGACAGATTTCCCAAGATACAAGGACAATGAAAAAACTTTTTTTAGTAATAGTCAGGTGGTGGTGGTGGTGCTGATGGGGTTAAACAGTTAGGTGGCATGTCATTTTTCTGTGAAGTGTATGTCATTAATAAACGATTACCAAATCTGATTTTTATTTGTTTAAAAGATTGTGTAGTTTTTCTGTGGTTTCCTGAACACCGATCTGTTTTCCCATCTCTAAAAAACAACCTTCAGTTCTTCAACATTCACAGGAGATTGACTACGTATTTTATTTTGTATTTCAGATTTTTGTTTCTTGTAATTATTTAAATCATCCTGGACTCTCTTAAATTCCTCGTCATCAATACAATTATCATTTAATGCCTTACTGATAATAAGTTTCATACTGCTCAGCTTTGCACCAGCAAGCGTACTCAATGCTTCATGTTTCTGTAATTTCGTGTGAAACCTTTTGTTCAAGGCCTCCAAACCAAAGCAAGTCAGGCATGTAGCAACGCTAACACCCTCAACTGCTATTCCAGCCAAACTTCCAATTCCCGTGGCAAACAGAACAATACCCCCTACAGAACATGAAGCTGAAACTGCACCAATAGCCATAGAAGTGTTTTGAACAGAATTAAATACTGACTTATACCTCCTTTTGCACCGTGAATATTTCGCTTCTTCACTTTCCAAATATTTCAAAGCTTCTGTAATATTATTTAATCTGAATGCATCTGCCTGTAATGTTTTATCTGAAGCAATTGGCACAGCTGTCACCTGAGGATCAGGCGCAAGTGTTGTTTTAGTCATCACATTTGTTTCAGTCGGCTCAAGCGTCGGTAGTTGCGGATAGAAGTTTACCATTTTTTTTATTGACAAATATTTTTTTTTATTTAATCAGCAATTACATTTTGCAACTCTTCAAAAGTATACAATTTGTTAGCATAATAAAATGCAACAAGATCAATGTGTTCAAGGTTTATGTAAGTTAGACGAACAAAAGTTGTTTTGTCGACCACCACCTTGACAGCTGGAACACTGCTCGAAACATTAATAACATCATTATTTTTTGTAATAGCAATAAAGACCTTTGATGATTCTGTTACTGTTTCATTCCATGTAAGTTTAATTCCTTGTGCAATTTGAGCCTCTTTAGCAGTAGTTACTGATCTCATGATAATTTCAAATACTATTGTCGCTTCTCTTGCGATGGGAAAGTTTATTGGTGCAAACACGACCTTCGCATCAGACCTACCCTTCCTGTGCGTAAGAAGATATCTCCGTTTCTCATAATTTTCAACTTTCAGTTTTTCTCTGCTATTGTCGTCTGGGGCAAAGCTTGGAACAAGACTTACAATAAGCGGCCCCGAGTTAACAACCTTCCTAAACACTAAGGCGCCTTCATCATCAGTGTATACATAAGGACTAATAAATTCAATCTTTATGTCCCAGTCAATTGTGGGTGGTGTTGCCGGTACAGGTGAAACAACCCACTTACTACCCACATGTATTAAGTTGTAAGGCGCATTATTTACAGGTGGAGTAGGTACAGTAACATCACGAAGCTGACCAAGTTTAGGAATCTGTTTTTCACCGTCTTTCATGTCGACAATTACTTTCCTCTTGTACATGCCATTTGAATCAAGTTCAAAACCATATATTTCTCCAACATCCCCCTCCTTCTCAAAATCCTGTACATCAGCCAAATCTTTCAACTCTGTTACTGGACATGCAACTGGTATGATTGTTCGCTTTGGACCAAGACCACTCATTTTTATAAACAAAAATAAAATTATTTAACTTCTAACACTACACTAAAATCATGCATAAGAACTGGTTTGTCATCCTGATTAGTTACAGATATACTCAGTGACTCAAAGAAACTAGAACCTAATTTCTTAAACTGCAAATTAGGAAATCTAACAACTACACTTTCACAATACGGAGCAGTTCCAGTAGGTAAGCATCTCAACAAAGTTGAAGGCTTTCCATTGTGAACATTCTCAGATGTGTTTAGTTCTTTCAAATAAACATTTAGCACTGTGTGTACTGACAAATTGACAGGACGTTTTCCAGTTATTTTAAGTTTTTTTGTCTTCATTGTTATAATACCAAACATAGCTTCATCTAAATCATCTGTTCTATACCAATCTTCGTCAATATAAAATCCAAGTAAATATGCAAATCTGTCTGAAATTTTTAACCAATTTTGTGTCGGAAATTCTAATGTAACAAGTAGGTTAGCTGGATTTAAAGTTGCTTTAATTTTAAATTTACTTTGAAACCATTCAGCTATAGTACAAAAGTCATAATACCCAGGTGGTATAGCTTCAGTCTTACCATCTAAATTTACTTTATTATATATATCATCCTCTACATTAAACCATTTTACTGTGTAGAACAATTCATGGATAGCTACAGCCTTGCTACCATCACGATTATCAATCCCATTAGTTAAACACACTGGTTTGCTTGTGTCGAGGTTTGTTAAAGTGATAAACATTTTTATTATCTCATATAAAAAAGGATGGAATTTAAATCACCAACCATTACCACAACAAACGCATTTCAATTTAATATGGATGCCAAATATAATGTTGCACCTACTTATGAACAGAAAATAATTCAGCTAAACCAGCTTGAGATAGCTGTGTCTGAACAAGATCTATTCCAAGTCAAAGTACCAAATCCGTTTGACCATTACCTAAACCCTCCAATAACAGATGACTCTACTGCAAGAAAGTGGTCTTCAAGTCCACTACAGATGTTTCAAAACCAACTCAACTTTGCCATACTATGTTCAACTACAGGCTGTGGTGTTTCATTTACAGACCACTTGAATCACTCAAACAAACTGATTAGATATGTCTACCGTTTCCATGTTTATTACCAGCTTAGACGTATACTGTCAGAACTGCATACCCCACTACCAACTGAATCCAGTTTCAACAGGTTTAACAACCCCATGGATATGAAAGCATTTGAACGCATATGTAATGAATTTAACATAAGCACTAAGTATGACTTCACACAAAAACTTGATGATCACCACGGCATGGGCACATTGTATTATGCTATGAGTCACAGACAATACCCTCAAGATTACTACCCTGGGTACACTTCATTCTCATCAAAATCACAAGTCTGGTTAGGATCAATAGAGCAGAAACAGTCTAATGCGTGGACCACATTTATTTTAGATAAATCTGACGGGTTTACTCAAGCAGGATTGATTGTACATTGATTGATTGTACATTGCTTAACGTCCCGACAGCAACAAGGCTTTCTCAGGACGTGCCTGCACTGCTTGTGAAAAAATAAAAAAGAAACAGAACATTGAATGTATGTCGCCAGCCGGTCAAATACGTTAAATAAACCTAACACATGGGCCTAAATAAAGCTAAGACCATTTAGCAACACACATCCAATATCAAGAGCTACAGGCAGTGCAGACAGTAGGGAGAGTTTTAAAAAGGCAAATACAGGTGAATGGACAAAGGGTAGACAGAAACACATGCCCCAGAATAGAGAGAAAAACCCACCCTGTGGGGCTGACCAGGGTGACCCTGGGAACTAAAAAATACCTAACCCCACCCAAGTCCCCCAGGGCAGACCCGGGTGGGGTACTCAAGCAGGAGTCGAGCGCGTCAATGAGTCTATCAGAACATATGTTTGGTGTTTACTAGGAGCACAATCACTAACAAAATCGAACATTTTAAATGGAAGTGGTAAATTTGAAGCACAAAAACAGTTTCTTGCAAATCTTGAAGATTCAATTAATTCAACAGTAGATCTCCCATCAAGCATACAACGCTACCAAGACGTTTTAAGATATGCCAGATCAAAAGTTGACTTTGTAGTTGGCATCGGGTTATACATGTTACCATCTGACCTTCAACTCCAAATGGGTACAATAACAAATTATAATAATGAAATCATTGTTGCAGGTGTTGGTCAAAAATTAGGACTCAATCAATCTGTAAACTTGGGGGCCACAACCACACATGTACAGTCATTAAAATCATTACAGACGGTAACACCCCCGGCCCCAGCCCCAGCACTGGCCCCAACACCGGCACTCATACAATCAGTACAGTCAACCCCTGACACACATGAATCCGAGAGAACTGCATTGGTAATAGGTCTAACAGGATTAGGGGTTTTACTTCTTTATCTGTTTCATTAAATAACCCACCATCAACCCTCCTACTGTAACCAAAAAGACCCACACATGCTCTGCCATAAACCCTACTGCCTTTGCCGCTGTACTAATCAGCCAACTGACAACAGTGCCAATTATGCCAGGCAAAGCGTCCATTGCTTTCACAGCCAATTTCTTAAGCAGGTCTGATATGTGAGACAACTGTTTCTTTACCCACGTCTGTAAATCTTTTGGGTCTGTTGGAGCCGGGGTTGGTGGGCCTGGGTTTGGTGATGCTGGGGCCGAGGGTGCACCCCCACCAGCACCGGAGACAGCCAACACAACAGTACTAATAATAAATCCAAGAGCAGTAATTAAACTGGCAATAGTAATACCCTGTTCTCTGAAAAGTGTTTTAAGTCTCTCAGCCAGAGTAGTGTCTTCATGAAGTATTTTCTGAGTAGTTTCTCTAATCCTGTTGACCTGTGTTTTCAGTTTTTGTCTCCCAATACTAATCGCTTCTAACCTTCCTGATCTTTCTATCTGCAAATCATTTAATCTGTGTTGAATTCTTTCTTTCATTTCTGTGTCAAGATTTCCATTGTCTGCGGTAGCCAGTTTCTCTTTTTCACGTTCTATGTGTTTATCAAGCTCTCCCAGTTTGGCAACATTATTTACCATCTCACCTCTTATTGTCTGCAGTGATTTATCCAATCCCATAATCTCCCTCATTGACAAAGGTGGATCATCTATTGTTTTTAAAGCGTCATTTATTTGTCCTTCAGTAAATGAGGTTTCTTGTATCACTGTGTTTGCTATTTCTGGTAGGTTTGTTACAGGTGCCATTTCAATTTGTTGCCCTGTTGGTAATTTTGTTTGCGTGTCGTGAAGAACACTAACCAGTCTTGGCGTGACAGGAGACCCTCCAATTCCAAGATACCTTGCCAACCCAGAGTTACCACCGACTTCACCTTTAATTGTACTTAAAGCTCTAAACTTAGAAGGATTATTTTTATGTGTTAGATATATTTTCCCTCTGTCTGTATTTACAAATAAGTGTCCTTTATCATATTCAAATTGATTAGGATCTATTACATCTGGGCGCGCTCCAACACTGTCATAAAATGAGTTTACTTTGTCTTTTAACAGTTCATGATACATACTAGAAGTAGTTACCATTACAGTCATATCTGTGATACTGGTATCTGAGACATTCATGTCATCCATTTCAAAATCTTCATGATTAAATCCTCCCGCTGCCATTGTTTTATTAATTTATTATTTTTTATTGTGCATAATAAAAATGACACAGTCTTATGGATCAAAGTTAGACCCATACAGAAAACTACGTGAGCCTCTGGGTGTTAAGGGCATAAGACAATCAATCGTCATCACAAACAATCCAAGTACCATAGACCAGAACCAAACACTTACAGTCAAGTTTCCAAACCTAGGCCCCAGTGACGTTATCGTTCCTGGCACTGCACGCCTAGCATTTAATATTGAACTATCATCAGACGCAGATGTAAACAGAACACTGGTTGACAATCTTGGCAGAGCAATTGTTAGAACTATTAAAGTAAAACTTGAAGGACATGAAGTGTTTAGTCTTGACGACTCCGATGTATTCTACTGTTACAAAGATCTGTGGCTTACAAGAGAAGAACGAGAGGATCGTATTTACCAAGGCATACAGTCTGATAATGTTGGTAAACTTCGAATCAATGCTGGAGATAAATCAACGTCAGCAGCCCAGGACGTTATTATAGCAGAAACATATGGAACCAGATTTTACATTCCACTTGAGTTTGAAATCCTAACAGCTCATTTGCCTTATTATCAAGGGGCACTGAATGACCGTCTGAGCTTTGAACTAACTTTCAATGACTACTCCAAAGTTATAAAATCATCTGCCACAGATGCAACATATAAGATCTCTAACATTTCCTTGGAATATGAAATTGTTACACATACTGAACTAGCCAGACTCATTCAAAATCAATACCAGTCAAGACTTCCAATTTATTATGACCGTGTGATTAGACATAGTTTAATACCCAAAGACAAAAGCGACCCAATGTGGAACATAAACTTGAACACGCCTGCCAGGTCACTGAAAGGTATTCTTATGTTGTTTGTTGAACCGGTGAGTCCATACAAAAGAGATTCAGAAAAATTCTACAATCCTAAGATTACAAATTTGTCCTGCACAATCGAAGGCCGCCCTAATCAAGTGTACGCTTCCTTATCAACACTACGATGAGATCACAAAGTATTTTGCAGGAGGAAGGATTAGAGATAAACCTGCAAACATTGCGTGCAAAGATCTACATCTGTATGATGTTAGGATCAGACAATACCTGACGAATAAGTATGCACTGTGGCTAGACCTTCGTAGTACAGATGACGACTACCTTCATGGGTCAGGACGAACTGTCGAGAACGGTAGTGATGGGATTACAATTCAGATACAAAAAAAGGTTGAAAAAGCCGAAGCCATAAATATATATTTGTACCTGATATATGATGCACAACTCAATATTGCAGAAAGCAGACTGAGTGGACACATATATTAAAATTATATTGTGTATTAAAATGAACCTAAGCTTAATGACACTCGACCCACACTGTGGATTATTTTGTGGTGCGACAGGGTGTGGGAAAACTGAATTTGTTCTTAACCTATTACAAACAAGATACATACACCACTTTGAAAACATTGTAATATTTTGTCCTACAATCAAACACAACAAAGCTTATCACAACCGTTTATTCATTTGGACTGACAGCAACATATACTTAGTCGACCCTGAGAAAAAACTGAATGACTACCTACAATATTTTTACAAGCAATTTGAAGGACAGTCAACGTTGTTTATTGTTGATGACTGTTCTGCAGAGAAAGACATTGTCAAGAAGAGAAACACTCTATCAGAACTTGCTTTCAGTGGCAGACATGCAAATGTTAGTGTATGGATTCTCACTCAGAAATATAATGCTGTACTGAAAGATTTTTGAGAACAGTTAAAGTTTATCTGTTTGTTTTACTGTAAAGATCGTGACAGCTTTGAAGACTGTCTCAGAGAGAATGATGTCATCCCAAATAAGCATGAACGTGAGGATGTAAAAAATAAACTGAAATCAACTTAGTATCTAAAGCTCATTTTAAAGACAGATCAGCCCACAGGGTATGGGTTAGTAAATTAATTTATTCTTTTGTTTGTCTAATAAAAATGACAGATGGACAAACCCAAGTGATTGATGTTACAGAATGCTTCAAAGATGTTATGCACTTTACTGACTTAAAATCATGTGTGTTTGGACCTGCTTTAAACTCTCAACACCGACAATAAGTATATACACGACATATAATGTTACTTTGGAATATTCAGATGGATTACCACATTATGATTTTGAGACTGTTGATCTTAAGACAAATGCTTTTAAAGTTTATAATGCTAACAGTGGCCACTTGCATTGGTTTGAGGTACTGTGTGAAGACATATTTGTTCAATTAAGAAAACTACATTGTTATATTGAAAGTGTTACATTCAATAAAGTGATATTACATCTGCAGGACAAACACCAGGGAAGTAGTTGACTTGTTTATCATAACTACAGATAATACAGTATTACAGTATGGTGTGACAGTGATAATTTTTTTTTTCATTTATTATTTTGACGGACAAATAAAAATGACGGACAATGCTCAAAGCCCTGGCCCATCAAACCCTGGCTCATCAAGCTTAAGAAACGTGTTTCACACAACAAACTTGCCTATATCTAATACTAATAATGTTTATGAATCAATAGAAAACTCTTTTTCTGTCATACAAAATAATCTTCTTACAGGCAGTGTGAAGATTCAGATTGTTGCTAAAATAGAATTTACTAGAGTAGACGGTGAAGTGATTGTATCGTATATATCAACAAGACAACACACAGTTAACACAAGAAGAGAATTGGAAAACGTGTTTAGAGACAGACTATTACCAGACTTCCT
Source organism: Semisulcospira habei (assembly GCA_036245525.1). Lineage (NCBI taxonomy): Eukaryota > Metazoa > Mollusca > Gastropoda > Semisulcospiridae > Semisulcospira > Semisulcospira habei. The sequence goes on along the minus strand of BTPG01000001.1, from coordinate 124,666,089 downwards.
CCAGGCAATTGACAGTGCAAAAATGAAGGGGTCTGGTTGGCACGAAGGACATGTACATGAACTACAATTAAAGCAGTCAAGGTATCATCCTATATTAGGTAAACCATGGTTGCCACTGCCAACAGAGGTTGCAAACAAAAAGGCTGTTGTTAATATACAGAACAATGACAACTATTGTTTCATGTGGTGTGTGCTTGCTAAACTACACTTTGTAAAATCAAAGCCTGAACGTATATCTAACTACACCAAATTTGTAAATGAACTCGATTTTAGTGGCATTGAGTTTCCTGTTAAAATAGAGGACATAGACTTGTTTGAAAAACTAAATAATGGTATATCTGTAAATGTGTATGTGTGGGATAATGAGTCTGTTGATAAGTTACAGCCAATTAGAGTGTCCCCAATTGCCCCAACCTATGGGCAGTCAGAAGATAGACATGTTGATATGTTATTAATCGGTCCTGCCGGTGATAATGATAACTTGCACTACACAATTATCAGAAATATGTCACGTCTAATTCATGGACATACAACAAAACACAATGGTAAACAAGAAGTTTGTAAAAGATGTTTACAAAGATTCTTTTCTATTTCAGTAGCGCACAAACACGTCCTACACTGCAGATCAGCTGATGACATACAAACTGTACTTAAGTATCCAGATCCTGGCAGCAAGGTTTATTTTAAGAACTATGGGAATCAGCAAAAGTTGCCGTTTGTAGTGTATGCAGATTTTGAATCATTGGTTGTACCATATGAGGGTCCTGTTCCAGAGTCATTACCAAAGACTATAAAGTTGAGTGACCAAGTGGTGTGTTCTTTTGGATACATTCTTGTTAGGTCAGACGGTTTGCATTCAGAGCCTGTTATCTACAGGGGTGAAAATGCAGCAGCTGAGTTTTTAACAGAAATGAGACATCTGTATAGTCAGGTAGTACAATATCTTACAGCATGTCAGATGCCTCTGGTGATGACAGAAGAAGACAAACTAAAATTTGATACAGCTGTGACGTGTTGGATTTGTGAACAACCTTTAGGTGGTGATAAAGTTCGTGACCACGATCACATAACTGGGCGTTACAGAGGAGCTGCACATAATAATTGTAACTTGTTATTAAAAATAGATCCTAAGACATACAAGTTACCAATCTTTTTCCACAATCTCAAAGGGTATGATTCACATATTATCATGCAGGCTGTGGATGAATCTTACAAAAAAATTAGTTGCATTGCCCAGACAACTGAGAAGTACTTGACTTTTAGATTGGACAACAAATTAGCATTTTATGACTCCATGCAACATTTGTCTTTAGGTCTTGCTAGTCTGGCAGAAGGACTGACTGAGTATCCAATAACGAGTAAATATTTTGAACCAGACTTGATTAAGAAAGGTGTCTATCCGTATGAGTACATTGATCACTGGGTTGTGTTTGAGGAAACAAGACTGCCACCAAAAGAGAAATTTTATTCCACACTAACTGGTAAAGGTATTTCTGACTCTGAATACCAACACACTCTTGATGCGTGGGATAAGTTAGGATGTCAGACAATTGGTGACTATCATGACCAGTACTTGAAAGCTGACGTTTGTTTGCTAGCAGACATATTTGAAAGTTACCGTGAGAAGGGTTTGTTACACTACAGTCTTGACCCTGCCTGTTACATAACTAGTCCTGGCATGACATGGGATGCATTTTTAAAATCCAGTAAGATATCTATAGACCTGTTGTCTGATCATACGATGGGTGAAATGGTGGAATGTGGATTGAGGGGAGGGATTAGTATTGCAGCAAATAACTACGCCAGAGCCAACAATAAATATCTGGACGGTTATGGTGACCTTGGGTTTGACCCCTCGAGGTCAAGGTCATTTATTACCTATGTAGACGCTAACAATTTGTATGGCTGGGCAATGTGTGAGTTATTGCCCTTGAAAAACTTTTGTCTGCATGATTTGTCACAGTATGATGTAACAGAGTCAGGGTTAACTAACAATATTATGAATCTTGACCGAAACGATGCGAAGGGTTGGATCTTTGAAGTAGACCTGGAGTACCCGCACCATCTACATGATTATCATAATGATTATCCATTAGCAGTTGAGAAAATGAGTATGACAGGGAAAAAAGAAGACACCAAACTTGTACCAAATTTAAATGACAAATTCAATTACGTTTGTCACTACCGCTTGCTGCAGTTTTACATCAGACATGGGTTAGTATTAAAGAAAGTTCACAGAGGAATTCAATTTGATCAGAGTGCTTTCATGAAAGATTACATAATGAAGAACACAACCCTTCGTGCCAGAGACGGCAACACTGCATTTGACAAAGACTTCTTTAAGCTTATGAACAATGCCTGTTTTGGCAAGACAATGGAAAATCCTCATCACAGAAAAGATGTGAGACTGGTCACAACTGAATCAGGTGCAATTAAACTTACAGGTAAGCCACAGTACACAGGGTACAAAGAGTTTCATTCATCATTGTATGCAGTGTCACTCAAAAAAAAGATTGTTAAACTGGACAAGCCAGTATTCATTGGTATGGCAATTCTTGAGTTGTCAAAACTGTTGATGCTTGAATTTTATTATGATTACTTCAAACCAGAGTATCCTGAGTGTCGGTTGTTATACACTGACACTGACTCTATGATCATTGATGTGTGTACTGAAGACTTTTATGAAGACATGAAAACAGAGTTACACATGTATGACACGTCTGACTACCCTAAGGATCATCCACTGTACAGCACACAAAACAAGAAAGTACCTGGTAAGTTTAAGGATGAACTAAATGGTGTACCAATAGTTGAGTATGTTGGACTGAGATCAAAAATGTATTCTATACTGCACCAGAAAGGTAGTCAGTCAAAAGCCAAAGGAATTAAAAAAACAGCAATAAAAAATAAAGACATTCGTCATGAACATTACAAGCAAGTGTTAGACAGTGCATTAATGCCTGATTATCCAAACAAGTCACTGAGATCAAACAAACACAATCTTGAAATAATTCAAACACACAAAAAGTCACTTGCAGTTGGGGACACGAAACGAGTGTTTCACAGTAAGGAAAAAGCTTATGCACCTGGACATTACAGGCTCAAGTTATCTGAAGATATTTGTGATGAACTGGTTGATGAATTAATTGATGACTTAGTTACTGAAATGAGTAACGGTGTCTGGGGGAATAATCTGTAATTCTTCTCTGACAAATGCCCTCTGGGGTGCAGGGTCGTACAGGTAATATATTGTTGCGTCTGGACCGGGAATTATTTTTTTTATATTGTGTACAGACGTTGACCAGATGGGGTCTGTTGCCCTGCGTCTGTCGTCGTTCTCAGCCTCCCCTGGCTGATATAAATATCTCACCTGTTTAGTAAATAAACTTGTGTCTGGTGCCGGGGTTGGTCCTGTTTTTGTCTCTGTAATTGTTTTCAATTTAATAGCATCAGCAGGTTTTGGGTGTCCTTCATTGTTCATTGCTTTTATCACATGTGGTAATCTCTTTACCCATTCAGTGTTACGGGTGTCATGCATGAGTTCCTTAGAATACTGGTAACTGAAAAGTCTTTCTGATAACTGTTTGTTAAAGTTTTCAACAATTGCCTGCGATCTGTGCACGCCTGGAATACCACGTCTGACCAGTACGCCATGCTTCGCAAATAACTGATTAACTGCACCTTTGAATTCTGATCCGTCATCAACTTGTACAAGTCTGGGGTATCTTAAGGGGCCTCGACTATATATTTTTGATAAAGCAGTAGCAACTGTACTGGCTGTTTTGTCAGATATGGGTTCAGCGTCTTTGTACCTTGAAGCAATGTCTACAACAGTCAGTGCATACTTGTATCGTTTCTTTCTTATTGTGTCATGTGGTAAAAACAGGAGGTCCATTTGATGTGTGTCATTGGGGGTAGTGTTTTGAAAATGAGGTCTAGATATCTTTCTTGGAGCAGGGAGATATATCTGCCAAATTGCTTGTCTCTGTAACCATTGCTTGACTTGATTGAGTGGTATATCTCCGCCCACAGTGGCATGTAATTTTTCAATAGCTGTTTGTCCTTTCCAATAGCCTGATGGTGAGTAATATATTTTCGATAGTTTATTTTCGGCTGCCATTTTTTCTAGCAATGAAAACTCCTGTAAAATAAACAAATGTCATTCCCACTAGAACAAAAATTATCTCTCCATTTCTTTGTTGTGTGCTTGGTTTGTAATAGTCACTTAGTTTTGGTTTCGGTATAGACATGTCTTCACCTGTGACTAAAAAATATTCCCTGATTGCTTCGTCTGTATTTGAAAACGTATGCTGTGCGTGACCTTCTAGCCTCAGTTTTTCATTGATGAAATCAAGTTTCTCAATTCTATTCTTTTCATATTCCTGTTCTGCCTGTGCTAATTTTTCTGACGCTTCATTATGACGCTTCAATTCTTCTGCAGATTCCTCTCTACCCATTTTTGAAAAGAGATAATTAGAGCCACTGAATGCGAGGGCGTTAACAACTGCCCCACCAATCATAATAGCTATCGTCGCCATATTATTTTTATTTTCATAGAAACATTTTCGGGAATAATTCCCTGCTTGACAAGAAAATCTTTTGTCGCAATCGACGCTGCAACAACTACAATTAGCTTAGCGCTGTCTTCGAAATCGAGTCTACTCAAGTCTGCTGATTTCATTTTGAGTAGACTTTTTCCCAGCATAGAATAAGCTACTGCTAATCCACTGATTACGGCAGAGTGATAGACAAGGTTCATTATGTTCTTTGAGTCATTCATTTTTTAAGGCAAGAAAAATTAAAATAATATTTTTATTTACTGCATATAAAATGGGTCAACGGCTTTGGGTGTTACTGGTAATGTGGCGACTTCTGGTTTTGTTTTTGGAGTGTCTGATTTTCTGGTCACTGTATGAGTCTGTGGTTTGTATTTTTTGTATAATTGATACCCTACGTAACCAAATCCGACAACAAATCCGGCAATTATATATTTTGTTGATTGAGGTTCGGGGTCAGGGTTAGACTGGGTTGTTTGTCTCTCACTTTGATGAGAGAGTGACGGTATTGACACAGGTCCTGACGATCCTGACGGTGGATCAGTTACATGAGTCTTTTCTGTTTGTGCCTTAAGCTGTAATTTTTTTTGCCTATTATATTCGGCTAATCTTTTTCCAGCCTCAACCCTGCCTGGACTTTTAGTCTTCGTCACAGTTTGAACCTGTGTCAAAACTGGACTGGGGTTCGGTTGTGGAGTCGTCTGGGTTTCGTCCATTTTCTTCTGCAGTAAAATTTATTTTTGAGAAATCAATATGGCTCCCAGTAACTAGTAATGTTACGACAGGTGCAAGGTAATTTCCAAACTTGTAAAACATGACACATGCTAATTTGCCAATTGAACTTGAAACAATAGGATTGCTTTCAAGGTCGTGTGATAGGCTGTCACTATCCACAGGTAGAAAGTGACTCACTGCTTTTGTGTATAGACATACAAGAGATCGACTCAAATCACGAGTCATTAGTGAAGCAATGTGGTTTTCATATTTAGAATGAAGCTTGATTAGCTCGTCAGCGGTGAGAGATTCAATATCCTCTGTCATGTATTGTTTTCCGAGATAAGTCTTTGATTTGCCTGACACAACTACAGAAAGAAGGCGCTGTTTTTTCGAGTCTAAGTCTTTGTTTTCTACAGCATTAATATCGTTTAGAAGAAGTAATTCGTCTTGATTCATTTTATAATAAAAAATATTAATTTTAATGTCATTTGTTTTGTAAATCTTTATTTTACTGAAAAAAATAAGGAGAAACCAAAAACAATGGGCGGTGCAAAGGTGTGGGAGTATTCGGTCGAAAAATCCTGGAATTTTGGGATAGATATAAATTGTCCAAATTCGCTCATATTATCTATCTCTCACTCCCCTGCTCAAACTCCTTCACTGGCTTCCCATCTCCCAACGCATCCAATACAAGATTCTGTCTCTCTGCTACAAATCCCTGAACAACTGCGCTCCTGCCTATCTCTCCAACTTACTTCACCCCGGCCTACACTCCTCCCCGCTCCCTCCGCTCCGTCGGCCTCCGACCCTCTCCGCCTCCACATCCCCCGCACCAAACTCAGCACTTTCGGCCCCCGCAAGTTCGCACAAGAGGCCCTGAGGGACTCCAGTGCGGTGTACAGGAAACACTTTGACAAACGAGCGAAAGTTCGTCAATTGAACGCAGGCGACAAAGTTCTACTGCTCTTACCCACTGACCATAACAAGATGTTGATGCACTGGAAGGGGCCGTTTCGTGTACTGGAGAAAAAAGGGCAGCATGACTACAAGCTAGACGTAAATGGCAAGCAGAGGGTCTTCCATATCAACATGCTCAGACAGTACACGGAAAGAGCGGCCAAAGATGTAGCCACGGAGGGTCAGGGAGGAGCTGCAGTGATCGACACGGGAGAGCAAGCAATATGCTATCCCGTGCCTTTCGCCACAAAAGAGATAATGAGTAAAGAAGTTCCAGAATTATTTGTACTGTAAGGAGTGTGAAATACATATCAGGAAAAGAAATACATAGGTGCCGACTACTGAGCAGAGTAGTATAATTGCAAAGGGCAGAATAAGTAAACACTTTTATAATAAGTTTGACAGTTGCTGTGTTGTATGTGCATGCATGTAGAGAGTGCCGAAAAATGTTGCGAAATCCGAAATGGATGCGCGCCACGCGGTCGAGTGATCGTCGGTAAAACCGTGTCGTTCACCACACTTGAATTGGCCAAACCTCTTTGCAATTTTTATATTCTTAATTGATGTTGTTGTGTGAAATCTACTACCCCAACCGCCCTATCATTTTGATGTTGTATTTGTCAATGAGATACTTTTAATATCTCTGACTGAGTTGCCAAATCGGCACAGTCGTGTGGGTCTTGATGACACTGTTGTGTAACTGTATATAATGTGGAAATCGAGTATAGCCATTATATTTGGCCCTTGATTTGAGAATGAAACAATACGGAGTATTGTCTGTAGTTGGGGGGAATTGTCAAGGGACCAAAATTATGTTCAGAAGTAAGCGGAACTAAAGTTACTGGCGAAATCATTTGAATGAGAAAATTTATATCGCAGACCGCGAGTAAGTCATGGAGTGGCGACGGGACTAAGTGGTTTACGTGCCGGTACGCATGACTCCTTGGTGAAGGGGGGGGGGGGGGGGGCGGGGGGGGACCAGAAGTGTGTACGTGCGGAAGTAAGAGTATCTAGGCTAATTGGGGGGAAAGTGGATCAGCAGTGATTTTTTTTCTACCGAGGAGAAGAAGTGTGTATGTGCGGAAATGTAGGTACCTAAACTAATTATCGGGGAAAAGGGGGTCAGGACTTTCCCGCCCGAGTCTATCAGAGAATACCCCTACTCAGTAGTGTCTGATGAAATTCCAGCATTTCGAAGGAAATAGTCCGTTCACAAAATAATTATATTAATGTTGTGATACGGGTGTTAGGCTAAATTTGATGCATGGACTGGATGCGAAATGCATGTTTAGTATACGTTATATAGTTATTGAAGTTAGTTGATGTAGAGATGTGAATGAATATTCCTGACATCGCGTAGGAATACATAATGAGGAAGGGAGAGAGACTTGTGTATATATACGGAGCGGAGAACACGAAGAAAAACACTGAGAGACTGGACGCTGAGCGAGAGAGAAGCGAAGACCGTGAGGTCGGAGAGAAGATGTAAAGTGGTGTTGACTTACGGTATGGTCGAAAATAACCGATCATTACAGATTCAACGGGAAGATGATTAGTTACACCCAAGAGAACGAGATGGAACCAGGTGGACGATTATAGTGTAAGCAAATCGGAGACTGAAGAACGTTTCTACTACAGATTCATCTTTGGAGGGGTATTTAGCCCAAGCGTGATATGTCATGGATTTATAAGTGCAGCATTGACAATTGCGAATGTGCCTAGAGAGAACATTAAAAGATCACCGGGGCCAGAGGGTCGACACTGAGACGCAGCGCCAACGAGGACCAGATAACGGGTCGACAGACGCAGTGCCGACGCCGAGGACCACTGAGATAGCCACCGCATAAGTAGTGTATAGAAAACCTGGCCAGTTAAGGTGACTTGTTTATTTCTGTGCACGGAACTAGGTAGAACAAAGATGAAGACAGTGGAATAACAAAAGACTTTAGACAGTAGTTAAGTGTGACATGTTTAATTCTTTTATGTAAATAATTAACATAGCATTTCAGTAACTGAGTTCGTAGTGAATCGGTTGTATGTATGCGTGTATAAGGAACGCATGCGAGACGGCCCTCTCCAGAGTGAGAGAAATGTGATGAATGCGAAGTTGATAGCTACAATGATGACAATTATATAACCTACACCCACATCACAAACAAACCACCATCTTTCCAACAGTCCGTGACAGTCTTAAAGAAAGGCATTGCCAGCCTGGACATTGCGCAGCTTTCCACACGCCCAACTACAGGCTTCGGATATCATCCCTGCTAGAGGACAGTGTGCCATCAACAGTAACATAACCTGTCTAACGCCAATCTCCGACAGGTCTGTGATGGTGTGGAAATCGTGTTCATTGACAATTACGCTATTTTTACCAACCGACAGGTGCCCCTAAGAAATCCCTATACAGACAAACCAAAGAGAGGATTCACCCCAGCCGGCAGGGGGTGGTTAGCCGGCCTCGCTCTAAACATCAAGCTTAGTGGACGCCTCGACTCCAGTCAGTCGCTCTAATCAGTGCCAAAACAAGTTTACTCCACTGTCGCCGCCAGGCAACATGGGCAGGCTTCAGAACTGATCAGCGGATCAGAACTGGATCCTGCCTCCGTCCGCTGGAGTCATGGCCAGTCACATTGTTCTCGAGGCTCAGTCGACAGACGGCATCCCAGCAACCAACTTGGCAGCACCTCCCAGCGGTCATCGGTGACATGTGCTACAATCAGCATGGCCTCCAGGACAGTGGCCCTTGGTTCAAACCCCTGAACGTGATGATGTCGCAATACACACAGTACCCACACGCGGCACCGTATTACGGCTATCAACACCTTCAGTGGGCTCAGTCTCAAAACGAGGCCACTGTGTGCTAACGGTATCTACACATGTCGCCTTTTTTGTCTTCTTGGAACAGACTCCAGTAGACTCAGGTTCTGTTTACTGATAAGTCACGGTTCTCTGTGTCCTTCAACGACGGCAACGTGAGGATCTGGAGACGCCAGGGCGAGCGATGGATGCGTCCAGGAGGTGGATCCCTACGGAGGAGGCTCAGTCTTGGTCTGGGCAGGCTTCAGCAGGAAAGGCAGGATCCCTCTCCACGTCATCCGAGTCACCCTGACTGGACTACGCTATCTGGACGAGATTGTGCAGCCCCTCATCCAGTCAGCTCTCTAAGCCATAGGCGACAATGCTGTTCTGCAGGACGACAACGCTCGACCTCATCGCGCCCGTGTGGGGGATGAGTACCTTGAGCAACGGGGCATCATGAGGATGGAGTCGCCAGCTCGTTAACCTGATCTGGTTCCCATCGAGCACCTCTGGGAAGTGCTGGGGCAACGTATAGTCAGCAACCACCCCCCACCTCAACATCCCCCCCCCCCCCAGCTGACTCAGTTCCTGCATCAAGAGTGGGAAGCGATCCTAGAACATGTTCTCCGAACCCTGGTGAACTCCATGCATCAACGCTGCGTTGAATGCTTGGCTGCAGACGGTGGGTACACTCGCTACTGACTGGACCAGTCTTGTGTGACTTTTCAAATGAGAGGTGGGTGAACATTCTAACGTACTGCTGTTGTAACAATTGCTTGATTTACTCAAAACTTATATGAAATTGTTACTGAATAAATTAGCAAAGTACTGACTCCAAGTATTGTTACATTATTTGTGTGGTGTTGTCGGTGCGTCTGCGATAAAAGTGGCTCTTAAGTTTTGACCATTAGTATATGATGTCAGGCCCTGCAATGCTGCATCACGACTGGTATTTTCTTTTTGATGACTTTTGGCAATTTGTTGTGCTGTGACTGTTAATTGGATTTTATATTTTCCTCCGCCGTGCGATGCTGGGATTGATACACGCTGATTCTTGTTAGTACCATTCGAATGCGGATCTCAGAAGAACAGCGCATTATGCTGTGGCAATACAACCAACGTGCTTTTCTCCCCTTTCAATCATCTCAGGCATGGCTCTTCCCACGCCACGCTCAACATCAGTCACTGCCTACGGAATAGCGCGAGTGCATACAACGAAGCGAGTACCAGCAAGCTTAAGGCTCCCACATTCCAGCTGAATCCGAATGATCTGATGACAGACACCTCCCCGACACAGTGCCACTCTGTTTCTTACAACATCGTGTGCATTAACTACATGTGTGTACTCCTTAAGAACCAAGTTGGACTGCTTTCACGTTAATGCTGTAGTTCTACTACAATTGCTTTAAAAATTACTCGACTTTGAATTTTTTATGTACCTGGCAACATGTATTTGGAACAATAATGTTGATTGATTGATTGATTGATTGATTGATTGATTGATTGATTGATTGATTGATTAGTCTCGTGAGCAATTCTGCTGTTTGATCTGAAACGATATAAACATGATATCAGGTCAGCATTTACATATTGGTCACTTAAACATATATCATTGTATAACAAAATCCCTGATCTCTGTGTGCTCTTTTCATTTGTTTGGTGTCACTGAATCGCGCCTCAATCCTAACATCAGTGATGAGGCCGTTTCTATCCAGGACTTTGCTGTCTTGCGCCGCGATGCTGAATACTCGGGACAGACAGGTATAGCAGTGTATAATACACAATTCAATCAGCGGTAACACCCGCAGGCTTAAAGACCAGGAATCACCAACGGTCGAATGTGCCTGGATTGAGTTGAGGGCAGACAAATCCAGTCCCGTGCTCGTCGGATACATTTATACCCAGCATCAACATTTCAATGGTATGACGAATTCACAGTCATGATGGATAAGGTCAGAAAGGCCACCTCAGAAATGTTGATTTTGGGCGACTTTAATATCAATTTGCTCCTGAATAACCCTGCCTGGGAATGTACCATTTCTATGTTTGGACTGAAGCAGTTAGTTACTGCTGCTACCCGTGTTAGTTCTACCAAAGATCCTACATAGAAAGATAAACCAGCTCCTCTTTAGCGTATAGCAGAAAAACCAGGTCAGCCGAGGAGTTGCTTCCCTTGTTCTGGCCATGTACGCAGCCGGTAAACACACGATGGTATTACCATTAGAAAAACATCAGCACAAGGAAATGTAGTGTATCCCTAGATGTTTCATGCTACATGGTGCAGGCCTGTTTGATAATGAAATCTGTGATGTGGAATGGAGGGGGGAGGGGGGGTGGGGGGTGGGGGGTGGTGTGCAATATTTTGTTTTAAATGGTGTGAATCTACAGAGTTGTTTACATGTCTGAAGTGTTAACATGTACTTCAAGTTGTGTTGTTGTTTTAATAATGCTTACTTTTACTTATAGTGTATTTGAATGTTATCATTTCTCTTTCATTTAGTTTTTCTGTATTATTTATTAATGTGTTAGTGAGAAGCGTAATTTCAGCAAGTATCAACCAGCCATGATTCATGCCTTCTGTGATCTTGCAGTGTGTTTGTTTTGTTTAATTTATGCTTAATTATTTTCGCCCAATTAATCCCAAGCCCACATTCAACAATTTTGGAAGAGTCACCACTCGACTGTGTACCAGTTGCAGAAGATGGATCTACCATGATAATTCAATGTCAGTGCCAGATTAGCCTCAGGCGCCAAGCTAATCTGACATGACCCTTGAATTATTTATCAATTCAATGCCTGCCTGCTTGAGGCTAAATGGGTTATGTAAACAATTTCTACAAATAACATTTAAAACAAATAACATTTATGAAACACACTCACACGAACACCCACACAAATCACAGATACGTGCTAACATACACATCATGTAAGAAATGAGACAACACAGGTAAAGTCTGGCACAAGAGCAAAAGGTATTCTCTATTGTATTCCTCTGAAATGATCTAGTGGCAGATAAACCATCTTCATAACAGGCAAAAAGGAAAAAGAATAACAGAACATAAACAAATGTCATGAAAGAAGAGTCTTGTATACACTTGCACATGGCTACAAGTACAACACAGTGCAGCTGTCCGAAAGATCCTGAACATGCGCTTGGTAGCACTAAAAAAGTAAAGTAATTACTCAATCAGTAAATTGTTCAAACAAATAAAAAATGTGTTCAGAGAAAGATGATGAACGTTTCAGCCCGAGAACCAGTAGAGGCACCTGTGAGGAGACTGTTACATTCCTGACATAATGGTTTTGCCTGCATCTTCTTTGCCGTGTAGCCAGCAATATACAGAAGTACGCTTTCTTGCACTTGGACGAGCCGTGGGTCTCGAGTCTCTGGCACTGGCAAAATCAGCTGCATCAACTGATATGTATCACCATCATTTTCCATATGGCCCTGTGGCCAATCAGGGACGACACCATCTTCAGGTTCATCGTCCACTACTTACTGCGGTACTGATGTCAGCGCTGTCAGGGTGAGCAGCCACTTGTCACAGTCCTCAATGCAGTTACTTGCGTCACTCTGCACGAAGAAAGAGTCCACCATGACCTGGCGAAAATTGTTGCGAAACTGTTGTGGACTGGGGTTGTCACCATGCCCTCCTTTTGACCGAACAATTGAAAAGAGATTTTTCAACACAGTCCTGGTTCAGACGTTCAGTTAAAGAAATTTCACGCCATGGTCAGTATGAAGTTCTTTCTACAATGCCAAAAGTGTTCTAATGGCCGTCTTCCACCCTGTCAGGCTTGGGAGTTGCGATACTGAGGAGAGGGACTGAACAGATTCCAGCCAACTTAGAGTCTTCAACAGGAACTCCTCATGTCCGGATGTTGGAGTCATGGCATGGGCCATTTTCTGTGTTGACCTGAGGCTGCCACTGTTGAAGGTATTGAACAGTTGATCGAATGTTTCGATGAACAGGGCTGTGTGAGCGGCGTCTGCGTCAAGTACATGCAGTTGTACAAGTGTAGAAATACCCGCTGCAACTGTATGCGAGAGGACCTGCGCAGCATACCGCACGCGAAGTGCAGCAAAAGGTGGCAGTTCAAGGTGCTTGCTGGTCAGTTTTGGGGCCATGCGAACAACATTTTGCTGGTCAAAGTTGTAGAATTGTTCAATATGCACCCACTTCACTTCGTGTCCATCAACAAGGAACCCACTTTTAAAAAAGTTGTTCCTTGTTTTTCAAAAGATGGGGAGGATAATAAAGTACGTGTACTTTGTTCTCTTTGTGGGAGAAAAAAAAGGAGCCTGCTCTGTCACCCTACAGAATTTTGTTAACATTTTTCGGTTATTGGAACCTTGGTCAGCAATCAACACTTTTACCTGCAGACCACACTCCTCTAGTCTATCAAGACATTCAATCAGCAGACCATGCAGAACCTTAGCGTCAACAGGTCCGCTGGAAAGGATTTAACCAACATCCTGTTTCCAATTCATAACCAGTCCACGCACCTTGAACACTGTAGCATGGTTGGCGACATACATGGACCGACCCGTACAGCCGAAGTCTTCTAGGCCTTCCACATAGTCTTTTTCGACATTGTATGCCACAAACTCCTTTAAAGACATTTCGTCGAACACCAAAGCACAGAGTTCTGAATTAGTTGGCATTGAAGAAATCTTTTGCTGGGGTGCGTTCAGGACATTCTTGTTGAAGCCTGGAAATATCTGGACAGCTCGCATGAGTCTCCAAAGCGAAGAAACTGAAGGCAACAAGAACAGTTTCCTCAGTAGCCGATATGCTTTGGGAATGGCATGAAAAATGGACAAACCTAAACGGCTATCTTGCTCACTCCATCTGCGGCCCATCTTCGGTTTGGTGACCTGGCGAAACTGAGTGGTGACGAACTGCAGACATGGACCTTCGAGGAAGAGGGAGAGATCTTTTATCAACGCATCTCGTTTTTCTGCCAGGTCCTGCTTTTGGAGTATTTTCTTTGGAGATTGTTGCTTGATTTTCTTCTGCAGTCTGTAGATTTTGTTTCTGGAAGCTTTTATGTCCCTCTTCAGCTTTCTCTTTCTTGGCGAAATGCCTGAGGTACTGGGCACTTGCTTTTCTGCACAGACACAAAATAATAATACTAATTATACTGTTCACAAAAAATACAGTTTAATTCAGTTGACTGATTGTAGACTATGGAGGCAAGTGGTGTGGCTAATCGGTTGTACAGTAACTCTCTACAATTCGCCAAGTTTGAAATGTTAGACCAGTGCAAGTCAAAATCTCCAGTGTGTTTAGAATGACACTAGCTGTTGCACTCAGCCTTTCCGCACGCCAGCCCTGTACTGTTTTCCTATGATCATGCCAGTGCCCTCTGAATTGGTATATTATAATATACAACCACGCCCAGCCTTCTGCTAGTTGTTCAGTTTCTGTTGGGAGGTGGGGGTGGTGGTTTACTTCTGAAGAGCTAATATTTAATATGTATATTATACCTGGTGATGGTATGGCGTCCACTTCTAGTTCCACATCCATGTGCTGTGCAAAGTCAATGTCCGATGACAAGGAAGCCTGCAGTCCTGAAACATAATGCCAGACATGGTAAAGAATTGCATCTTAAGGCTGTAAAGCAAATACATAATTTGCATGCTCTTTATAAACACATGATAGATGAAATAAATGATAGCTTACAATGCTACATCCATTATGCATAGTAAACCACTTGTACGCATGCTGGTTGACTAATGCTTACTGACAGTCGCGTGTTGTAAGACATTATTAAATTATGTAATGAATAGCCCACTAATGACGAAACAAAAGCCTACATATGACATGAACACAATGGACATACATTGGGATTTGCCCTACATTTTTTTACCTGTTCCTGAAGACTTTCTCTTCATCTCAGGTGGACAGCGCAGTACGGCATCATCTTGTACTCTCTGTTTGGGCGGCTTTCGAAGAGTGGATACTCGAGGGGGTGGATTCGGAAGATTCTTGAATACAGATGGTACTGCATTCCAGGCCAGCTTGTTGGTTTTGTCTGGATATAAGAACTGGCTCTTTTCCAAGTGGTCACTGCAGAGTTGTACACCTGAAGCGTACAGCTCCGCTGCTGTCTTCCCAAACAAGTCCTCCCTCCTTGTTCTTTGAACCCATTTTTTGCACCTGTACACCATACAAAAGAGTTTTGTGAATTCAGTTTTTATGCTACAACAAAAAAAATGTCTGCATGTAAAAAGACACTGTCACTTAGTTTTAAGCAAACATCAGTGATCACCCACTCACCGTAACACAATTACATATACACTAGACCCAATCTGACACTGAATATAAATGTGCTCAGTCACAATCGCTGGTATAGCCATGTTCATGATTGTCTCTCATCTTCATTTGCGAGTGTTCAATTTTGCTAACTTGCCTTTGATCCCCTATAATTCAGAATCATGCATTGATAAGTTACTGGTTGTATTAACGAGAGCGTTTTGCGATGAAGACATTGGCAGAGAAACCTAGCATGTTAGTGTAAACAACGTGATAGAGAGATGGTGTATGCCTTATCTGAATTTTAAGCTATAAATGATTCGAATATTTGAAAAATTGGCGATCACTTACCTCTTTTCATCCTTAGGAAATCTGAAGAAAGATTTTCCTTTGCAACTTTCTTTCCGTCGAGCATCTGAGCATCCAATTGCACCGCGTGCATCGCCTCCACCTTCTCTCCGGCGCGTCACCATGTTACACATGGAAGTAACAGGAGAATTAACTCTGGTGCTGGCCTCGCGAAAACAAGCCAGCTGGAGTATCTTACTATTTAGGATCTTTGGTTCTACTTCCTTCACCCGTATTGACCACATCTATAAAAATAATAAGTCAAGTTTAGTGGGAGTAGAGGTGCCCCAAATAGGGATTCGTGATCAGTATCCTGTGTGTTGTGGCTGGGCATTGAAAGCAAATACTACTTATGGTAAACACCAGCACACAACTATTAGATATAGATCTTTGAAGCGCTTCAACAAAGACGTATTTCTGCATGACCTAAGTCAAGTATCTTTCGACACAGTTTACAACCAAGGTGACCCTAACGAGGCTCTGTCTGAATGGTACAGATTGTTTCTTGGTGTTCTTGATAAACATGCTTCTTTCAGAGAGAAGCGAGTGAAAAATCCCCAGCTTCCCGCGTGGTTGAACAATGAAATCAAGGATGCCATGCAGCTCCGAGATGATCATAAAAGGAGCAACAATTTTGTAGCTTACCGAAAACAAAGAAACCTTGCAAAATATTTAGTTAGAAATGCTCAGAGGTCTCACTTTCACCATCTCATGAACGGTAAAAAAAAAAGTTATCGTTTCTGTTTGGCGTGCAATAAACGCCTTTATGAGGTCCAGAAATACCGCGCAGTGCGCTAAAATATCAGCTGATACGTTTAATCAGCATTTTCTCTCTACCGCCACTACACTACATGGTACGGTCCATTTCTTCAGCCAATAGGCTACACGAACACAAAAGTCAAACATCTGGCGTGGATGTCCCTTGTTTCATCCAATAATAATAATAATAATAATAATAATAATAATAATAATAATAATAATAATAATAATAATAATAATAATAATAATAATAATAATAATAATAATAATAATAATGTAATACATAACTCTTGTATATCGCTGTTCTCCAGGAAAACACTGGACTCACTGCGCATGCACAACAGCAAACTCTCTCTCGGACACACGCACAATTATACACTACTTTAACCCACCCCATGTGAGTTACATGTTAAAATCGATGGACATAAAATAATGTCCTCGTCTACCAGATTCTGTCGGCCTGTTTTGCACATGGCTTCCAGCTTTACAGGCAGGTGTTTTGGGATCGTGGAAGATGGTCTGCCCATCATGGATGGCTTTATCCACAGGCATAGGATGATCGTTTCCTACAATGGTCACCTCCTAGTACTACCCGTGTTAAGAGGTGACCAATTACACAACGGTCATCCCATGCCTGTGGCTCTATCTGCCCTTAAGAAGGCAAAAGACGGTAAGTCCATTTTAGTCAAAAGCGATAGTTTCATTGTATTACAATGAAAATCTCGCTTTTCACAAATCTGGACTTATAGTCTTTTGCCGTCTTAAGGCAGCAATCATGTTACGACCACAAGATGATAACAACGACTAGGTGTAACAAAGACTAGGTACAAATAAATAAAACCTTAACCCTGTTGCTGTCGGTAGCGGTTTTTGTTGCGATGATTCCAGCAGGAATCATCGCGACAAAAACCGCTGCCGACAGCCAAAGGGTTAATTTAACTGACTGTTAATCGTCAACAAAAGTTATATAACGTACACTTTATTTTGGCCCTTTGAGCTGGGCCGGATGCTTGACAGCCTTCTAACTCTTAAAACACTGTTAAAAGTAAAAATTTACAAACGTTCTGTAAAAATCGTGTTCAGCGCACTTAGATGCGGTACACGACAGACGTCTAAATTGTAAAACATTTCTTAAAGTGAAAATTAAAAATCTTTTCTAAAAATCGTGCTTAGCGTGCTTAGATGCGATGCACGGAACGTTTAACACTGTTTTAGCGACGATTTTCGCTTGTAGGGGAGGAGACCCATTTATGAAACACTTAAGGAAAAACGTCTCCAGCGCCCGCCCAAAGAAAGATGGAATCAATCTGACACTGTACTGCGATAGAGGATGTGTTGATACATCTTAGGACAAAGCCAAAAATCAGAAGTCAAAACGGCATAGACGCAGCTTCGGTTTGAAAAAAATTACAATTTGTTTCATATTAGGCACAGTGTGCCTAATATGAAACACCAGGTCTCCTATTATGAAACAGTGTGAAATTGTATGTTTTTTCATGCTATCTTACATAATGCAGGAAATCTAAGGTTTGAGAACTGTTTTCCACACATTGCAGACCTACATGCCATAGCAAAGTGACTTATATATAATGAGCTATCCGTCGTCGGTCCATTCATCCACCATCCCTCGTCCCGCCATTTCTCAAGAGAATTTGACATTGGCATTTCTGTAAGACCATTAGAGCCACAGACTTCACAATTGGCACAATGATGCTAAGTGATAAACCCCTTCAACTCGTGTCCATTAAACTGACCTCAATAAGGTCAAAGTCACAAAGGTCAATAATTCGCTCAAAATAAAACTACATTCATTTTCTCAGATGCTAATGCAAACTTTAACGTGAAACTTCGCACGGAGATAATTGTTAGACAACACTTTTGTCACAGAGCAGAATAGTTAATCTGTTGTTTAGATCAAGGTTCATTAGAAGTGAGAATATGTGTGATTGCTTTGTGTGTGTGTGTGTGTGTGTGTGTGTGTGTGTGTGTGTGTGTGTGTGTGTGTGTGTGTGTGATGGTGTGTGTGTGTGTGTGTGTGTGTGTGTGTGTGTGTGTGTGTGTGTGTGTGTGTGTGTGTGTGTGTGAACGCTGCAATACAAATCGCAGAAATAAGGTTAGTGATAAGACTACCTATGCAAAATAATGTGATTGGCCCCTCTGAAAGGTCAATGGTCAGGCAAAGTGAAAGTGACGATGTGTGGGAAATATCTAAGCAAAAGTAACACTTTTCTTTGTCCATCGAAAACTTTACAACTCTAACAAAAGACGATGCTGGTCATACTACATGTATTTCGCCTGCTTAGAGCTATGTGAATATTAGAAAATTTCAAATTGACCCCGGATTCAGCTAAGGTGTGGACGCAAATTAATTTTTGCGCATGTCACGTCTGAAATGTTTGGTACTGGCACAAAGTGTTGGCACATGAATCTGGTTTACCCCAGATAGGCGAAACTTTGTACCGACAAAAAGCTTTAGGCGTATACTGTCTTTAAAGCGACCTACTCCAGGCGGTAAAGGGTTAATTGGCCGCAGTATCTCCTTTATGTATGCTGCTAGTATGTCTTACCATAATGCTGGACAAAAGGGCTACCGTAAATTATGCAGTTTGAATGGCTCAAAATGAAATATGTATCTACTGTTCTCTATTGTACGCGGAAGTTCCTTGCGTTACGCTAAGATGCCAGT
The DNA here is from genome assembly GCA_036245525.1 of Semisulcospira habei. Lineage (NCBI taxonomy): Eukaryota > Metazoa > Mollusca > Gastropoda > Semisulcospiridae > Semisulcospira > Semisulcospira habei. Next base: position 124,647,004 of record BTPG01000001.1, on the reverse strand, counting down.
GCAACAAATCTGATAAGTGTGCTTACTCACATGAATTGTGAAGAGAAGGCACAAACGTCTTAGCTGAGGCAATACAACATTGATAGCTCATGTATCGGCAAATATTAGTAATAAAACCCTGCCATGGATTAGATCGATTAAAGCAAAACTGTCTCGCACATTTCCGCCAATTTGGCAAACACATATTGAATAAATCCAATTCGGTTTTGGGAACACGATTTAATTCTGAACATTTTCTAGACACCCGATTCCCAGCCGATTGGGACCGGATCGGATAATTGACGTCATCCGATCGCAATCGGATCGGAATCGGCTTCAAAATCGGGGCACAACCGGCACGTGTGGCGGGGCCTTTAGAGATTCTGTCTTTGACAGTCTTTCTTTTAGTTTGATATTTTCTTCTCTTTCCGTGAGCAGATGTGCCACTGGAATATTTTCTCTTTCCTTTCGACACACGTTTGATTGCAGTGGTTGATCCGGAGATGTTTTTGCATCCGCCACTGTAACTTTTGTTTGTGCAGCAGCCAGTTTCTCCTTGTACGGCGTAGACGTCAACACTTCTGACTGTGCTGCTTGTCTGTTTTTCTGAGCTGGAGTAGCTGAAGGTGTAGGAAGCGGCACGATGTCGGTGGCGTGGAGGAAAGGAACAATACTGTCATAGTGGCCGGAGTTGTCGCCAAATCCTCTGTAGAGAACTGTGATAGGAGTATCATCACAAAACTTTGCATCTTTGTACTTGATAACTGTGTTAGTTTCTGGTTGAATGACATGGATCGGCCTCTTCAGTACTTCACACGCAGCGGATATTTCAATTTCACCGACACAAGCGGTTGGGGACGACATAAACAATATTCTCTCTTCCAGTGATTCAAATTGCTGCTCTGGGAGACTTGGTATGTCACAATTCACTGCTGCTTCCATATGCTGGAATTCAGAATAGTGGTCAATCATGTACTGAACAATCTGAGCCCTCAGTGAGTCTGATTTGCACTGTTCCTGCAGTTCAGTTTAAAAGTGGATCATAGACATTTTCATTTGCATCACGTCTCGCCCTTTGCAGTGGAGGGTTCAAGTGTATCACAACACTACGAAAGAAACAACGTCCATCTGGCTTGGACATGATGGTTCTGTTGAATGTCTGAATCCGGGAGCACTGCAATGGAACGGATATGCCCTGGTTAGGATCTAAAGTACCATGCACCCCTGATGAACGTTGCTGGAGGTTGGGCGTGTCCGAATTTGGCCCTGGAACAGGTGTTTCTGGTGCCCCTGGAGAATACTGGAGGGGACTGGGCATACCCTCATAGGGTTCTGGAGTGCTCGGAATCTCGGGACAATCGTGCAGTAGCGGTAGCATCTCAATCTGAGGCTCTGGAGTGCAAGGTATATCTGATGAAGCCGCAGCTGGTAGCATGGCAGCTTGTGCAAGGATCTCTGACGATGATGTGGGATTCTTCGAGGGAGACTGACTCCTGATCCAACCAGTGCTCGTCAAAGAGGGTCCTGTCATACGGCCATATGCCAGTCTTTGCGAACCCGTTGACAGCTGTGGTCACGGTAGCCACTTTCATGTAGGCAGTGTGAAAAAGGCCGGAAATCTGAAAGTTCGTTATTCCCCCCCCCCCCCCCACTCCCCGAGTGGTGTCTCAGCCAAGATTCTTGAGTTTTCACATAGAAAGACTGCATAGGGCCAAAGAACGTAAGGTCAAGAGCTGCAACCTTTGGGTAGTGTGAGGTGGCAGTGACAGCATAATGACACCCATGTTCCCGTGCCATTTCAATTGCAACCAGACTCTTTGTGTGAGATCCATGACCGTCAACTATGAGGAGAATAGGTGACTCTCAGGAAGGCTTGACAACATCGATCAAATGACGGAGCCATGTGTTGAAGGTATTCTTGTTCATCCACCCGGATGCGTTGCTGGTTATGACGCATCCGGGTGGAGCGCCATCGCTCAGGTCAACATGTATGCGCATTCTGTTGAAGATAAGCACATGTGGGACATAGAACCCTGCGGCACTAGTACAGCACACTGCAGTAGTGGTGTGTCCCCTTTCAGCACTAGTACAGCACACTGCAGTAGTGGTGTGTCCCCTTTCAGCACTAGTACAGCACACTGCGGTAGTGGTGTGTCCCCTTTCAGCACTAGTACAGCACGCTGCGGTAGTGGTGTGTCCCCTTTCAGCACTAGTACAGCACGCTGCAGTAGTGGTGTGTCCCCTTTGAGCACTAGTACAGCACGCTGCAGTAGTGGTGTGTCCCCTTTGAGCACTAGTACAGCACACTGCAGTAGTGGTGTGTCCCCTTTCAGCACTAGTACAGCACGCTGCAGTAGTGGTGTGTCCCTTTCCAGTTTGTCAAAGAATGTTCCAGCACACTGCAGTAGTGGTGTGTCCCCTTTCAGCACTAGTACAGCACACTGCAGTAGTGGTGTGTCCCCTTTCAGCACTAGTACAGCACACTGCAGTAGTGGTGTGTCCCCTTTCAGCACTAGTACAGCACACTGCAGTAGTGGTGTGTCCCCTTTCAGCACTAGTACAGCACACTGCAGTAGTGGAGTATCCCCTTTCAGCTCTAGTACAGCACACTGCAGTAGTGGTGTGTCCCCTTTCAGCTCTAGTACAGCACACTGCAGTAGTGGTGTGTCCCCTTTGAGCACTAGTACAGCACACTGCAGTAGTGGTGTGTCCCTTTTCAGCACTGGTGACTGAGGCGACACGGCGTTTTCCTTTCCGAGAAAGGACCTTCTGACACTTGCGCAGTACTTTGGAAATACCACTTTCGTCCATGTTGTATATTCTGGTTGCGTCGAAACCATGCTCATCGATCAAGTGTTCCAGTTTGTCAAAGAATGTTCCAACATTCACTTTATTGAATGCAGACACTCGGGCCAAAGACGTTCCCTCAGGCTTCCGAACAGATATTTCTTTGTGCCTGTGCAGAAAAAGCGTAAACCTTCTTCGGCCAGCTGATCTCTTCTCTGGCCTGAAGCAGTGCTCGAGACCATTTCTCTCTGCTATTTCGTATGCTAGTTGTATTACGGCTTCTCGGGTGATGCCGAAGAATTTGCTTTCACATTCTAAAATGTATTGTACAAGCTTCTCTTCCACATGCGGTGGAAGAACAGGATATCTGCCCAGGTGTTTTGTGCCGCCTGGTAAATATTTGTTTAACCCAAGCACATGACGCCTAAGGGTTGCGGATGGCACTCCATAAGCTCGGGTTGCAGCTCGTAGGCCAAACTCACCATTCTGCATTGCCATCACAGTTTGATTCAGCTCTTCCTACGTCCATAATGCCCTGTATAACACTGTTTTAGCGACGATTTTCGCTTGTAACTTTAGAGTGCTCGGAGCTATTCTAAACACGCTAAAACGCTTTTAAAATGGCCCACTGAGCACCGGCCTCCACGTGGCGTGGGTGGGTAGTCCCCTCAGTCCCTGACTGAGTGGGCTAGCAGAGGGGTGCCATCTTTGTCCAGGATTAGGACTTGATGTCAGCTGATATGTTGTTCAGTCTTTTTCACTGGTCCGGTTTTTAAGGAGCTGTGCTAACCCAGGTCCTACCATGTTGGATTGGTCCTTAAAAATACTCGTGAACATTTGGTCCTTGGGATCCCAAGTATTTGCCGTGCTTGGAGACCCGTGTCGGGGGAGAAGAGGATCCTGGTGGCTGAAACACTCCACTTTGGCCTTGACTTCTGCCTAAACGGGAGGCTAGTCGTACCGGCCTAGTCAATCGGCTCTTGTCACGTTGAGCCCTATCCCATTGTTGACATGCGGGCTGATATATGGAGCACCATGCTATAGCCTCTGCTGCTGATTAGGTGCTCTACGCATTCAACCGTGTGATAGAAGGCGGTGGCTCAGGCGGTTCAATCGGGCTTACCCCCTTGAGTATATCTTTCGGGCAGTCTCCATTGTGCGTCGTCTGGAGACCCGCCGACAGTTGCACTTTCCCTTGTTCGGCTCGGTGGCCGGCGGAGACCCCCTGGGGATGAATATCTCTACTATTATAATATGGAGAGAAAAAAAACTAAACTTGCACAGAAGCGGCGCATAGCCACCGACATTGAACATGACAGTGACTCGGACTGAGGAAGCGACGCCTCAGGCGTCGGCCATATGGCCTCGCTTCCTCATTGTTCATAGCAAGATGAAAGACAGACCTGTTTCCAAGCTACATCCATTTCTGGTGGGGGAGACCCTCAGGAGCCGTGTTGGCAAGCCTGAAGCCCAAAGCCTCAGGTCTTGTGACATGCTGGTGGAGTACTGTACCCGGGCACACTCCAGCGGGCTGCTGAGGCTCTCTTCCATCAGAGACACTCCGGTGGAGGTTACACCCCACAAAGCTATGAATTCGTCAAGAGGAGTAATCAAAGATCAAGCTTTGGCAGAACTGTCAGAAGATGAACTTGTACGGAACCTAAGTCTCAGGGGGTGACTTACGTCAGGCGCTTCGCTTCCAAACAAGGTGGTGGGGAGATCCGTCTCCCTACCATCATCCTGACGTTTGGCACCCTCACCCCTCCTACTACCATCTGGGGAGGTTACTACTCCCTGAAAGTGAAAAAGTACGTCCCTCTCCCCCTCTGGTGCTTTAAATGACAAAAGTATGGTTATGGGCAGAAGACATGCCGTCAGGCAGAGGCTTCATGCGCCCGTTGCACTAAGCCTGGACACTCTACTGAGCCACCCCCTTGTGTGTGAATTGCCAGGGGGCGCATATGGCTTCGGATAAGAAATGCCCTCGTTGGATATCCGAGTGCAAGATTCAGCAGGTGCATGTGGAGAAGGGGCTGTCCTTTCTGGATGCCAAAAAACTGGTTGAAGGCCCTGGTGCAGCTGCGGCTGCCCCAACCTCTAACACCTCCGTGTATACTTTCAGTGCAGCGGTGGCAGGCAAGCGCCCCACCAAAGACTTTTCATGTCAACCCCCAACTTCTTGGTTGGGGGCGGAGCCTCGGCTCCTCTCGCCCCTGGAGAGTAACCCTCCTCCGGTGGTGACGAGGAGCCAGGGAACACAGAAGGCGGACACTGCCGGTCCGGTTGTGCCGCCTTCTGTTGCCCCTAAGCCTCAGCCCCCACCCAAAACTGTTTGTCAACTCCAAAGCAAGGCTTCTGGCTCTGGTCAGCCTTCTAAGGCCGCTAACTCTAGCGGCAGGAACGCTGCCCAGGACCAGAAGTCTAAGAAATCTATGGGACCGCTGTGCGCGCGGGCCCAGAAGGGGAACACTGATGTCCCCCTTCAAAACAAATATGCTGCACTGGAGGAGCGGATGGAGGGGGTGGAAGTTGTCGTTGCTGATGCTGCGGCAGCTTCACTCTCTTCCTCTCCGAAGAACCAGAGGAGGCCCGGGAGCCGCCCCCCCCCCCCTCTGTTTCTTCAACTCCTTCCAAGGCAAAGGAAAAAGGGGGAAAAAAACCTTCACCCCCAGATCAGACATAATCATTTACTCTCTGCTTCAGTGGAATTGTCGTGGTTTTCAAGCTAACTTTGTGGAATTACGTCTTTTAGTCAAGTTCTATAACCCCTCAGAAATATCTCTTCAGGAGACTTACCTGAAGACTCTGACCCTGTGTCCTTTAATGGTTTTAACGTTATACATAAAGGCTCTGATTCAGAGAGGCGCTCGGGTGGAGTGGCTCTTCTCATTAGTAGCCAAATTTTATGTAAAGAAGTACCCAACGGACTTCTTTGCATTTCACACGCTTGGCAGTCACCTTTTGGGTCTGGATTGCAAATTTTATGTAGCCCCGTTAGCATCGACACCTGTCTTCAGGCTGTCGCAGCTCGGGTTACCTTGAAGAAGACCATAACCATTAGCAGTATTTACCTGCCACTATCACTGCGGGTCTGTAGTAATGATATTTTTAACTTAGTAGATCAACTGCCCCCTCACTTTATTCTCATGGGGGATTTTAACGGTCACGCTCACCTTTGGGGTAGTGACCACTATGATGGCAGAGGTCAGATGTTAGAAGATGTTTTATCTCAACTTAACCTATGTGTCTTTAACGATGGCTCACCTACATACTCTAACTCAGGTTCAGGATCTAGTTCTGTTCTAGACCTCACTGTGTGTGATCCTTCTCTCATGCTGGACTTTGACTGGAAGGTTCACGACGACCTGTGTGGTAGTGACCACTTCCCAGTAGTCCTGTCATCGGTCAGCTGTGAGGAGGATTCGCCGGTGGGGCGCTGGAATCTCAAGAAAGCTAACTGGCCTCTGTTCGCCTCCCTCTGTCAGTCTCGTCTTACAGAGGAGGTGGTCATGTCAGCTGAAGAACCTGTTTCTTGTTTTACTTCTATTTTGTTGGACGTAGCAGGTGAAACCATCCCTAGAACTTTCACATCACTCCCTCGGAAGCCGAGAGTACCATGGCTCAATGAAGAGTGCCGCAAGGCCCAACCAATGCGCAAATCTGCTCAGCGACGTGCTTTTCGTAATCCGTCGAAAGCGAATATTTTAAGATTTAAAAGACAGCGGGCGAAAGCCCGTTACATTTTTAAACGCGAACGCCGTGCTTCCTGGAGACGCCTCGTCTCATCTTTATCTTCTAGGACTCCATCCCAAAATGTCTGGAAGGCTGTTCGAAGAATTAGGGGCAAGGGTGGCTCGGCTTCTGTCGACCATCTTAGAGATGGTGCCAGTTTGGTCACGAATAAAAAGGCTGTGGCCAATTTGCTTGCCTCAACCATTGCCCATAATTCTTCAACAGAGCATTATTCACCTTTCTTCAAGAGAGCCCCCCCCCCCCCCCCGGGTCTGCCCTGGGGGACTTGGGTGGGGTTAACTACTTTTTAGTTCCTAGGCGGGGTCACCCTAGTCAGCCCCACAGGGTGGTTTTTTTTCCTCTATTTTGGGGCATGTGTTTCTGTCTACCCGTGGTCCTTTCACCTGTATTTGTCTTTTTAAAACTCTCCCAATTGTCTGCTCTGCCTGTAGCTCTTGATATTGGATGTGTGTTGCTAAATGGTCTTACTTTTATTTAGGCCCCATGGCGTAGGTTTATTTAACGTATTGGACCGGCTGGCGACATACATTCAATATTCTGTTTGTTTGTTTTTTTCACAAGCAGTGCAGGCACGTCCTGAGAAAGCCTTGTTGCTGTCGGGACATTAAGCAATGTACAATCAATCAATCAATTCTTCCAGAGAGAGAAGGAGAAGCGAGAATCTTGTACTTGTGATTTTATATCGGATAACTCGGAAGACTATAATGCCCCTTTTACGTTTTCAGAATTGCAGCAAAGCCATGCAGAAATGTACTGACTCTGCTGCTGGATTAGATACCATCCACTATCAGCTCCTAACACATCTGCCTGAGGATTCACTCCTTGTACTTCTCAAGGCCTTTATCCATATCTGGATAACCGGTTATTTTCCGCCATCTTGGCGCAAGGCTGTAGTTGTGCCAATCCCCAAGCCGGGTAAAGATCCTTCCGACCCGGGCAACTACCGGCCAATAGCTTTGACATCATGTTTATGTAAAACTATGGAACGCTTGGTCAACGCCCGACTGGTGTGGCATCTTGAGTCACAGGGTCTCATCACAGACCTCCAGTGCGGTTTCCGGCGCTTCCGTAGTACAACTGACCATCTAGTCCGCTTTGAGTCTTTTATCTGAGATGCTTTTGTCAACAAGCAGCATGTCTATGCAATTTTCTTTGATCTTGAGAAGGCATATGACACTACCTGGAAGTATGATATAATGTCTGATTTGTCGGACATGGGTTTTAAAGGGCACCTGCCCGTTTTTATTCACAATTTTTTGTCTAACAGGTCGTTCCATGTTCGAATGGGCTCCACCCTCTCCGACTCCTTTGAATAGGAGATGGGTGTCGCACAGGGCAACATTCTATCTCCTGTTTTATTTAGCATTAAAATAAATAACATTGTAAAGGCCGTCAAGGATGATTCTGAATGCTCTTTGTTTGTGGACGACTTTGCTTTGTGTGCACGAGGTCTAGGACTGCGTCCCTTGAGAGGCGCTTGCAGCTGTGCGTTGATCGCATCCAGGGGTGGGTGTCTCTCAACGGATTCAGGTTCTCGCCCTCCAAGACAGTCTGTGTGCATTTTACTAACCAGACAAAAAATTTTTCCAGAACCTAGCCTGAGCATTCCTGGAGTGCCAATTAAGGTGGCCGAGGAGGCAAAGTTTTGGGGGGTCATCTCTGACAAAAGATTGACCTTCTGCAACCATGATAACTACCTTAGAACCTCTTGTCAGAAGGCCTTCGACATTCTTCGTGTCGTTGGTCGTACTGACTGGGGTGCAGACCGCATTGTCTTACTTGGACTGTACCGGGCCCTTGTTCGGTCCAAACTGGATTACGGCTCTGTGGTATATGGGTCGGCTTCCAAGTCTGTTCTACAGCGTCTTACCATCAAGATCTGCGCATATGTCTGGGAGCCTTCAGAATATCTCCAGTTCCTAGTCTGTATGCCGAGGCAGGGGAGCCTTCTCTCAAGCTCCGCCGCATCCGCCTCATGCTCAGCTACGTTCTGAAGCTGAAGCTGAAGCTGAAGGCCCATCCAGACAATCCTGCCTATGATTGTGTTTTTATCCGGTCGTTTGCAGAGATATACGATGCCCATTGGGGAGCTGTCCGTCCACTTTCCTTCCGGGTCCGACCTCATCTGCAGGCGGCCGGAGTGGACCTGGACAAAGTTTCGGAATCTCTGCAACACGTCACTCCACCCTGGCTACTACCAGTTCCTGACATCTTGCTCGACTTGACCAGCCATATACCAACAGAGCCTCAAAGAACTCCTTTAAATTTTTCCTGGCTATTGTCGTCTTTATACCAATGGGTCCAAGTCTTAGGATGGGAGAGTGGCTGCGGCTGCAGTGTCCTCTCACCATCCTAGACTCCCATTTAAGCTCCGCCTTCCTGACCATTTCTCTGTATTTAGTGCAGAACTACAGGCAATTCTGCTGGCACTCAAGCATGCCTATCAGTCTCGGGAAAGGCACTTCCTGATTTTGTCTGACTCTCTTTCTGCCCTTCAGGGCGCGGGAACAGACCACCCACTGCTGGTACAGATTAGAGAGCTCTACGCAGACATGATGAGGGAATATTATGACATCATTTTTATTTGGGTACCGGGCCATGTGGGCATCGAAGGCAACAGATTCTGCTGCCAACAGTGCCCGCAGTGACCCTGTCCCTGACACACAGACTGTTTATAGTGATTTTAAACCTGTGATTAGTGCGTACATAGCCCGCGAGTGGCAGTCCGAGTGGGACAAAGAGGAAGGGAACAAGCTGCATGAAGCTCTTCCTACGGTGTCCGACAGTCTACTTTCCGCTGCGGCAGCCTCCGTGAGGAGACTGTCCTTACTCGGCTCCACATCGGGAACACATATGTTACGCACTCTTACTTACTTAAACAGGATGAGCGTCCATGCTGTTTTGCCTGTGATGAGCAGTTTTCTGTTCGACACTTTTTGCTGTATTGTGCTGATCTAATTGATACGAGATATAAACACTTCACAGCAGACTCCTTGAAGGTTTTGTTTCGGGGTGTTTCCGCGAACAAAATCTTCAATTTCTTGAGAGAATGCAATATTTTTAACAAGATCTGAGCATTCATAGACTATGCGGATTTTTTTTTTATTTGCCCCTTTTGAGAGTCTGTAGACGTTTCTTTTAAAGACATGTGCGACCTTTTAGCCTGCCATTTTAAAGCTATATTTACATCTTGTCTCAAGACCTTGTTTTTAGTCTGGCTGACCAGATTTTTACCCATCCCGCCGTGAGATGGCCTTAGTCGCCTGCTCGGCGTTAAATCCAAATAACTAACTAGCTTTTAAAATGGAACGGACGTTGAATGGGCGCCATTTTGAATCCGCTGCTTCATTGAATTCGACAACATCAGCGAAGAAAAGAGAGATCGCTGCATCCTATCGGACGGAATATAACGACGAACAACATTGGTTTCAGCGTTTGACATTTACTGAGAAAAGCTGCAAAGCATTGGGAAGTGAAATATTGGCGGCGAGATCGGCGGAGGTCAGCCGGCATAACACAATGGCCTGACTTTGTATATAATTATAATAAGCTCGAATATCATCAATGTTGCAATAGCGCAGTTGGTAAAACTCGCGGTCAAAACGTCACTTTTGCAACCACGACTGGCGTGGTTCGAGCCACAGCTTTTCCGTTTTTGTTTTGTTTTTAGTTTTCTTGTTTGTTTGTTGTTTTTGTGCGGCACGTATTTAATTATTTCCATATTCCTTCAGCAGGACTGCTTCCTCTGCCGAGAATTTTTTTTTAATTATTTTTTTTTTTATTTTGGTGTGTGGAAATAGGACTTGGAGCAGCCATCGTGGCCGGAATGGAACTGACGTCTTTCGACGCAATAAAGTTAATTGACGTCAATCTTAGAGGTGTTAGCTCTCTTTCTTACGAACTTTCAGTTCGTCAGCTATTGCTTCACGTCATACCTACAGTTGCATCCTCATCATCAGAAAAAAATAAGCTGCAAATTGTGCTATTGTTTCTGTATATATCATGAACAGACCTAAATATTACTAAATTGTGGTTTAATTGTCTTTGCTAATCGTGATTCTTTTTTCATTGGGATTTTTTCTCTATACTAGTGATCACAAATCTTTACTGCGAATGAACTATTGAAGGAACCCCCTATCAATCTATTAATATATCGGTGACTTAGTGCGGTAGACAATTTTTAGCTAAAATGTTAACTTTTTTTTAAGAAACGTGTCGTGCATCAGTTTTAAAAGTGTTTTAAATCCTCTCTTAACTAAAACGATTTTAACTTTAAAATGCTTTTAATTTAAATCGCTGTTAAGCATCCGGCCCCATTATTTCAGTAGTGAAGCTTTAGGATTATCAGCAAAGCAAGAAAAAAAGTCAGTTTACGAGTTTAATGGTTGTAAATTTGTAAAATGGCCTTTTTTTCTAGGCTTGCGTTTCGTGGCTGATCAAAAATCAATCAATCAATCAATCAATCAATCAAATACATAGTTCAGCTCAACCAATAAACTCGTAAACCGATCTCGTTTTCCTAGGTTTGTGTTTATGGGTTGATTTAAAAGAAACTTTAAGATTGCAGAAAGCCTTTATCAGCTTCTTGAGAAGAGGTTCGTTGTTCAGAGCTTCCGAAGAGCTTCGTTTGAAGGTCCTCATAACTAATTGCTTGCAGTCTTTGTCTTGGCGGCCTGCTCCATGGCGTTCCGATCTTCTCTCTGGAGTGCCTTTATTCGTAGCCGTGTGGCGGGCAGCTGCACTGTGTTGCTGTTTCCATGCTTAAAAATGGTTATAGTGTCTTCGGCGGCAATGACCTCTTGATGCTGGAAAAGAAAAAAGAACAAACACGTTAGTGTCGCTGTCATCTTGATGGGTATGACTGTCACAGTACAAGACGAGGAGGAATTAATATTAGGACGAACTATTGCCAACCTGGACCACTTCATTAGCAGTAAACGGGGGAAAAGTCTTTGAAAGCAGGGCAAATTCAACACAGAACCTCAATCCACGAAAATCGGATCTGAATAGGGTCACTTACTTACTTACTTACGCCTGTCACCCCTACCCGGGTATAGGCCGTCGACGAGAGACCTCCAGCAACTCCTGTCCTGTGCTTCTCCTTCGATTCTACTCCAGGTGGTTCCCAGTCTCTTGATGTCTGCTTGGAGGTCTCGACGCCAGGAGTTTCTCGGCCTACCTCTTTTCCTCTTTCCCTGGGGGTTCCATGACAATGCCTGCCTAGTGATACTGGAAGCTGGCTTTCTCAGACTGTGACCGATCCATCCCCATCTTCTTCGCCCAATTTCATTCTCTGCTGTTATCTGCTCTGTTCTCTCCCAGAGTCTGACGTTGCTGATCTTCTCTGGCCAGTAGATTTTCAAAATTGAATAGGGTCAAGCAAGAGACAAAGAACCTCATGAGCCCCTGTACCTGCGGGGATTCATGGTGTTCTTTGCCTCTTGCAGTTGAGTTGTGTTCGCATTTTTTCCGGAAATGAACTGGTTAAACGATGACTGTCTAATACAACTAATGGTTAAGCCTGGACATGTAGTCAAAGTTGTGACTGACTGTTGTTGTTGCTGTTCATCTTCTTGTTCTTAATGCTGATGATAGTAATTCAAATATAACTTCATTTATCCAGCAGGCCACTATTTAGCAAGATTAGGATATTATCCCAAAGTCTACCCTATTGTTTGGAGCTCAGTTTCGTTTATCTTTTAGGAACATTTAGAGTTGTTCATATTTTTAGGCTTATTAAACTGATCTAGTTCCCTTCTCTTTAAGCCAACCTCTGATCAACACACACGTCGGCGCACACAAATAAAGACGGACACACGGCCCTTCCCGCCATTAGTACGCTCTGTGGGCTCGTGTAGCGACAGGAATCCATCTCCTTCTACTCTAACCCACCCTTGATCCACACACACTGGCATACAGAAATAAAGACCGACACACGGCGATTCCCGCTATTCGTACGCTCTGTGGTCTGGCGTAGGATAGCTATTCTGAAAAGGAATAATAGCACGAGCAGCGAAATGACGTCACTCCAAGCTTCACGCCATGACATCATTACTCACAAACCAGATAGGTGAGGCTAGCGCTGGCAGAATTGTACACAAACCAAGAGAAATCACTCAGCGCTGGACAGACAAACAGTTAGATCCCTTGCCCCCGCCTATCAGGCACCCAATCGCCAGCCCACAGAGAAATACGCAGGTATAGAACAAGACGATCATCTGCATCCTCAAAAAAGGATGCATCAGGTCTCGCTTATAACCCATGTCTTTCTCCGGAACTTAGGAAGTAGGCAGGATAAACATACATACACATACACGAACGTGCACTACTATATGTGGTCGGGTAAATACCCTCATTGCCCACAGTAGATGCACAGAACATTACACAACAATGTAACGATACAAATTTGCCTCGAGCTATAGATACTCACAAACCAGATAGGTGAGGCTAGCGCTGGCAGAAATGTACACAAACCAAGGGGAATCATTCAGCGGTGGACAGACAAACAGATCCCCTGCCCCCGCCTATCAGGCACCCAATCGCCAGCCCACAGAGAAATACGCAGGTATAGAACAAGACGATCATCTGCATTCTCAAAGGATGCATCAGGTCTCGCTTATAACCCATGTCTTTCTCCGGAACTTAGGAAGTAGGCAGGAGAAACATATATACACATACACGAACGTGCACTACTATATGTGCAAATAGATTGACAATAGCATTGATTGTCACTTGCGCTGACCTCATGAAAGGTCAATGTTACAAGGTCAATAACGGGCGATTTTTTTAAAATAAAAAATAGTTGTAATCTTATTTTAAAACTTGCCAAAGAGAAAACTGATGATACAACTTTTGTCTGCAGCTCTACTAAGTTAACCTCTCATTAAGGTCAAAGGTCACGAGAAGTAAGAAGGCTTTTATTTTAGGTTGTTGTTATTACAGGTAGTTTGTATGTGAACTTTGCAATAAGACCCCAGTGGAAATGTTTTGCTAGGGGTTAAACTGTCTGTGCATATTAAGTTTATTGGCTCCTTCCAAAGGTCAAAGGGCAGGCATGTCAGCAAGTGTATTTAAAATGTTCTATGTATGGGGGAATAAAAGCTACTGTATTTAGTTTTTCCACCTCAGAAGTAAAACTTGATACAAGCTAGCATTATCGACACAGAAAAGAAAAGGCAAGACTGAAAGTGCTAATATTTTAGGAAGTTTACAAAGTAAAGTAGGTAAAAGCACTGTCAGGGGAGAGAATTGTGCTGTATCGACCAATGGTCATAGATCTAGTTTGATCGAAGCACCTCCCCCCCCCCCCCCCCTTGGTGCGCTAAGTAAGTGACTAGAAGCAATGCATATGGAAGCTCCTCCCCCCCACCCCCACGAAAGGGGGCGTATCACACATCCCACTGTTCCAGCCCCTTGGTGCATGGAAATTTAAAATCTAGGTCCCCCAAGGAGGGGGGGGGGGGGAGCTGGAAAAGTGGGGATATGTGATACACCCCCTTCGTGGGGGGTTCCATATGCATTGCTTCCAGTCACTTACTTAGCGCACCCCCTCTTTCCTATCTTCTTTTTCTTTTTTTTTTTTTTTCTTTTTTTTTTTCTTTTTATTTTTTTTTTTTGTGGGGGGGAGGGGGTGCTTCGATCAAACTAGATCTATAAGCGCAAATTTAAAGGGACAATCAGTTGCACTCGAAAGAGTACAGAGACGAGAAACAAAGCTGGTCAAAGAATGTAGAAATATGACTTATTTAGACAGACTCAAATACTTTGGACTACACTCCTTACGTGGACGTAGAATACGTGGAGACTTAATTCAAGTTTTTAAAATTTATAATGGCATCGACGACCTAAATTGGAACGACTTTTCTACAGCACCATTTTGTGACAGAACCCGAAACTCTGAAGGGAAAGTCTTTGTACAGCACTGCAACACTAACCTGCGGAAGTTTTGTTTTTCTAACAGAGTTGCCATTGTTTGGAATGAGTTACGAGTTTCATTAAAAAAAAAGCACCTAACATAAATTCTTTTAAAAACCAGCTGGTCGAATTAGCAAAATTTAAAGAGATTTTCTATTCCTATGATGAATGATTTATAGGAAATTTGCATGCATAGCAGATCCATAAAGTAATAAAGTCTCATATATCTTGGCTTGACTTCGCGAACGAAGATTCTATAGGGCTTGTCCACATCGTCTGCAGGCATTTTCGTGGCTGCGGAGGACAATCCGGGACAGGCAGGTTCGACCGCAGTGGCTGCAGGGGAAGGTCTGGTCAGGGTTCTGAGTTACGACAACTCTGTTTTTTCTTCTGAGCCGCTTGTCCTTAAGGTTAGCTCTGCGAGAGTCCTCAAAGGAGACGGCTGCCTTGTGAATGGTGGAGCGCCAGGTGTCACGGTCCGCAGCAAGCGAAGACCACTGGCGGTGGTCGATTTGGCAGGCACTAAGTGACTTCTTGAGACCGTCTTTGTATCTTTTCTTTGGTGCCCCTCTGTCTCGGTGTCCAGTGGCGAGCTCGCCGAACAGAGTGATCTTGGGTAGGCGATGATCCTCCATCCTGGAGACGTGCCCCGCCCAGCGAAGCTGTGTCCGCAGCAGCAAAGCCTCGATGCTCACAGTTTCTGCCTGTTCAAGGGCCTCGACGTTGGTGACATAGTCACTCCAGTGAATGCTGAGGATGGTACGCAGGCAGCGCTGGTGAAAGCGTTCGAGGAGTCGTAGTTGGCTGCGGTAGAGGGCCCAGGACTCGGAACCGTACAGCAGGGTGGTGAGGCCGACAGCTCTGTACACGCTGATCTTGGTGCCTTTTTTCAGCTGTTGATTGTGCCACACCCGCTTGAATAGTCGCCCGAAAGCACTGTTCGCTTTTGCCAGCCTGTTGTCCAGCTCCTTGTCCAGCTTGGCGTCTGACGTGATAATGCAGCCAAGGTAGGTAAACTGGTGTACAGACTTCAGTTCGGACTCGCCGATGGTGATGTGGGGAGGGCGATGCTCTTCCTTGGGTGCCGGCTGATGAAGGACCTCTGTCTTTTTCAGACTGACCTCAAATCCAAAGAGCTGGGCGGCATCTGCGAAGCAGGACGTAATGCGCTGCAAGGCTCTCTCTGTGTGTGCAACGAGGGCAGCGTCATCAGCAAAGAGCAGCTCACGAATCAGTTGGTCTAGGGTTTTCGTGTGGGCCTGCAGTCGTCTGAGGTTGAACAGGTTGCCATCGAGACGATACCTGATGTACACTGCGTCGTCATCGTCGAGGTCCACTGTGGCCTGCTTCAACATCATGCTGAAGACGATGGTGAAGAGGGTCGGTGCCAGCACGCAGCCTTGCTTCACGCCGTTGCGAATGGGGAATGGTTCTGAGAGGTCACTGTTTAGTCTGACCTGGCCTTGCTGGTCCTCGTGGAGCTGGACGATCATGTTGAGGAACTTTGGGGGACGCTTTTGTTAGGTCGACAAACGTTACGTACAGCCCTTTGTTCTGCTCGCGGCACTTCTCCTGAAGCTGTCTCAGCACAAAGACCATGTCGGTGGTACTTCTGTTGGCTCTGAAGCCACACTGGCCCTCTGGGAGGTGGTCTTCAGCGATGGCAGGTACCACCCGATTCAGGAGCAACCTTGCGAGAATTTTCCCGGCAATGGACAGCAGGGTAATTCCACGATAATTAGAGCAGGTCACTTCTCTCCTTTGTTCGTGTACAGGGTGATGATGACTGCATCACGGAGATCCTTTGGTAGTGTTCCTTTTTCCCAGCAGCAGAGAAAGAGGTCGTGGAGCTTGTTGTGCAGTGCTGGGCCTCCATGTTTCCAGATCTCTGGCGGGATTCCGTCAATGCCTGCTGCTTTGCCACTCTTGAGCTGGTGGATGGCTGTGAGGGTCTCTTCGGCGGTGGGCGGTTCGTCCAATTCAACCTTTAGTGGAAGGTGTGGGATTTGGAGGATGACTGTTTCTTGAACAGTGCGCTCAGCGCCGAAGAGGTCCTGAAAGTATTCCGACCAGCGGTTCAAGATGGAGGTATTATCTGTGAGGAGTGCCTGTCCATCAGCGCTTCGCAGGGGACTTTGTACCAGGTGCCTAGGGCAATACGCTGCTTTCAGTGCTTCGTAAAAGCCCCTGTAGTCACCGTTGTCAGCGCAGAGCTGGGTCCTCTGTGCGAGTCTGGACCACCACTCGTTCTGGAGCTCTCTAAGCTTGAGCTGGAGACTGCTGCAGATGAGGCGGAAGGCAGACTTCTTCACAGGGCAGGAAGGCTGGGCTAGGTGGGCCTGGTGGGCGGCTCTTTTTTTTTTTGCTAGACGTTCCTGGATCTCTACGTCGTTTTCGTCAAACCAGTCTTTGTTCTTCTTTCTAGCAAAGCCCAAGACTTCCACAGATGATTTTACAATAGCAGTTTTCAGTTGTTCCCAGAGTGTTTCAGGGGAGGAGTCTGCTGGATCAACTGTGTCTTTGAGCATGCGCTGTAAATCGGCCTGAAGGGCAGCTTTCTTGTCGTCACGCTGAAGGCTGGCAACATCAAGCTTTTTCTTGGGGAGGGGGGGGGGGGGGGCCTTTTCTTGGGTTTCAGCTTGAGGCGGAGCCTGAGTTTGCAGCGAACAAGGCGGTGGTCAGTGTGGCACTCTGCGCTGGGCATCACTCTGGTGAGGAGTAATAAAGTAATTAAAAAAGAAAGGGCATTTGCAAAGGCATCACGGCCCATTTTGTCCTCATAACACTAATACTAGATCTATGATCATTGGTCGATACAGCACAATTCTCTCCCCTCACAGTGCTTTTACCTACTTTACTTTGTAAACTTCCTAAAATATTAGCACTGTCTTTTCTTTTCTTTTCATTTATTACGACAATATCGACTGCAACCCCTTCCCCCCTTTAGTAGCTTTTCTCTTAGGGTGCGTAGAAATTTAGCTCTAGGTGGAGGCATAGAATGTATGCCCTTGCAGACACCAGAGTAAAATGTTTCCATATGCATTGCTTCCAATCACTTATTTAGCGCACCCCCTCTTTCCTATCGGTTTTTTGTTTTGTTTTGTTTTGTTTTTGTGCTTCGATCAAACTAGATCAATGATCATTGGTCGATACAGCACACTTCTCTCCCATGACAGTTCTTTTACCTATTTTACTTTGTAAACTTCCTAAAATTATCGACAGAGGTTTATGTACATATTTAAGAAGCAAATTCAGGGGGAGAGGGGTGTTCCAAGGTGCACGGCTCCCAGGATATTTTTTAATGTGAAATTTTCCATTTTGGGAGTTTGGAAAAACACACACACACACACACACACACACACACACACACACACACACACACACACACACACGCACGCACGCACGCACGCACACACACACACACACACACACACACACACACACACACACACACACACACACACACTCCAGCGCCTCTTTTTGGAAATTGTAAACGGTCCGTCGTGTGATTTTTCGCCCATTGGTGAAAAGGTCCCCAAGCCACTCACCCCCTTCCCGCGACCTCCCACCAGCACTAACACCAGCACCACACGCCCCTCGTTTTGATAGTCAACAAGTGGCGCATTTGTAGGTCCTCACCCTCTTCGTAAAATGACGTGATCGTGGTGTGGGATACTCTGTATTGAGAAAAAGTATCAACATCTGAAATTTGGATCAAACTGGCTGGATCGTTTCCGAGATATACGCTAGACAAACACTGCTCGTTATATGAAACACTGTTCTAATTATGAAACATGTTTCATATTAGGAACTCTTTGTGTTTCATAATAGGAACAAGATATCTCTCCAGCAAAATGCGTGCCTCCAAAACAACAAAAAGAGAACCAAAACGATTGCTGCTGGTTATCTGATGTCCGAAGATTGCTCTTTATGCCAAGAGTGGCTTTTTTTTTTTTTAAATCACAAAATTGAATGCTGATGTAGGTGTTTAGAAATGGCGAAAAAATTAGATGCAGAAGGGTCAAAAATAACATTTTCTCGGCGTGTTTTCGTTTTCATCACGCCTGACATTCTTGTACCGGAAATAGGGCTCACTGAAGTACTTCTATATTACTGCACAGGCGGAATTTAGAATAGTTATTCTGTTTCGCCGGGAGCAAGGTGTTTCATAATAAGCACTGTTTCATAATAGGGGCTCCTCCCCTACCAGTGAGTTCGCCAAGAAGAAATGACAAGAAGACGAAGAGCATGGTTAGCTTCATTTTCTGACTTGTCCCAAGTTGTTTTGATGTCGATGCTGTTGTTGTTGTCGGTGGTGGGGATGGTGATAGTCGCAGGATTATAGAAGGAGTCCGGATGACATGATGGTTCAGTTTCGAGTCAAATGAAAAATTTAACAATCAGCAAAATATAGCCGAAATCTTTAGATTGAAATACGAGGAGATACAAATACAATCTTTTGACTCCAGATGCCTGCAAACGCCCAGCGCTACTCAGGCAGATCCGTGTGTAGAATACTGCTCGTCAAAGTCCTCAAAGTGTAGTTCGATCAGAGATCTTGTCAGTGTCTGATCTCGGCATGGATTCGTAAGGCTTTATATAGAAGTTGAGAGGAAATGCGTAACGCACGTCAAGTCTCACGTCTATGTTTAACGATAGGCAGGATATGACACATGAGCAATAGTGTCTCTAAATCCATAATACCTAACAAGCTGCGACAGGATGTAGATCGACCATGATATTTCAAAGGTGATGCCAGAATAGCTTGGCGCCTGTAGGCGCCAAGCTATTCTGACACCACCCTTGAACTACCATGGTGAGTCTGTCTCCAGAACTGAGGTAGACCTGAAAGGATGTCTAAAACAAATTGATAATTTCATTATCGGGATGTTCTGAGTTATGCTTCGAATGCGTTTTGTATC